>OZ038503.1:62797200-62894700 GCA_964036315.1 Acanthosepion esculentum | reverse complement strand
ATCTATCTATCTATCTAGCTATCTATCTATCTATCTCACTACGTGATATATTCAACAATCAAGGACCGATTTAACTTTTACTCAAACTGTAAAGATCCAAAAATGAAAACAGATCATCCAAGAACTTTTCATCTGCTAAAGACATTTGTTAAATTAAAAAGACACCAAGAAAACAAAAAAACAAAATGGCAAATATCGGATGATGAAAACTCCACAAAACAACGAATGTGTTTCTTTAATGCTATGGAGATGCTTTGAACTTCGAAGTAAGAGAATTTTTTGAAATAGTTTATACGTTTGAAATTTGTGTATCAGATACAAACACAAATTCACAGACGGGCACACATGTATATTGTTTTTTATATTTTTAATTTGTTTATACGAAAAGAAATGTCCGAAGCGGTTCGCTTATCAGGTTCACAAGTTGATTAAACTTTCTCATATGGAAGTTTTCTGCTTTAAAAAACGCAAGCATATATGTATATATATAAGATATAAATATACACGCGAATGGCTAATGGTATAATACTTACTGTATATATACTTTTTCAGTCTCCATATATATATATATATATATATATATATATATATATATATATATATATATATATATATATATATATGTATGTATATATATATATATATATATATGTATGTATATATATATATATATATATATATATAATGTCTTAATTTGATCTTCAAAATTTTAAATGCAATGTCAATCTTTATCTTTTGTCTTCTTAATACATGCTCTTTTATGGTTCTCTCTCATTCAATGATTTTTATCGATACCTTCTTTCAAACTCAATAACACATTGCATCTTAGTGGCTTTATTGCCTTACTTGTGGTGAAATGATTAATATATATATATATATATATATATATATATATATATATATATAATATAATATAATATAAAAGGCTCAAACACTAATATTCCATGGTTATAATTTATTAAATTTGAATCGTAATCACGTATATATATATATATATATATATATATATATATATATATATATATGAATTACTTAAATATAATTATCAAATCCTCCTAAGGATTTCTATCATGTGTATATCATTGCTTGAACCGGCTTCTAATGTTCTAGCGTGAGCGGCTTGGTGATAGTAGTCGTGGCTCCAGGGGGCACAGTCCTATGATTAGAGAGAATCTCAGTAGAGTTCCACCACGGAATATGTGAGCGAGCGGCGCTATATTGAGTCTGATTTGCTATCTCTTCGTCACCGAGGCCCGTTGAACAGTTAGCATGATGTTTGCTTGACAACCTAACTGTCAGGGTTTCAATTCTAGGTAGTGGGTGCGCACTGCTGATGAGTCCGAAATATAGGACGAAACGGCCGTCCAGTGCATTCTGTTGATTTTTCAGACTCGATGAATTACTTAAATATAATTACAAAGGATTTCTATCATATGTATATATATATTGTTTTAGACAGTGAAATTAATTCTACTGGATTAAAACCCTACTAAGGACAATAGTCTTGAATAGTAATGAATCGGTATTACCTTTCCCAATCAAAGAAATCACTTTTAAGCGGAGTGATTAAAAATCGCATACAGATTCGATTCCTGCCTGGCGCTACATTTTCTTTATTACGATTTTTGATATTTAGACCAGTAGACATTAACAAAGTGTACATTTCAAAAATCGACTAATTTCTTATTATAAGATGTCCCTAAAATATACGCACTTTTCGACTTCCTCTAACTTCTTATATTGTTTTCTTCTTTCTGGTTCATGCATCTAATTTCATTTAATATTTCATTTAAAGCGTTAATCTTTGTAAGTCAATAAACACACACACACACACACACACACACACACACACACACACACACACATATATATATATATATATATATATATATATATATATATATATATATATATATAAAGAGAAACAGAGAGAGAAAGAAATTAAAATACAAAAAAAGACAAATAGAAAATATAGGTAGACAGATAAATATAAAGACACTAAGATAGATAGATAGATAGATAGATAGATAGATGCATATATGCAATATTTACTTCCCAAATCCATTTCACAGTTTCTCGCAAACAGAAAAACTGAGTTCGACTGAAATCGATAATAATCTTTCTGACTATTTTTGTGTCAAATTGCAATCATTTCTTTACAGACATTAACTAATAAAATTTATTGTTAAAAAAATGTCCTTATTGGAATCTATTCAACATTGCTTTATGTTTATTTCATCATATATGATAACGAAAACAAAAACTAAACTTAAAACTTTAGGTTTCTTGATGAAAAAGTTGACCAATCTACTGGGGATTCCAACTTCATTCGCTAAATTAGAAATGACTAAAGAGAAAATATATAAATAGAATCCTATTTTCTTTCTGATAAAATGAGTCCACCCACGGTGTTTTCGAGTCCATATTAAAATACGTTCAGTCCAAAATGAATATCTTTTTTTATGCAGAGTAAGAAGGTTTCCCTTATAAAGTTCTACTCATACACATATTACACCTGAATCTACGAAGGTGAGGTGTTATAAATGAAAGATGAGGCCATAAAAATAGTATGATAGTTTAGAATGACGGATACTGAGAAAAAGTCACCAGAAATTTCTTGATATTAAATCTTGCAACTTTAGACGTTGTTTAAGTCTACGATTAACCGTCATCGCCCCTATATATCCGGATATGTAACTTTTACTCTGTACCCACCTAGATCAAGTGGCCCCAAGGTCTTGTACAGGGTGGACACCATTGTAAAATAAAGCAAAAAAAGTGGAAACACATGGACAGAGAGTGTATCGGTTGAAATAGCACGTAACTTACAAGATTATATTGGTTGAAATAACAGCCTATTGCCGAGTGTGTTTCACAAATGTTCAAGTTGCATGCAAATTCTTCAAAAATCAAAGACGAACATTGACAGAAGAAAGCAAAGATATTTTGTAACTGCAGTTCTAAAATTATTTTGTCTAAAATATTTGACTACTTGAGCTACAGTTGAGATTTCCAAAATAAATTTGAAACTCACACTTGACGAGAAGTAAATGAAGCCCATAATGATTTCACCACAAGCAGGGCAATAAAGCCATTAGAAAGCAATGGGTTAGAAGAACAAGAATTAATGAGACAAATAAAAGAACAAGAATTAAGAATACAGTAGATAATGATTGACATTGCATTTAAATATTTGCAGGTCAAAGTTGATTGGGAAGTAAGAAACCGGAAGAGATTTTCACAAGAGAGAAGAAACTGTTGCCATAGAACTTACGGTTACATCTAGTCATTTCAACTGTAAAATGATGAGACCGTGCCGCTAAGCAAGTACTGCGCTCATAGGTACCATAGCGGAAAGTTCATCAGAACAATTTCCATGAAAGTATTTATAAAAAAGCACAGGGAAGCTGCGTTATGAAACCCCATTTCCTTTTACTTATCTATCTATCTATCTATCTATCTATCTATCTATCTATCTATCTATCTATCTATCTATCTATCTACACAGCCTACAATACACCAACTGCATCACCTCTCAAAGGGGACAGCTATAAAGTAGATGTTTACAGATTTAAGTATAAACAACAAATGTGACACTGAGGTCATGAGATGTTTAAATAGTGATTCTGAGCAGAAAATGGTTAAGCTCAAAATGGAATATAGGCTGGGGAGAGAGAGAGAGAGAGAGAGAGAGAGAGAGAGAGATTTTTGCGTGAAAATGGGACCGTCTGGATTTCTTCTCTCTTAAAGTCTATTTTTCTTATCTATCGAGAGTCTTGCATGTCGACGAAATCAGATTTCGAGAACAATCTTATCTCTTTGAGAATTTAGGCAAATAAATGTATTTTCATTGACGAAAACGAATTGGGAAATGAAAAAAGGAACGAACCTACTGTGAGGATCGAAGTTATGAAAATCGATCCTGTTGTGTCAAGGGGGTGAGCTGGTTTGCGTTTTCGCTAAGACAGCGATCAGCCCACGGTTAGAGAACTATTTTATCTTTTCCTTGAGAATTTAGGCAAACAAATATATTTTCGTTGACGAAAAGGAATTGAGAAATAAAAAACAAGAATATAACCCGTTGTGAGGGTCGAAGCTATAAAAATAGACCCTGCAATTGCCGTGTGGGTGATCTGGTTTGTGTTTTCCATGGAAGTGGGTAGGACCTACCCACTTCCATGGAACAGAGAGATAATTATATCTCTGCCGTGAAGATGCAGCAAAATTAAAAATTAATGGTTGGAATAAACTGCGCCATTTCGCTTATACTATTTGAAAATTAGATTTGTCACAAAGATAGTTGCGCCGGCCTGAGAGATGGGCTGAAGTAGAATGCCGAGAAGGAAGGAGGAAGAAGAATATTTAACGCCGCCTGTGGGGAGTAGTGGTGCAAGATGTAAAGTGGAGTTGGTTGGAGATAGGAGAAGAGCAATCCCTGGATGATTCTCCAAATTTGGAAAGAAGGTCGATGATTCTCCAAATTTCACTCAGAAAGCAGCAACAGGGAACAAAGAAACCTTATTAGAATTAATGAGAAAATTAAAGAATCAAGGAATCCCATGGTCCCTTAGACCCACGCCAGTTTTTGACCGAAGTGCATATAAGCAGATGAATTTGGGAGCTCGAGGATTTGGGATGAGAACGCTGTATCGAGTGCCTCTGGAATCCAAGACACCTGGTGCCATATTTCCTGATTCCAAAGAACTTTGAACCGAAATTATTAGGTGAGGATCACTGTCGCTCTAAAGATTGGTGTCGGAAGGGTTAATTTTTGTTGTTGTACCAACATTATATAAACCGATTGAAGATTAACACCATAAATCTACCGTGTTATTTGTTCGTTGTGAAGATATTTCTTCCTTAATATGGCACCCATCACGACCGGAACCGGTGCTGTGAATACTACGACATTCGATCTTCCGTTGCTCTGAGGTCAAAAACACAATGTGGGCAGAGTTGGCGTCCATCGAAGCGGCGAGCGACTGAAAACCAGCTCGGACCAGCGTCAGCATCGACCAGCACAGAGTAAAAACTTAAGTATAAAAAAGACAATACCTTCTGGCTCCAATATAAACAGCAAATATTTACAAGGAATCAATATGAAAAAACTTATTTCTACATTGATATATGATTAAATCTGACATTCAACTCTCTCATTTTCTTTCTTTCTTTCTTTCTTTCTTTCTATCTATCTATCTATCTATCTATCTATCTATCTCAGTTCTCTTCATTATCTATGTATCTTCGTTCTGTTCTGTTCAATATCTATCTAATTTGTTGTTCATTATCTTAGTTCTTTTCATTATCTATCTATCTATCTATCTATCTATCTATCTATCTATCTATCTCAGTTCTCTTTATTGTCTATCTCTGTCCTCTCGGCGCAGCCCAGAATATGCCGACTAAATCTTCTACAAAAGAATAAGTATCTTCCTTCAGAAGTTGCCACCGACCAAGTAATTGTTTCCAGACAAAATAGATAGTCTACTGAAGCGTCCAGCTTCAAACAACAATCCATTGCAGACCAAACGGGGTTAATCTGAGTCTTGTCTGATATTGTTGTGCACTTCTGTATAAAGCTTATTTGCAGTCCAAGAATGGCGACGAAAAGCAACAGAAAATGCATTATAATGAAACACTGGTCCATAATCTCTTCGCTAATATTAAAAATAGGATTTTATGCGTTCACTGATAACACAATCTTTTCTGTCTTTCTTAGTAATGCAATAGTTCAGTGTTATGACAAGTGGATGTATTGCGTGGCACCAATAAACGAATATTTCACTAGTAAATAAGGGGCTATCAGTCTATTAAAACATTATTTCTTCTTTCGTTTCTAGCTAGGAATTTTACGATATTTAATTAAATATCTTAAAATATATATAATAATTAAATGTCTTAAATAGCTTGAATCTTAAATATCTTATAATTAAATATCTTAAATATGTTTTTAAGATATTTAATTAATTTTAAAATATTTATTTAAAATAAAATGAATTAAATTAATAAAGCAACATTTTTCTTCCATGTGACTAGAGAAATATACAGAATAATCTTCTATTACATTTACAGAAGGGATAACGAATGCAATTGAAGAATTACTTAAATAATTCCATCATTTGTTATACTAGTCGTAAGTGAATTACTAATATTAACTTGGCCAGAAAGTCCTGACTCACTTAGGAAGCGGAAAGAAAGCAACAAAATTCTATGCAACAACACCAATATTTATTCTTCAAAATAAAGTCCATCATCCTCGACGATCTTCTGCCAGCATCCGAATCTGTTCCAGATAACAGGCCGCTGGCTTTGAATAAAAGATTGTAAATCTTCCTTCAATTCATGAAAAGAGTTGAATCGCTGGTCGCGGAGGAAGTGCTCCATCTAGTATAGGTACCTCAACAAGATCGCTAAAAAAAGAGCATAGCATGATGAAAAAGATGACAAACTTGATGAAAACAAAATTTTATCGTCTAAATATTTATGTTATTATTAAGAGGAAAGATCAAAGTTTATTTTTAAAAAACTTTTCCTTCTTTTTAGAAAAATCTGAATTTTCATTTAAAAATCCTTGTTTCTGTTTGTATCTCCGGTACTAGTAAAATAACATATACAATTTTTAGCACGTTTTTTTTTTGTATGACACACATTAATTTGGAAATTTTGGCAAAAATAAAAATAATTGTCGGATGTTAATGGAACTTTCAGAAAGTATTCACAGATGATTGAAATTATTATAAATATGTTTTCTTTTATTAAAGTCATGGCAGAAATAATTTTTTGTATATTTATTACTCCCCCATAACTAATTTTATGAAAATGCTAGAAATTCGATCGCGTCAGGTTTAGTGAATACAATAGTTAAAAGCACAAGGCTTTGAGGAATGCAAATCATGTTTTTTTTTTGTTTTTAACTGGATCATCCCTACCTGAAAATCAGTTCTGAATTGTAACATAAAAAACTCAATAAAACAAATATATTATTTAATTTCAAATGCTTTTACTTGCTTTTAGTTGTTTTTATGAATATGGACAAAAGCAGAAAATTGTTCGATGAAAAATGAATTTTTAATACAATTATTTGTTATTACTTTAATTATAATAGATTTTTACATTTAAGTTGTTAAAATATTATAAAACTAGTTAAAAGTCGCATCAGGTTTTGTAAGTGTCCTTATGAGATAGATCTTTTTTTAGTGCGTTGTAAATTGTATCGTTTTGACTAATCAGAAGACCCGCAGTAATTAAGAAATGTAATTTTGTGTTTATAATCGGGCTCTAATTATAAAGTACGGAAGACCAACCAGAATACAATTAAGTTGCGTTATTTGAGTTAAGCATTGTTCTCCGCTGTTAAGGCCTTTACTTTTGCGAAACACGTGTGGAGAATTTTATTTGATTTTTCAATTTCAACTGAGAAGGGTACCTAAAAGTATCAGTATCATCTTCTGAAATTTATATGATCTTATTTTTATATTAATTTCAGTTATGGCATTTTTTCCATAAATGAAATATCAAAATTAATAATAAAATGAATGGAAATACAAACAACACAGTAAAATGTAGTAAATGTACATAAAATTATAGTATTTTATGTACACTTCTGATAAAATTTCATAAGAAAGGTACCTATAAATTAATTAGATACCTTTCTTATGAAATTTAATCTCGTTCGTAACAGTCTTATTTTAATTTCTTTATAATATATTTTCCATAAAGCATCGTAAACGTAAAGCTGAAAGCTAAGTACAAAAAACAAAAAAATTTAGAGCGCTGAAAGTTTTCCTTAAAAATAACGAGGTAAATAATTTGTTCACTTAAATGTAAAATATTTCACTTTTATCCTTCCGTAGAACCAATTATTCTCGCGGAATCCGTCAATATGTCATTCATCACCTGTCAAGTGACGCGAAAGTTTATGACCTGCTTTGTTTTATTTTCAAATTACATCTTTTCGGCGTAGAAGTTAAGTTAAGCTTGGTTCAATATATTTTAAATAAACATTATAATTTCTGATTTTCTTAAAATAAATTTTGAAAAAATGGTAATTGATCTTTAAAAGAATTTCAAACTGAGATTTTCATTCATTTTATAAAATTAATAATATTATAAACATTTAGATGATAAAATTTTGTTTTCGTCAAGTTTGGCGTTTTTTTCATCATGCTATGCTGTTTTTTTTTAGCGATCTCGTGGAGGTACCTAATCTAGTAGAATAGGCCATAGTCACTCGAAGCGGCATCTGGACTGAATGGTGGATATGGAAGAATTTCAACACTGTCCATCTGTTTGAACTTCTCCTGAGTTAACTTGGCAGTGTGTGGCCTCGCATTGTCTTTCTGAAACAAAGACAGACCTCGATTGACCAAAGTGGAACAAGCGCGACTAGCAGCTCTCCTTGGAAATTCCACTAGACAGAGATCATGATTTTTTGTTTCCTTTCCGCTTCCTAAGAGAGTCAAGAATTTCTGGCCAACATAATAATAATAATTAACAAGGTCTCATCTAATAAATATAATAATGTTGTGGACAGTATTATTCACCCCACTGAATAAAAAATGTGAATATTTGTAAGTACTTATTGAATTTACCATAAATAGTTGATTCCGTATTTAGGTTTTAATAATTCGTGAAATTGTTAGAAGTTTTGATCTATTATATTCATAGTTTTCTAAAAGTTGGTGCAATTCAAAATTATTCGTCCCCCCTCTTATGAAAATTATGAAATAATATTGCTCTATAGCAATTGTAATTTTTTTTTCTTCATTTGACATTTAATACAAACACCCTTTCAAAATGAAATAGTATTGAGCTAATTCAATAATATTCTAAAAGCTAATGAAGAAGACAATATTTGAGTGCCAGTTACCGCAATAACTTAATCGTTTTGCAACCATGGCGAAGACGGATGAACTTGACAAGAAGTTTCGAATGAAGATCGTTGATGCGTACAAACAAGGTGATGAATATACAACCCTTTCCAAGCGTTTAAATATTCTTAGATCGTCAATTTGTAGCATTATCAAGAAGTACAACGAGACTCATTATGTTGAGAATAAATTAAAGACTGACAGAAATCGGTTAATTTCTTGAGAGAATGGAAAGAAAATTTCCTAGAGATGTCTCAATGAATCCTCAATTAACTACAAAGGACATTGTCAATGATTTAAAGACATCAAAGTTGAATGTATCTATGTAGACGCTCACTAGATGCTTTCATCGAACAGGATTTCGAGCTTGGCGCCTCAGGAAAACTTCCTTTACTAAGGCTAAATACATAATAGATATATCAGCTTATGCTAGAAGCCATCTAGAAGATGGGAGTAAATATTGGAACTCTGTTTTATTGTAAGATGAAACTTGATTTATTTGGTCACATGGACCCCCGTTATGTATGGAGGAAAGTGAATGATGCTCACAAACCAAAAAATGTCTTCCCTACAATTATGCACGGTGGTGGTAGCATTCTGCTCTGGAGATGTTTTGCTGCTTCTGGGGCCAGGAGAACTAATGAGAGTTGAGGGTATTATAAATGAAGAACAGTATTTGGCTATTCTTAAAAATAATATAAAACAAAGTGCATGAAAGCTGTTTTTCAACGTGACAATGCCTCGAAACACACGGCATGAATTGTTACAGAATACTTAGATGACAGCAAAATTAAGGCATTGGCGTACCACGACCTAAAATTATGGGCATATTTGAAGAAAAATGTAAGAGAAAAAAAGTCTTTAAGAGAAAAAGAAGTCTTTCGAATTTGAACGAACAAGAAGCTATTACCAAAGAAGAATGGAACAAAATACTTATCAGTGTGTATAGTGATATTGTAAGGAACTATCAAAAATGATTAAAGGCAATAATCAACAATAATGTTTACACAATTGTTTATTGAGGCAAGAGGGAATATAATTCTGGGATATGTTAAATGTATTTTGGTGGGTTTTTTTATTGTTTGACATTAAATAAAAATTTTCTTGTAGGCATCAGTGCACATTCTTTCAAATCCATTATTTCATCATTTGTGAAAAAATGCATATGAAGTTTCCATGAAAATTTGAGATATTACAGCTTTTATTATGGAATGTGGTGTGAATAATTCTGACCACAACTTTATATACAAGGTCTGATCAAAAGTATCGGCACTGTTGCTATGGCAATGGAGCCAATGTACGCAAAGTGAAGCCGCTTTGCACAGATTGACCTTTAAACTCATTCACGTCTGTTGTTTATAGTAGCTTGTAAGGAAAGTGCATAACGTGTGACCACAGCGGTTACATATGTGACCATGGCTTCTGCTGCAGTTTTTGACTAAGGACAACATTCTTCAAGTCCGAAAAGCACCATATTCCCCAGAACTCGCAAAATATCGCCAGGGTTCGGGGAACCCTTGTGACATTTTCTTCTTCAAGAATCAAATCTCACTTGAAAAGAACAAGATTCCAAGACGCCAAGGAAGTTCAAGTTAATACGACGTCACCCCCCCCCGAAAAGGAGTTCCAGGAATGCTTCCATCAACGGAAACGACGCTGGATAAGGTTTATGGCTTCAGAAGGGGACTACTTCGAAGGATACTAAGTGCTGAATTGATAAGTGTTGTAGTTCTCTTTTGATAGCAGCTATCCCAATAATCACACACACACACACATACACACACACACACACATATATATATATATGACAAAGTGCTAAAAGCTTTCTGATATATAGGATGCTGAAGGTAACATCAATCAGCTAAGATACACGTACACATACATACATACATACACTCTCACATGTACCTACATATACATCCAACCAGGAATATACATGTATTAGAGCCCTTTTTATTTTTCATGCTTGTGCATCCATGTATGCTTATACATGCCCATACACTTGTTCACACACACACGCACACACACGCACACACACACACACACACGCACACACGCACGCACACACGCACACACACACACACACATATCATAGAGGCTGTGTTATACATATGTTTCATTAAAGACAAGGTACTGCGATTAAGCTTTCCATTTAATTTTTCTTCTGTTCGAACAAATGTTTTTCTTTTCTGGAGTGTGTAAAAATTGTCCAAAAGTTCTGCATGTCCAAGCGCTTTCGGCTATAGTTTTATCCATTATCAAGGATGATTTCATTTTTACTTTTTAATTGGGTGTATGGTTGTGTGTATGTTTCTAGAGTTACGGGGATGTTTTATTTTCCGAACACAGTCAGCACATTGTAGCCGTGTTCGTAGTTTTTATTCTCCCTACTAGCTTATACCGCATTGTGCTATTATTGTCTTTGCGATGATCGATGATATAACGTATGATCCTAGTCTTAGGTTTAGTTTTGAGAGCTGCGAGATTAGCGCACTCTCAAATGAATCTTGTTCTCTTCTGATCAGAAGCATTAATCATTTAAACTGTGATGAGCGTGAACCACTAGTGCGTTTAGATTGTTGTTATGCAGAATATTTCTGCAGTGTTCAAGTTAATTTTTGTTTTAGTTTTCTGGGCGTTACGCCTATGTACATCGATGGGCAGTTTGTGCAATTTATTTAGTATACTACTGTCCTGTTCTGTATTGCTGTTTCGTTTGATGCTAATTATATCTCTTATTATTTTAGAGGTGGTGGTGTTGTATTTTATGTCAAGGTTGGACAGGTTTTTCTTCATTAGCGTTAGTACGTAGGATTACGTGTTTGATTTTGTTATTTTTGTCGGGGTTATTTATGAGTTTTTTTTACTTTTTGTATTTTTCTTCTATGGATTTTGTAGGCTTTGCATTTGGCGTTGTGCAGAAAATAATTCGGGTACTGGAAGAGTCTGAAGGTGTTTTCAATTTATTCCTCTTCCTCGGACAGGGATTAGGGGCTACAGATACTAAGAGCTCTTAAACAAAAGCCTATGATTACTCCGGATTTTGTTTTATTGTTAAGGTGGGAGTATATGAGGTTAATATTATTTATTGGTTTTCGATCATCCTTTTGTGTGTGTATTAATGTAATGTCAATCATTGATCTGAAAAAAAAAACGATTATATGCAGCTGACAATATAATGGCATCGTCATTCTGCCCCTTATTTTATAAACATATCTCCATAAAATTAATTAATACTGTTTACTTGGTGAGATGAAAGATTCTGTTCTGGTGTTAGTAACATGATATTTAGATTAATTGGAGCGCAAATGGATGCCATTTTTGAAAATTTCCATGTCATTTCAGGACGTAGGCGAGCATGATTTTCCACGGGTTCCGTGTTTTTTATTATCTGTGTCGACTAGTAACAGTAGACTAGTTTACCGCTGCCTTTTTCAAAGTTCTAAATTAGAGAACTCCAACCTATTTTGTTATTTAACCCACAGTTGGGGGTGAGGAAAAGAAACGGATTCGTGTCATTGCCTTTTCTAAGAAAATTTGTTCGAAAGTGAATGCGATAGACTAACCCCGGAATTTGAACTCGATTCGCTGATTCCACTTTCCGAACCTATATCTGTTACACTACTCGCACATCCCGGATGACTTTTAGATGCTCGAAAACTAAAAGTCCGTTATAGGTCACCAATCACTTCTGATTTTTTTTTCTTTTTTAGATCAACTCCGATATTGGCCGAGATATGTCTCGTTCTCCATTGACTTTTATTTTTCCGGTGAAATAACTTGACGGCAAACGTTTCTTGCTTAACAAATATGAGATAGTATTAAGTCGTGTAATGCCAGTGCTGAGAAATATCACTTATGTTATTATTATTATTATTATTATTATTATTATTATTATTCTCTTTGGCGTGTCTCTTCAGGACTTGGGTGATAATAGCTCTCCACAGTCTCACAACCCTTAGCAACCTTTAGTCCTTTCCCTAGACTCCTGCCATTCATTCAAAAACGTTTATCACGTATGTCGTCCGATGCTTTCCTCCGGCCTTTTTTTCTTTCGAGATGCCGTGTCAGTATCGAAATGATATCACATTATATTTTAATATTAACCATTGTGATATACTTGTGTACGCACATGTTTCAAATATAATACCAGGCAATTAAACAATGCAAAAGAACTTGGTTCACGCCTTTTCACAATGCTAGTAGTGAGCTTTGATCGGGATTTGAACTCAGTTTGCTGATTCCGTTTACTGTGATAATAAATAAATTTACATTTTAAAGAAAACAAAAACACTAGCAAGAAAGCTACCCGCATTATTATTCTATCAGAACTTTGACTATTTGACGAAAGTAACTTCCAAAAATACAAGGAGTTTTGCAATGATATAAATTTAATATATAATATGAAATATAATTCTTTTTTCGGTTTCGACTTTTCAAGAAACAGAGGAAGAAATTATTGTGATAGAGTCCTACCCCAAAGGCAATAATTAAAACTGAATACACAGGGGTTGCAAGATATTTTCTCTGTACTGAGATAAAATCGGCAAATAACTAATTTGTGGGTTCAAGGTTTTTAACTTAAGTTTATAAGTCGCAGAGGTGGAACTGAGAAGCTGGTTGCGAGGCTTTTGCGATGTCAGAAGATCTGAATCTGTATTATTTTTAAATCGAGAGAAGTTTAATATATAACAAATGTTACAAAATATTTTCATAAATGTTGATGTCCAAAAGCATCTGTCATCGCATTTCGAAATCTTTCGATATTTTCTTAAGTCAAAAGTATTTATATATCTTACGTAAGTATTTTGACATTTACCCATCTCGTCACTCCAATTTCATTTTGACGGTCCTTTTCCGCATTTTTCATCGTTTAAATTAACCTGGCGCAACTCGACTTAAGTAAAGTACCAAAGGACTATGGAGATCATTTCACAGGCAATAATATGTCAAGCAAATTTCCTCTAGTATTACATCTATCTATCTATCTATCTATCTATCTATCTATCTATCTATCTATCTATCTATCTATCTATCCCAGTCAATTCATTATCTATCTATTCCAGTTCGTTAATATCTATCTATCTATCTATCTATCTATCTATCTATCTATCTATCTATCCGAGTCTATTCATTATATATCTATTCCAGTTTGTTAATATCTATCTATCTATCTATCTATCTATCTATCTATCTATCTATCTATCTATCCCAGTCAATTCATCATCTATCTATTCCAGTTCGTTAATATCTATCTATCTATCTATCTATCTATCTATCTATCTATCTATCTATCTGAGTCTATTCATTATCTATCTATTCCAGTTTGTTAATATCTATCTATCTATCTATCTATCTATCTATCTATCTATCTATCTATCTATCTATCTATTTGTTATATAGGAATAAAGTGTCGGCAGAGACACTTTACTTTGAACGTAGATCGCCTGTGTTTACCATTATTGAATTAAGTAGACCACGTGGCCATAGAGGAAACGCATATATGGGAGGTAGTGTGTGTCTATTGGATTACCATTTCTAGTTATCCTCTATTACCATACGTGTCTCTATTTCTTCTCTCTCCTCTTTTACTATACAGACCGCTATTCTCTGCTCTATTTACTATACTATTCCAATCACTATACAGATTACTGGTCGAGTGATTATTATCGAGCAAGTGCTATTAGTGCGAGTGTTATTCGAAGGCGTCGGACACCAGTATTGTTCAACGGCGTTATTATAGTTGTATCTAAGATTACAAGGTCTCTACTACAACGAGCATCACAA
This sequence comes from Acanthosepion esculentum, assembly GCA_964036315.1. Taxonomy (NCBI): domain Eukaryota; kingdom Metazoa; phylum Mollusca; class Cephalopoda; order Sepiida; family Sepiidae; genus Acanthosepion; species Acanthosepion esculentum. The sequence goes on along the minus strand of OZ038503.1, from coordinate 62,880,043 downwards.
AAGAGACAAGTATTCATTGACATCACAAAGTGTCAACGGGTGATCGTTGACATCACAAAAACATCTATCTATCTATCTATCTATCTATCTATCTATCTATCTATCTATCTATCTATCTATCTATCAAATCGGCTGCAGTCGGGACCATAGCGTCATTATTAACACCATGATCCTTTTGATGGCGACATAGTATGTGCTCTTCCATGGCTATATACGGTTTTGTATTCAGTTCTTTCCTCTGTCGTAAACTGGTTGACACCCACACTAACAGGTGGTTAGTCTTCCCTGATATTTACCTCGTGACTGGGAGGAAAAGAGATGGATTCATAACTTTCCCAAGATTATTTTTGCGAAAGTAAATGTAATGAACGTCAATGGAATTCGAACTCGGATCGCCGAATTATCGTTCCGCGCTTGTACCCATTAAATTTCTTTTTATCTATGTGCCATTATGCTATTGGTGATGCTATTGGCGATCGTGGCTCTCTCTAATTTCCTATCCTTTGTCGCACTTAGCAAATTTTGCATTTCTGCGATCTCCCCAAAAACCTTTTCTGCCACCCATTTACGAAATCTCGTTTCGTAGGTTAGACGCTGTTCCTCTTGCCTTCAATATTCTCTGTGAGTATCAAATTTTCCAAGCACTCTTTCCTCATTATGTGTCCCAAAAATGCCGACTCTTTCCTTCTGATGCTATGCATAAGTGTCTTTTTTGTATCTGTCTATAATTCTGAGATGAGCTATTATGTACACTATTTACATTATTCGGATTATTGCCCTCATCTTTGTTGCCATATTTATCACAACGTTTCGACTGTTGTACACTCCAGCCTTCTTCAGGTAGTTGGAATGTCGTTATGGACACATAGCACAGTGGATAAAGGCGTTGGTTAGATCCAGTGACAGGACCCAAAGAAATGTGAGTTCAATACCTGGTTATGGTGGTGGAGAACTTGGAGAGGTGAATTAACAAGAGATAACTGATAACTGACATCCATTAGACATGTCACGTGGAACTAGAACAGTCTACCCCAGTGAGCGAAATAAATGGTTCAGTTCGACATTCCAACCACCTGAAGAAGGCCGGAGCGTACAACGGCCGAAACGTTGTGATAAATATAGCAAGAAAAATGAGGACGAGTGTCCTTTTGTTTTCATTTCCTCTAAAACTTCGTCATTGCTAACATGTTCAGCCTATAGTATTCTCAGCATCCTTCTGTAGAACCATATTTCTGTTGGCTGAAGTCTCTTCATCTGTGCAGAGATTGTCCAGCATCCACTGCCATATACGAGTACCGATATTACATAAGAGTTCTGTACTCTTTTTTTTGTTTTTGATTTTCCTGCTTCTTAATACTTTGCTTAGATTTTTGGGAAGTATATTTCGCTTTCCAAAAGCCGAAAAACACAGCCGCTAAACCTTTATGTTGTAAACAAAAGAAATAAGGATACTCGACCAGATTATTAAGAAATAATATCAGTAATATTTTTCATATAAATCAGATTTCCTTTTCCTAAACTTCCCGGTTATACGCTAATTTGGTAAAACACTGTCACCATACCATATTTGGCTGTGATGCATGTACCTTAGGTACCCTTATCAGACTGGGTATCATCATGAGTATATCGAACTTCGTATATTTGTATCACATTATCACCATTTTGGAATGCTGCTCTCTTACACAATAATAATAATAATAATAATAATAATATCAGGTCATGTCAATATTAAACCCATTGAAGATACCGAGGAAGGTTCTTGAGAACTGAGGAGACATGCTGTCACGTAGATACAAAGGAGCATGGCAATCGATCGTCGTAGTAAAGCAGGTGACAGAAAAAGCGAATCAAGAATATATTACGGAAGACGAGAAGGGACAAAAAATGGAAAGATATGGTTTTCCATGGACAATTTGAAAAACAGAAATATTTACAGAGGAACAGTCATGAATATGTTAAAAAGTAAGATACCGATCTGTTGAACTAAGGAATTTTCAGGTGAAGGGGAAAAAGTAAATAAAAAAATACCAGAACCTCACTCGAGGAATGGGGAAAAAATGGAATATGACATTTATGAATACACTTTATCCATATGCAACCGTTCCCACAACGTTAAATTAATTGCAGATTCTATGGAGGCTTGGCATTATAAAACAAATGGAGGTGCTAGAGTCGGAAAGAATTATGAGGAAAGTGCTGAGGATTTGAAAGATTCCCTTATCTCTCGGCCCTCAGCCCTCAGCCCTAACCGGTAGATATTTGATGCGAACAAGCATATGCACTAAATGTAATAATAAAAGATGAAATTGAAGAAAAGAAAAGAATGAATTGTAAAATTATTAAAACAACGACACATTATCTGAAGTAGAAAAAGAAGAAATATTTTGAGAAATGCAAAAAAAAAGAAAAATGGCTGTCGAGTAAGTGTAAGACCAGTTCATATAAAATGGCCGTGGTCGGTTTGGCGTATCACCAAAGATACAGAAGAAAAAGAGAGAAAGGAAATCATTAGCCAATAAGCGAGCAGGTTCGCTTACAAGTAGCGGGGGGGGGGCGATCTGACGGATAAGATGTCAAAAGTTCGGGGACAGAAAGTGAGCAGAAGGTCTGCAGGGTTGAACAGCACCAGGGCGGGGGCGGGGGGCGTGTAGGCAGTTTTACCGCCATTACCCTGACTTAACATCAATGCAACATTTCCTGCCTTTTACTAAAAATGTTCGCATTTTTTTCTTTCTTTCTTTCTTTTAATATCTTTCTTTCTTTCTTTCTTTTAATATCTTTCTTTCTTTCTTTCTTTTAATATCTTTCTTTCTTTCTTTCTTTTAATATCTACCCCTTTTCCTTAACTCCACCTTTTCTATTTTTCTTAGGTTTACCATCGTTCTTTAGCTTTTACCATTTTCTTCCTTTTTCTTTCTTTATCTGTTTTCCATTCAAGACTTACCTCTTATTTTTCAAAATGATTTCAGGTGTAACTCTTCTTTTTTCTTGCTTTTAATCCCCATTTCATTATGTTTGTCTTTCTTTTTTATTCTATGTGTTTTCTTTTCTTTCTCGTTCACTTTTCATAGTGCTATATATCTTTCTTTCATTTTGCAATTAACAAATGCAAAATCGTTTTTCCTTCTTGGATGACCAACTGACTGTCACTATTTTTTGCTCTTTCTACGTTTCAAAATGGCGAAGCCTTTTTCTGTTTCGAAATCTTCCCAGTATTCTCTCTCTCTCTCCCTCTCTCTCCCTCTCTCTCTCTCTCTCTCGTTTGCATTTCTTTGTTTTCATTTCCTCGCCGTCAGTTTCAACTTTTGTTACTGTTGTACAATCATTGTTTATATTTTCATGTTTTATTTCATTCATTTGTTTTTTCTTTCTTCTTCATTTCCATCTTCGATTTTCTTTTCTTTTCTTTTCCAACTTCTCTGGTTTTCATTCTCCATTTATATTTGCTCGGTTTCTTTTTCTTATATTTGCTGTTCGCTTTTTTTTTCCGTTTTCATTCATTTCTTCTTCCATTATAACATTTGCTTTTATTTCTATTATAACCTTTTTGTTTTGACTTTTCTCAACTTCTCCTTCTTCAATCCAAATATTTTAGCTCATTTTCTTTTTTCTGCCGATTCACTTATTTATTTTCTTCCTTTTTTCATTCCTTTATTTTCGTCCTAATTATTCTCATCCTTCCTTTTTCCTTCGCGACAATTTAATCTGTCTTTTTCATATTCCACTTCTTACAGCTTCTCCCTTTCACTATTCGCTTTTTTGTCTGTCCCACCTAGTATCCTATTTTCTCTATCCCCTTTTCTTCTTCTTTGTTACGACATCCTCCTAAAACATCTTATTCCAACCCATATTTCTCAGAAATGATGATTATTATTATTATTATTATTATTATTATTATTATTATTATTATTCTTCTTCTTCTTCTTCTTCTTCTTCTTCTTCTTCTTCTTCTTCTTCTTTGTCACCACGTTCTAATCCACGTTCTTTTTCAACCCACCCTCTCTCTAATGACTCTTCTACTCTGTGACAATGATATTAGTTTCTTTTCCTACTCTTCCTCCTGCTTCATTGTTGAGGCGTTCAGCTACAACACTTCCCAAACCATCTCCTTTTGTTTTGTTGTTTGTGTTGTTGTTGCTGGTGTTGTTGTTGTTGTTCTTCTCTAACCCATCTATCTCACCAATGGCTATATTCTCTGCACAGAATTCGCATTCAATTTCTTCTTTCATATAGTTTTCCTCCTTAATTGTTCTTTTTTTTTATTACGCATTTCGCCATCTTTTTTTAAACCATCTCTCTCACTACTGATATTTCTTCTATTTTTCTTCTTCTTCTTCTTCTTCTTCTTCTTCTTCTTCTTCTTCTTCTTCTTCTTCTTCTTCTTCTTCTTCTTCTTCTTCTTCTACACTTTATCTCTGCTTATTCTTCTTCTATATTCTACCCCTACAACGATCCACTTAAGTGACTGGACGGAAACCTGACGCCATGACAGTGGAGAGGAAGGCTTGAAGACGCGGAGAGGAAGGAGTACGAGGTTAGCGTGGGCTGTGTGACAGGATGAACCATGCAGAGGTGGCCGGAGTTACTCAGTTCATCCTGCACCGTTGCCAATACCGACACCACCACCACCACCACCACTACCACTACAAAAACGCCATTTATACACCGGGCAAATGAACTTCAAGTAGCTTTTACCCAATGAAAGTGGCTAGGTTCTTCCTCCCCTCTCACTATTTAGTACATCCACATACAAATGCATATATATATATATATATATATATATATATATATATATATATATATATATATATACATAATATGGTGTTCAAAAGTTTCATATATATATAATGTTCATATAAAGTAATAAGGAAAATCACTTTTTTAGCTGATATACTCAAAATGCATGATATAGATATGCAATGGAAATGGTAATACTGAAATCAAGCTGACAAAGCATGTTCGCCTGGTAGAGTAAACCATCTGAAAAAAAACAACTCTGATTTAAACTTCCGCTGCCTCGAAACCATATCCAATTAAGGAAAAGACTTTGAGAGTAAACTCTGAGGATAAAATATAAAGCAGGAATCCCAACGCCAGTCCAACAATGAATCCAGCCTCAATATGGCAACTCCTACAACAAAACTGGTTCCAAGCAGTATTACACCCCCAGCTCTTTATTAGGCAACATCTGTGGCGTAGAGAGGGAAGACATGGGAAGAGACCCCAGTTTTGCCTCACCCACAATCGCTTGTTAAAATTTTAAAAAAACAGTGTTGTAAACACCAGCTGAATAAAAAGCAAATTCCCCAATCTCAAATCCATTGTCTCTCATGTCTGACGAAGCGAATGTCACGGACATTTTTACAATGTATATTTAGGCAGCAAGAATTAAATTAGACAGATTTTATTAAATTTAATCAACAAGATCTTTATGTTCAAGTTTTGGCTGTATTAATCTAATTTTCAAACAAATTGTGACGTATCCGCATATTTAAAATGCGTATAAAATGTATTTAAATATATGAAATTCTATAATTTTTTTCTGGTAATGTTAAGATTCGTGAAACTGTTCATATTTAAATTTCAATTGTAGCGTTCCAATGTACTGCCAGGATATATATATGTATATGTATATGTAAAAGTAAACATTGGTGTTTCATGCTAGACGTAATCGTCAGGACACTCGTGACACAATGTAAATAGTGTAAATATATACAGGGTCCCATAGGTAAATTGTTGATTGTTTTTGATTTTGTTGACTGCAACGTCTGTGAGAATAAGAGCACTATGAAGCAATTCACTCCGCCATTAATTTGGAAAAGGCATGAAGTACTGCTTATCATTTGCAGCGGAAGCTCCAATATGAACATTTCAGAGTGTTTGGGTGGCAATCTGAGGACAATTCAGAGGATTCGGAAAGAGTTGGATGGGTCTAATGATGATTTCGAAGGTTCAGCAGCTAGGAATACTCAATCTGATACTTCTGATAAGAAAAGAACTCCCAAATTTGTTGGTGGGGTCCTCAGACTCAACATAGAAGGCTACATCAAGTGCCTTGAGGAAGTAGTGCTGCCATGGGTCAAGAGGGTGGCTGCTGGAAGACTCTGCACCATGCCACACAAGCTGGACAACCAAGTCATGGCTGTCAGAGAATTTCTGCGACTTCATCACCTCTTACATCTGGTCACCTAACTCTCCAACTGCAACCCCTTGATTAATACGTGTAGGGCACAGTAGAGCGAGAAACCAACAAAATTGCTTGTAACACCAAAGATTAACTGAAGGCAAGGATAATAGCAACATTCACTGACTTAAACAAGGAGACCGTCAAGAAAAATTGCAGGAATTTCCAAATTCGTCTGGAGGCCGTGGTTGAAGCCAATGATGATTTTATTGAATAAATTTAATCTTTATTATTTGAAGATATGTTTGTGTAATTTTAGTAAATGTTTCTATTTAAATGAGATGTCAGTGTTATGTTCATTTTTGCATAATTTAGACGCCAATTTATCCATCGCGCCTTGTACATATATATATATATATATATATATATATATATGTAGTGTGTGTGTGTGTGCATGACATTATATATATATATATGTATATATATATATATATATATATATATATATATATATATATATATATATATAGTAAATGATAAACTCTTCAGTATCGTGATACCCAGCTCTTGGAATTTCTACGTGCATTGGGCAAAAATCAGCTTATATTTTTCTCTTTGTGTTATATAATATATTATAATTTTTATTGAGTGTTGGTAACTGTATATTCACTTCATCAGCTGATGGTTGACACTGATTTAATTGTTAATGTCAAATACCAAAGTACGATACAGACTTATAACGCACAATAATTCAAAATACATAGAAAGAGAAGTTATTAAAAACTTCTTAGAGAAAAAATGATGAGGGCTTAGTACAACCTACCGGTGTTTCTACTCTACAAAAATATTTTTGCTTCTTCAGGATTTAACTTTATTGTATATTTTTTTTAATCATTTCACCTCAAGCAATGCGGGAATGCCACTAGTACGTGGAGGATTACAGGGTGTGAAAGTGAGAGAAAAGACTGAGTATATGGAGGACTGAGGAAAGGATAAAAGATAAACGTGATCCAGGAAGATAGAAGATAGCGATAGACGGTGCATTTACATTTTTGAAAACAGTAGTTTTAACGGAAGCATGTAAATGGAAGGGAGTTCTACAGGTAAGAAGTGCGAGAAAAGAAACTTTTGGAGTAGAAGTAACGATTGCATTTAGCTATTTCAACAGTAAACGGGTGGGACCTAGATGCCAATCTGGTAGCACACTTTAATTCGTATATATAGGGAACCAGGGAAAAAATCTCGTCAGAACAGTTGACATTAAAATATTTGTAGAAAAGACAGAGAGAAGCCACACTACTTCGGCGAGAAAATGAATGAAGTCGGGACTTGTTTATTTAATTAAAGCCCACTTTTTTAGCAATCCCAAATCCTTTTCAATATCCAGATTTTATGATGTGCCCGCCCTGTCGATGATAAAGAATAAAATGAAATTACATTAATGATCATAATTTGAAACTACAGTAAAAGTGGCAAATTCGCTATCACTCTTTTTATCTTTCAGGAATAATTCACCTTGAATAAACTTGAATAAATTTCATGAATATTCATGACCTTACATAATCATTTGACTAATTTAATTACGTAACTCTGATTGGTTCTTTTATGATTGATTAATTGCTGCCCGATCTTGTGGTTATTTGAAGACAACTTTCGTCTTGCTTTCTGCCCTTTTCGCATGTCTAAACAACTCACTGATTTGGAGCGTCAAGTTATTGTACTTTTCAAAGAAGAACATCCTATGTGCAGATTGACGAAATTTGCAGAAATTCTTCCAGAATTTTTTAGTCACATTAGTTTTCAGTGTTTGTTTCATGTCTTTCCGAATTTACCGCTTTTTACTGGGTACCCGGTATTAGCAAATTTTGGACTTTTACATCTACATAATGAATTACAAAATTTGCGAGAAACACTACAAATCTCAGGAATAAAATATTTTTCATTTAAAAAATCATAATAGAATTAAAATTCTGAATAAAATAATCCATTCCTTTCATTCTTATTAGATACAAAACATAATTTGAAAAGTTAGTATTTTCAAAGAAATACATATTTTTAATATCTGTTTTGAAACTGGAAAACATTAATGCTGCCAGTCTTTGACATTGTTGACGTCTTGTGTCCAAATAGTCTTTGTTACTTTTCAGATGGTCTGCAATGATTTTCAACAGAGCAATTTTTCTCTTCGTTATATTCTCAATCAAACATAGGTTCGATGATTGGCGCAGCCATTACAAGAACTGAATATCATGGTCCTGAAGGCATTTTCATTTACACGTGTATCGTTATGGCTCAGAGGAGCATTCTGCATTAAAAAAAATGCTGCTGCTTTTTAGCTGCATGAATATTAGTCGAAAACCATATTTCTTATCACGTAAGTCTTTACACACAATAAAAGAATGTAATATTCTGAAATATATTTCTCCAAACACTGAGCCATCAACTGGTTCATTCTAAGCCATACACGCACACACAATAACTGAATAATTGTGATATGATTTGACAGGTGTATACATTTTACCGATCGTTTTTCTTTAGAAAATGCTGAAAAGCAGTGTCATATCTTTAAATATTGGAATAAAAAAGACATTTCTGAATATGCAGATGGGTAAGGAATAATTTGATCAGTTGAGAAAATGTTTATTAAATTGAATTTTTTGTTTTGTTTTTAGTATAATCTTTAATATTGATCGACTTGAGGTGTGTTAATACTGCCGGCTCTTTGCACACCTGGCATTGTTTTAATTGCTTTAACCTATTGTCATTACTCCAAGCCAAATCGTTCATTGTGAGTTCGATTCGCATCGAGTAATTCTTTTTTATTACTCGTTGCCAGACTAAAGTAAGAAAAAATCGCTTACATCAGAGTGAGTTAGCGAGGTATTCTGAAATATCATTCACCAGTGAAGTGATTTCGATCTTCGCCAAGTTCCACACTGCTGTGGTTTAATACCAATTTAGCCTAACAATAAGTGGCTGTTAGCTAAAAAGGTTTTCTAACGCCCGAGGATTTAATCGCTATCGATGCGGCACTGAGTCTGTTCAACAAGCTGATGACGGTTTTATCGGAATAACCTTTGAATGCGTGTACAAATGTCTCTGAAAACTATTTTTTTCTGTTGAATATCTTGATCAGTGATAGATATGCTAAGCAGGTTTCTGTGGCAGTTCGACATTGTTACTTTGCCGCTAGCACTTGTGTTGTTTTCTCTGCCAAGCCTGTCCTTCCGTCTATGCGTAAGGATGTTCTCCCTTAACATCATAATAGTTCTTTAATTTATTCTTTTAAATGTAGTTGTGGCTCGCGCTACATAGGAAGAACGACTCAAAGGCTGGATGTCAGAATAAAGCAACACGTTCCAACGAAAATCAGTAATCTCAAGTACACTCCTTCAGACATTTTGACCAATATATACGGGTCTTCCATCGCAGAACACCTAATAAATAGCCATAATTGTGCTACTTCTTTCAGTGTGGACTCATTTACTATTCTTAGCAGGACCCACTCGAATTACCACTTAAAAGTGTTGGAGGCCATCTATATTCTATCATTGAAGTCCTCTTTGTGTAAACAGGGCTTCGTATTAGACCAACTAATTTCCATCTAAACATTTTTTTCTTTCTTTTATCCAATACACTTTGTCTATTTTTTAGTGATAATTCAGTTTATTAACCTCGATTTAGCCCTGTTGAGCGAGGTTCGAAACCGGTTAGCTTAGCCCGTTTTTTTAGTTTTACTTTTTATTATCATATGGTAATAATAAAAATAATTTTTGTCTATTTATGGCAGTTATCTTTGTGTTTATATTCTGATTTGTTCTGAATTACTGCATCCAGTACTACAAATTCCAGTATTTATTTGTCTGTAATGTAGCCTTTACTTCACATTTTGAATTATTCATTCATCAGCACAATAGACAATCAAAAACCATCAAAAGTAAAACGACAGAATCTATGATCGTCAGCAAAGGAAAAGACGATATTGTGAGATACGAGTTGCCGATGTCGAAATCGAGCACACACAGAAATTGGATGTATTTTAATAGACAGCATAAAATGAGACACCGAATTCCGAAGGTGCGTTCGAACAGAAAACGAAACCTTAACAAACTCAGATCAAACACTTAAATAACAGACAATTTTAGACAGGAACAAGGAAAAAGGTGTTGAACTGCTATATCATATCAATCTTCCTATGTGGCAGTGAATGTTAAACAGATAAAGAAGAGAAATGAGGTAACAGAGATCTAGCACTACAGAAGGATGCTGAGAATACCATGACCGTAGCATTTGATCAATGAGAAAGTTATAACGAAAATGGAAAACAGATGGACGCTGATACTTAGGATCAGTAAAAGATATTTGAGATTTATGGGAAAGGCAAAAAGGGACAGAAATAGACAGTGAGTAACAAAACTAACGAGCTTCAGTAAAGTGATATCAGAACACGAACTTGGGCTTGGAGAATTTGATACACACAGGGCATATTAAGAGCAGAAAGAATCGATGAGTAACAAAACTAACGAGCTTGTGTAAATGAATCGCGGAACAGAGAGTGGGAGTAATGGTACAAAGACAAACATTGGTAAGAGCGACAAAGAATAGAAAGTCATGGAGAGCCATGATCACTTACATCCTGAAGGAATATAGGACATGAAAGAAAAAGAATTAGATGTGAGCACAAATAACTGAACGAAATCGTTAAATGGCCACAATAAGTTTAAACTAAAACGTCGAAATGACTGTCACCCGAATAGTACCAACAATATCGAAAATTTCAGGGAATTTTTTTCTTCCTTTCCTCGGCATATGCCGAGTCGACCCAGAAAATAAAAAAGAATTAAAAAGACCGAAAAAACGCACTTAATTTGATGTTGGTAGAAATGATTTACACTGGCTTGACAACACTTGACTTAATCTAGAAATTGAGTCATGTCAATGACGAGATCTAAGATATTTTATGACAGTTTTAATCTAATTATATAGGTCTCACCCGGAAAGAAACGCTTTGTTTATTTCGGTAGTGTCATTAATCTATTCATGCAAGACGATAATTTCATTAACACGCAAGAGTATAAGAGAATGAAAAGACTTTAAAAAAACATAAGCCCAATTAAAAAAGAAAAAAGAGATAAACCTACTCCTGTTCGAAAGACTGGGGAGGCGTGTGAACCGGGTAATAGGCAAACCAATCTACTCCTAGTGAGGAAAAATAAATAAATAGATAGTAAATACAACTTCAGCGTTTAGGCGGAGATGTTAGAAGTATAGAGCTGAAGTAGGCTTTTGAAGGAAAGGGAAACCCAGTCATAAACAGGAAATAAAGGATAATCCCCTACTTCTGTTCAAAAGATCGGGGAGGAGTGTGAACAGGACGATAGGCAACCCCACCTACTCCTACTGGGGAAAAATAAATAAATAGTGAATAAAATTTCAGAGCTAACATATAGAATTTTATGTACAGAAGTACGAAGAGATTTTTCTTTTCATACTTCTGTACTTAAAATGTTGTATGTTAGATTTTCAGCCTTTGACGGTTACTTGCCGAAAAGGCTCAGAATGCTGGGTCCTATTTGTTAGAGTGCAACACGAAAACGAAAATGCTAAATCTCATTTAGAATAAAAAATTGAATTTAAAATATCACTTACCATTGGGTCTGGTAGGAGCAACCAAAAATATTCCATAATGTGTCCCTACTTGTTTTTATTTCAAACTTTTCTCAGAATTCTTCGGGTAAAGCTGTAAAATGGGAAATCTGAGCTATCTAGAAACAAAGTAAAAAGATGTACAAGACTGACCGTTTGGGAGATAGGTTGAATTTGTTGTTCACAAAGACTGAATTACTGACCTACGTATTGAATTTCTAATCGACAAAAAAAAAAAAAATATTCAACATGCTTTTTTTTTCTCCATTAAAATTACGAATATTAACATTTGGTTGGGACGAAGAAAAAAATCCGAAATCCTTGATCTGATATCAGTTTAGTTTTGAGATTATCTAAGTGGGTTATCCCGCCCCACCCACAACTGGAGGCAGTAAAAAGATCCAGATGTGCGGCAGGGAAAATGTAGGCTGTTAGAAAAAAAAGGAAGTTGTAGGATGTCACATTACAACAAATAACTTTAAAAAAAAAAATAAAAATGACATTATGTAAGTCGCTTATATTTAGATAACACGTATGCTTTGAAAATAATAAAATTAGCGTAACAGTTTTAAACGAATGGTTTTGCGTTATTTTGTTATCTGAAGTTAAAGGTCCGAGCGTTTGTTTGTATCTTAGCTTACGTTATCTGGACAGGATGCTCCAGCAAAATCAGCTGACGTTTGAATTGTAGATGTAGTGATATAGCCACGGATGTTAGCGTGGCGATATATTATTGATGTAATGGAATAACCTGTAACCCCTCTACACTATAGATAGTAACTACCAATGAGTATCTGTAAGTTAACGGACATCAGAGTCCAGCTGAAATCTTTTCGGCTGCGCGGTTGAACTCTCTGCCTTCGGGCAGAGAGGAACCCGAACGAGGCTCAGCCGAAGGGCAAGTCTTGTCCGGCGAGGTAGACAGACCCGATTACGTTTATGCGGGGTCTACGGGGATTTTTTGGCCGAGCCTACGGGCTCGGGAACTCCACATTAAATTCGACCTTATGCCACATGTGACTGCGTGGGGCAGTTGTTAGAAACCGTCTAGCTGGAACATTTTCCAGCTGTGCTGGTCAAACTCTCTACCTCCGGGCAGAGAGGATGCCAAGACGAGGCTATGTCGAAGAGAAAAATCTCGTCTCGGTAAACAGCTACCCGATCCCTTTTTATATGGGTTATACGGCGTTTATTTGGCTGAGCCTACGGGCTCGGATACCCCACATTAAATTCGGCCTTGTGCCACATCTGATCGCCCGGGGAGGTTAGTAAATACACTAGCTGGTATCTGTTGAGTACGACTCAGACTTATGCAAGATCTACCGAACTTCCAATAGTAGCAATCACAACTGGATTGACTTGCGACGTCCTTGCGCATAACTGTTACCTTTATTCTTATTGTACTGGTTTTTACAATACACCTTTACTTATTTTATCCACCGTGTTCTTCAATTATATATTCCTATTAGCACGAAATATAACAATTATCTAATGTCACCAAAGGATAGCTAAAATGCAAATGAATGTTTAATGTATTAGATTAGGCAAACTTTAAAACTTGTAGCATACCTAATACCAACAAAAAAGTGTCTTTATATCTTTGTGAGAGGGACGATAGGGATGTGACCTGGGAGCCAATGGGACGACAGCGAGAAACATTTTAGGAGCCGCCGCTCATCCTCATCAAGCAGCGTGGCAATGCTAGAAAGTGGACACTTTCGAAAACATCGAGCCAACTATGCGTCTTCTCACTGGCCATACAACCTACAGTGAGGCAATTCTGAGAGAATTAGAAATCCTCCCAGGATACGTGATTGTGACTACAATCATAACAACATCCAGGCGATACAGTGGAGACAGCAGACACGGAAAGAAAACTATAAAATCTCCTACAGAAGGCAATGAAGAAATTGAGAAGAAAGGATTAAACATCAACTGTAAGAAGACAGACTGCATGGTTGTTAGCAAAAGAATGAGCTGAGATACCAAAATCAAACAAATAATTAGTATTTTAACAGAAGCCAAAAAGTGTGACATTGAAATCCGAAGGCGCCTTGGGATAGCCAAAGGTGCATTCCAAAAGCTAAGAAGTTTCTGAAAATATAGAAAAATTTAGTTAGAAATAAAGAAAAGAGTACTGAAATCCATGGCAGTGAATGCTGGGTAATTTCCTCACAGATGCAGAAAGAAAAGAATCGATGCAATAAAAATGGGGTTCATTAAAACAGGATTCCATGGAACAAATATGTAAACGACAACAATTTGAATTTTAGAGAAAATGGAAACAAAAGAGAAAATTATAATTAACATCAGGAAGTGACTTGGAATGTGTACTCGTGGGAAAACATCGTATAGCAAATAGATAAATAAACATCCATCGCAAAGAGAAATTGACCTAGTTTTGTATCTATACTCGTGGGGAATAATCGTATGGCAAATAGATAAATAAATATCCATCGCAGAGAGAATGTAACCTAGTTCTGTGTCTGTACTCGCGTGGAATAATCGTACGGCAAATAGACAAATAAACATCATTTGCAGATAGAAATTGACCTAGTTTTGTATCTATGCTCGTCTGGAATAATCGTATGGCAAACAGATAAATAAACATCAATAGCAGAGAGAAATTGACCTAGTTTTGTATATTTACTCTTACGGAATAATCGTACGGCAAATAGATAAATAAACATCCATTGCAGAGAGAATTTGACCCAGTTTTGTGACTGTACTCGTGTGGAATAATCGTATGGCAAATAGATAAATATATATCCAATGCAAAGAGAATGTGACCTCGCCCATCATCAAAGAATATATAGTCCATATCCGGTGAGATATCCGGGTCACGCACACACCCAGTGACCGAAGGTACCTTACAATGTTCGGTGTTGCAATAAATGCTACATTACGTATTTACTTTTTAATTTACGACGATGACGATCCAATCATTCTATTAGGTTGGTGCAAAAATAATGTCGTTTTCTCACATGAAGTTGAATGTCAAAAAACGACATTATTTTTGCACCAACCTAATACAACATTTTACCAAGCGGAAACGTCCTAGAAAATTAGCATGTAGCTTTTGCATTGGGCTCGAACACCTACCAAGAAAGTTAAATTGTATTACGCAACTATGTCAGCCATCGAACATGCTTTTTGTTCTATTATTCGGTGACGCTACGAATATATTTCGGAAGCAGACATGGTTGATATGCAAATTGTCTCCGCTGTTGTGCAGATAGAAAGAATTAACGTTTTTTAAATTCTTTCTAATATGTCGTTCATATCTGATTATTCTGGCTTCTCCAGTGTCGGTGGATTCAACAAAATTTGATATTTCTTCTCATTATTATTATTCTTCGGTAGCAAATCTTGAATTACAGGCAAGATATCTGAAAACTGTTGACGGCATTAATTCTATTCCAGGCGGAGAGCGGTAAATACAGGCAGACGAAAAATGGTTAAAAATCGAATCAGTTCACACGGAAAAGTCATGCGATTGGCGGGAAATTTGGCTCAATTTTTATCAAATATTTGCTGACTCAGGTCGATTTTTTTTATGTCTCGAGGACTTCAAAGATTTACTAAGTATATTTTATTTTGCAGATTTCTCAACAAAACAATGTTTTATTTTTATTTTTGTTTCATTATCTCAGTCTGTTCAAATCTCTCTATCTAACCAGCTGAGTCTGTTCATATCTATTTCAATCTATTCATATTTACATCCTTTTAAACTCTATCTCTGTCTCTCTATATATGTATGAATGTATGAATGAATGTATGAATGTGGCCGAGTGGTTGGTTAGAATGTGCGCTTTCTGCTCAAGAGTCCCCGGTTCAAACCTGACTCATCGATTTGTCAGGAAGGTGATTTCTTGATATTATCGGTCTGGAGGAGCTGACCTCCGTGTTCGGCATCTTTGAAAAGTGCCTGAAAAATCATAACACGGATTGATCCAAGCCTTGTGAGTGGGTAGTCGATGTTGGTTGTGACCGCGTGTTTGAGAATGCTGGCCTTGTTCAGATTGTTGATCACGATAGATGACGCGCTCTCTCCCAGAAACTGTAACTAAGGTCCGCTCAGTATAGTAGCAGTATAAACCACGGGTGGGCTCTGTGGATGTCAAATAAACGCAAATGTACCTGAGCGTGCGTCTCCAATGGGGATTAGCTACCCGTCCTAGCAGACTGGCATCCTCAGATATGAGTGGCCAGCTATCTATCTATCTATCTATCTATCTATCTATCTACATCTATTGATATATATCACCTCTATATATATTTATGGATTTTTTCTCTCTCTCTCTCGATATATATATATATATATATATATATATATATATATATATATATATATATATATATATATATATATATGCAGGTGGCCTGGCGATTGCATCTAGCATGAAACAGACTGTCGTCTCTAAGTATTGATTTCTATGTTCACTTTTATATTTACACACGCTCTATCTCTGATATTTAGCACTTTATCCCATAAATATAGCACACTTTTAGACTATATTTCTTCATATATATATATATATATATATATATATATATATATATATAGAGAGAGAGAGAGAGAGAGAGAGAGAGATTAAATCTGTAAGAGGTAAGACTAATCCAAGTAGGTCTTTATAATATAAAATTAAAAAGATATATCTATGAAAAGAGTCCAATGTATTAATATACACAGGAAATATGATATACATCAAAGGAAAAATCTTAATATATCATCGAAGAGTTCAGTAATAAATTTAATTCGGACAGCTACCTGCCTCATCAGACCGAAATTACAAAATTGTTTAAATTTATCGAGTCAATTTATTAAGAATTGCAAGAGAAATAGAAGTGATTTGACCTACAAAATGTTCCTTGAAAAGATAAGAGTGAGGCAAAGGAAAAACAAGATTTCAACACTATGTTCAGGGATGGGAGTGGGTAATATAAAGTAACTGCTAGTGAAATACATTGAAAATAATTCAAATTTATATCCTCATCAAGTAATTTTAAAAAATAATTTTCATCCTATATGTAAAAAAGGGTGAAAAAGTAAATAATATAATATATAAAAAATATAAAATACTCTAAAAATAACATTAATATAATTCATCATCATAACTATCAAATATGCATATATATGTGTTACACACACACACACACACACACACACACACACACACACACACACATATATATATATATATATATATATATATATATATATATATATCTTAAGAAATATACATAATATCCCACATTAATTGCACACCAAATTGTTTCGGCATGAAACTCGGAGTTGTGGAATTAATGAAAGACATTATGTGTATATTTCTTAAGTGGTATATATATATATATATATATATATATATATATATATATATATATATATATACGCGGGTCATTCAATAAATAAGGTGAATTTCTCGGTATAAGGACTTCTAATACAGATAGAAGCTTGCTCTTTTTTATTTCTTTTTTTTTACTTCTTTTTCACATGGATTTAATTTCTTTTGCAGATTAAAAAAAAACTTTGAGAGTTTTGGCGATTAACAAAGATGGCCGACCAAGAAGCATGCTCCAGGATTGAACAGCAGTCAATTATCAAGTTTTTGTTTGCTGAAGGATGCAAACCAGTTGAGATTCATAGGAGAATGTCAACTGTGTATGGTGCCACATGTGTCAGCCAAAAAAATGTCTACAAGTGGGCTAAATTGTTGAAAGAAGGACGGAGCAGTGTTGAGGATGAAGACAGGCCTGGGAGGCCTACAGAAGTGAGGTCTCCTGAGGTGATCGAATCAGTCAATGACCTCATTCAGTCTGACAGAAGGGTGGCAGTGGATGATATTGCAAGGACTTTGAGCTTATCTGTTGGGACAAACGCAGGGGTCATCAGTCAGAAGGAGTCACCTTGCATCATGACAACGCAAGACCTCACACAGCAGCCCAAACGGTGCAGACCATCAACGAGCTGGGCTGGGAACTGTTTCCTCACCCCCCTTACAACCCAGACCTTGCCCCTTTAGAATTTCACCTGTTTGGTTCCTTGAAAGCGTTCACGAGAGGCACGAAGTTTAAAAGTGACGATGAAGTCAAAAGTGTTGTGAGCGACTGGCTGAGACATCAGTCCAAAGATTTTTACGCTGAGGGAATACGGAAGCTTGTGCGCAGTCGGGAAAGGTGTGTGACAGTGCTGGGAGACTACGTTAAAAAAAGTAAGCTTCTATCTGTATTAGAAGTCCTTATACCGAAAAATTCACCTTATTTATTGAATGACCCTCGTATATATATATATATATATGTATGTGTGTGTGTGTGTGTGT
Source organism: Acanthosepion esculentum (assembly GCA_964036315.1). NCBI lineage: Eukaryota > Metazoa > Mollusca > Cephalopoda > Sepiida > Sepiidae > Acanthosepion > Acanthosepion esculentum. The sequence continues at coordinate 62,861,953 of OZ038503.1, read as the reverse complement.
GTGTGTGTGTGTGTGCGTGTGTGTGCCTGTGTGTGTGTGTGTGTGTGTCCAGGTAAGATAAGAACAAATGAAGTATATTTTTAGTGTACGTAAGATTTAATTTAAATGAGAGCTCAATAGAGAGTAGAGTTAAATATTATTTATTTTAGGATCTTAAAACAAAAACGTTAAAAATCGCTACACAATTACAATTATGTTTCAACACAACAAATGTGTCTCCTCGGACGATGTTAGACTACTGGCGAGGAGACACATTTGTAGTGTTGAGACATAATTGTAATTGTGTAGCGATTTTTAACGTTTTTGTTTTAAGATCCTAAAATAAATAATGTGTGTTATTGTGTATGTTTGTGAGAAAGAAAAATTGAGTCTTCCACCATTATATTCACTTCCATTCACTCTATTTTGGTCTTCTTCTTTGTTGGCGCTAATTCTGTTAATGCTTCTTCAGCTTCCTCTCGACAGCTTCACTCTACTTTTGACGATTTAAAAAGAAAAGTAGAAAAATGGTGCCATGCGCTAAATATCATTTTCCAAATGATCCTTGCAGCAGAGACTAGATTTAAAGATGATTAGGTTTGCTAGATTTGTTGATTTTTACCAAAATGCCAGCCGTTATTCCCCCATCTATGGGTTAAATATCAAGGCTGATAAACCTCTCCTACCTTGAGATGACAACCAGTCTAAGAGAAGGAAAACTTTGATTTTAAAACCTGCCTTAAGAGAGAATTGCTCCGTCCGGTTATTTTGTCCAAGGCACACCATTGCAACTATGGCTGTTGTACATGTGATGGAACTTGTGAATTTGTGATGGAATTCATGAATTTTGTGTGGTGCCCACAGTGAGGATCAAAGTCACTCCTAATAGTAATAGTTAATAAGCTAAGTATTAACCCATGGCTACACGCTGTATATTCTTCTTCTTCGTTGGTCTTGTAACTGTAAATAAAATGCTAACTTGAATCTATTCTAAAAAGTCTTCGCCCCAGAGTAACACTCATAGACTCTGCTGAACGATGCTTGCCATCGATGTTTGGTTTACCTAAACGAGATGTCATCGCATTTAAATTAACGTTTTCATAGGTATATGAGATGCATTTGATCTCATTTGCGGACACACAAAAAAAATCGTGCATACAAGTATTTGGCTGGCTACCGTTTTTAATCATTTCACCCCAGGCAAAACAATAAAGCCACTAAGATACAAGCGGTTAATGAGTGTGAAAAATAGTAAAGAAAGAAAACATTCTTAAGGAAAGAGAGATATAAAAACTGGAATTTAAAAGACATTAGATAGCGATTGACATTGCATTTAAATTTTTGAAAATCTAACATGACTGGAATTCAAGAAGCTGCAACAGAGTTCTACAAGCGAGAAGTGCGAGAGAAGAAACTGTTAGCATAGAACTTACGGTTGCATCTAGCCAGTTCAAATGTAAAATGATGAGACCTATCTGCCAATCTAGTACAGTGCTTAAATTCATAAAATATAGATACCATAGAGGAAAGCTCACCAGAACAATAAATAAGAAAGTATTTATAGAATAACTAGAGTGAAGCAACAATACGGAGGCGGGTAAGTGAGTGAAGCCGGTATACCAGGGCAGGAATATTGCAGATTCTTCTTTTAATTTTGTCAGAATCTCTAAATATATAGCACCGGATCATATGTGACAGCAATATTCAAAGCATGAACGAATGGTAGACTTATAGATATGCAAGATAGATTATGTGAGAAAAATTGTCTAGTACGACACAGTGAACGAAATTTCTAAGCATTAAGCTTAACATCTGATTCAATATAATCTATTCACTTCATGAAAACGATAGTTCGAGAAGACGTAATTAAAACTGAGCAATTTACTTACGCAAAGTATCAAAAGGCTGTAGGTCATGTTTGAGATCAGCTGACAATCGAACAAATCAAATTTACCATTAAAACAAGTAAATGGTCGTATCGTCATTGTAGATGCCGAGCTGAGAACTGGTGACATCAGGAAGGTCGTTGAGGATAATTAGGAACTACGTAGGTCCAAGGAGAGCGCCAGGGGTGGCATTTGAATTTAATGCAAATAGATCTAGAAGAGTGGCCGTTGAAGATTACCTTCATTACGCCATTTGATAAGAAAGGATTAGATAAAAAAATCGTTCAGGAATACCATAACCTTTCAACTTCTGAAGAAGACCAGGATACCAAATATCCTGGGATATCCAAAAGCAACAGCCGGAGCTTCACCATTCTTATCTAGTTTGATAGATTCTTTCAGCAATAACAGTTAATACATCAACAGTTGACTTAGAGAAGCGAAAGCCATATAACTTTTCTAAAAGAAGACCCAGCGATGTGTGATGATTAACCACTTCGGAGTTGATTAGAGTGTTTAGTTTTGTTGCGGCTGTATGGTTGATTTTGCTTAGGTGGAAAACACGTGTCTCCTGATATATTTATCCCACAATAAAAAATGGCGGTCTCAGGATGTGAGCCTGGGTAATAAACGAACAAAGTAACAACAAAACTATATATATATATATATATATATTATATATATACAAATAAAAAGTATGTATTAACAAAACAAGGGTATACATAGAGAATAGAATATTGTTACGTGTTACAAAACAATGAACATGAAGGAAGAAATCATTTAAATTAGTGAAGGTGTTTGAGTAGAAGTATAAAAATCGTCTGTAATAGATACACGTGTATATATGTAAGTGTGTGAGAGACTTCAAAAGTCAACAGAGGACCAAGAGAAGCGAACGCGCCTCAGTGGCAAGGTTCTTTTCTACGTGTGACCTACATCTTACCGTCCCTTTAAAGAAATTAAGTGGGGTAACTCCACAGTACTTTGTCAAAAAGGTAGAAGACTGATTATAATTAGAAGGAGCAGACGATTCGTCTTAGTTCTTAAGCACTGAACCTACAAAAGAGAATTTCAAGCAAGGAAGAAAGCCAAAGGCAGCAAGGTATTTATTATAGATATAGAGAACAGGTGCCAATTCAGAAGGACATTTTCTTAAACCTCACAATTCTCAATAGGAAGGTTGAAAATATCACTCCAAGCGTCGTGTCGAAGAAAGTCATGAAAGGAATCCCAATCAGTATGCTGGTAACAGAAAGAAGTCTTGTGAATAATCTACTGTCTAATAAACGACCCAAAAGAAATATCAGCAGATACGACGGCATGATCCGACAAGAGCTAGGAGAAGAGGTAAGGGACAAATCAAGTAAAGAAGCATGTTGACCAGTATTATTATAGAAATGTTGAGGGGAATTCATTATTTGACTGAATGAGTGAGCAACGGAAAAAATGAAAGTCTAAATATCGGCAACATCTGTAACATTAGATCTGCATTAAAATTAAAATTTCCGCAGATGAATGTAGAGAGAGAAAAATTTATTTACTGTCCAATAGTTTGTCTAATATGTTAGAGTTCTGGAAAGAAGTGGGGCGATAAGGTGAAAAATGATAGCTAACAGAGTGCAATAAAAAATTTCGAAATCACATAAACGAATCATCCAAAGAGACAATTCCCTTCACATTGGAAAACTTTTTTTTTGGATAGAAACACCAAGCCATGCATATGTATCCTAGAATCTATTCGACAAAGACGAAGATCTATTAGATATACTCATCAGGAATAGAAATAACCATATTATCACAGATATATATTACAAACCAAGAATATCTTCATTTTAAGAGCCATCACCCAAAAAGCTGTCTAAAATCCAATCCCCTATTCCTTAGCACTTAGGATTTGCGCTACAGTAACCGACAAACGCCTTCGAATAATCCGCCAAGAAGAATTACATAAAACTCTCAAAAACGAGGATACCCCAAACCACTTTGGCTTTGAATTAGCAGAAAAATAAATTTATAGCAAGTACGAGATAAAAAAAAAGCACAAAAACGCAACAACAAATTCTAACATATGTTCAACAGGAAGAGTCCAGAACTATTTACAGAAATAACAACAATCTAAGCATACTTAAAAAGATTGATAACGGGAAATATATACTAAAACAACCAAAATAATTAAAAGCAAACGCTAATCAAAAACCTAAAACACATATTAATCCCATCGAAATTTAGTCAGCACACAATATAAGGGGTCACAAAATGCAACAGAAAACATGTGGGGTTTGTGATATAGTTATAGAAGGAAACACTTACACTTTTGAAAACCCCATAGCAACATTCACAATAAAGAAAAACATAAACTGTAATTCCAAAAATGTAATTTTTGGACTCAGGTACACAAAATACAACAAATCTTATACAGTTATCACTCAAGCACTAATAAACAGTCTTCTCCCGCAAAAGCAAAATTATATTACTAGACACAAATGCAACAAGGGCAACATGCCAATATATCAACCAGATGATTATTCTTACCTCCAAATACAAGAAAAAAACTTCATAGGTAAATTTAAACCAGCACTAAACAAATTATAACCCCAACACACGCACACACATAAACATACACCATATAGTGGCAAGACACACAAGGAGGACCACACACACACACCATACAAAATACATCTATTTATGATAAAGGTTTCCTTATAATAATATTATATATGTATGGAGACAAATATATACACATACTGGCAAAAAGAAACACACACACACGAACCATACATACCATACAAAGTGTATATACATACTATATACCATTTCTTTTAATAATACATTATATATATATGGCGAAAGAATATATATACGCATACTGACAGAAACACACACGTACATACAATGCACAAGAACAGAGAAATAAATAAAATGATACACAGGGGTATAAAATGATAAGAACAAAGATATCCTCTTTTCTTTCCCTTCCTCTGATCAAATTGTTTTATTACCCCTCAAGCAAAGTAACATTCTTCGGCCAGACCAAGATGGATTTAGATGAATATTACTACACACAAAATGGTTAAAAGATTCAACATAGGAAGAAAATAGATCCTCGCTTGCGGCCTTTTCCCCTCTTATATATATATATATATATATATATATATATATATATATATATATATATATATATAGTATACAATTATCGTCAAATACATGTCATAAACACAAGTATGGTGACACGAGAGAACAAACGAAATAAGTACCACCGCTGAGGTAAAACGAAAAGAAGACAAGAATTATTAATATAAAATTCTTTGTATTCCGGTACAGAGGATGTGAGCAAACGATCTCTTTGTGGGTAAGGGAAGCAACTTGGATGAAGGGTAGAGTTGGGAGGACCGACATGTTGAGTGAATCAGAAATCGATCTAATTTGAAGTATAAAAATATATGAAATCATTTTTATTATTGTTGTTGTTTAAAGATAAATAATAGGGGAAGAATCGTCTATACAAAGCCATTAACAAAAAAAATAATCTAAAGAAAATAAACGTTACGACTCGAAATGTTTTTCCTACAAATTCGAAAATACGTCCTCTTTTATAAAAAATATAAAAATGTAAAGTTATAATATAAATAAAATACAATATTCATGCCAATGTATAAATAAATAAGTCCAGATCTCATTAATTTACTGTTGAGCTGGCTAGCTGTAATTCTATGCTACCAATTTCTTTTCCCGCAGTTCTCGCTTGGGAAAATCTTCATGTTTGACAGCCAACTTTAATCTGCAAATATTTAAATGCAATATCAATCTCCAAATACTGTCCTCCTGATTACCCTTTCCTCTTCCTGCTTATTAATAATGTTTCTGTTTCTAATTCTTCCACACTCTGAACCCCTTGTGTCTTAGTGGCTTTACTGCCTTGCATGGGGTGAAATCGATTAAAAATACAGTGTATTAATTGTTCATAATAATATAAAAATTGTTAGAGATAATGTATTAAACATTTGTAATAAAAGGCGTCCCTAAAGTCTGGATACATAAGAAATCTCATTAACTATATTTTTTTAACTCCACAGATCAAACATGGTTTCGTCGAAAGAAGAAAGAACTGATTTCTTTTTCTGGGCTATGCGAAAGGAGAAGGTTTACTCAATGAAAATCACAGATGCAACATACTTGACTGAATACATAAAGAGTGAATGTGCTAAAATTGGCGGTAATGTAAAGTTATTGCATCGAGTTCACTTGAATCTCGCAAAGCGCATCAACTTATGCATCAAAAATGATGTTAATATTTGTTAATATTCCAGTTCAATAAAGTTAATATTCCATATTCAATAAAGTTTGTTGAAAATTTTACTTCTTGGAAATATGCATTTTTGCCTTGTGTCCAGACTTTACAGACAACCTATAAATTAAGAAACTCATTTCTTGCATGGCGTCCAAGTATGTACGTCTGCTAGGATAGATAAGTAATGCTTGCAGATACCTGCTCAGGGACATTCTTCAAAACCCACAGAGCCAATCCGAGATTTTTACTGCAACTATGCTGAGCAGTTACAGTTTCTGAGAGAGAGAGAGGGGGGGAAGAGAGAGAGCACATAATCTTAGGTGACAAGGAGTTGAACAAGGTCATTAGGTTCAAACCTTCGGTCAAAATGAGTTGTGGCCGTGCTAGCACAACTATCGTCGCTTTATGGACAGTTTCGTCAGCCTAGCCTTACACACTAGCGCCCAACCTACCAATTAATCGCTGCCATCGGAGGCCCGCTGGCGTTGTCATCGGCGGCTCGCCAACGGGTCATTAGCGGATTGCGTGTTGGGAGTACACTGGGAACGTTAGCGATCCGACCGTGACACCCGAGTTCGAATATCACTACAGTCAATTTGTCAAGGATATAATAATACAAAGAGGTTACAATCCCTGAAAACTATATCATAGGTTGTTTGAAACCTTGTGAGTCATGTTGGGCTTGCGCGCACACACACATGTATACACACGCACAAACACACACACACACACACACACACACACACACATATATATATATATATATATATATATATATATATATACATATATATATATATATATATATATATAGGTTGAATACAAATGTAAAATTTGTCACTTCAGCTTCTCGACTCTATAATTTCCTAGGCGGATTCTCCAGAAATCGCTCTGCCCTCTCGTCAGAAGATACCATAGTCCAAAACGTTTGAGACAACCCTCTGGATTTAATAATTAGTACGTTTCCTTTTGTTTAAACTAAACTACACTAGGATACTAGGATGCTGAAACCATTTAAAATATTAGTGCATGCCATCCAATTTTTTAAGGAGGGTGCTACCTAAAGTACGCCAGCCCTAAGATTTCTATTAAACAGCAAGGTAGATTCAGTACAACGAACTAAAAGTTTAAGGAAACTTTATGGAGTAATGTGTTAATTTAGTTATTGTTATTATTAGTGAATATATACTCAATCCCTTCAGGAAGAGAAAGCCCCTCTGGACCGAAACGATCTAATAAAGGCGCGTTTGAAAAAAAAGCGTGCAAACGTTTTATGCATTTCTTCGAAATCCAGAAGGTGGCCACAAAATCATTCCTATAAACGCACATCTATAGTTGCGCATTTGGAAGCAATCCCCTCTCTGATAAAAGTTTCATTAAAATAACTGACAAAGTATTTCTGTTAAATGACTTCTTTTTTCGAATTAGGACATTTACAATTTGTCCAAATAATTGTTCGTTTCAATTCCTTTCAGCATCTCCTCACTGAAATCGAAACAGTACATTACCAACAGTATTCATGAATTTAAATGCCCAAAAAGGGAACTGTAATACGAAAAAAATCTATAAATAATTGTTTTGGACATACCACCACTAGCTTACCAAGACGTCTGACCTTACATATCTCCGACAGGAGCTCCATAAGGGCCATTTTAAACACCATTAAAACATGTCCATATAAGCATAGAACTTTTCAATTTAACCTTAAAAGATTAAACACCGCGTATTTTAAAACGCAATAAATTACGGAACACTTGTTTCGATTAACGCGTTACTTAGAAAGATTAATTCGCTACTCATGTAAAAACTGTATTCATTGAAAACAAAATGAGTGACGGATGGCGATAACAGCACTATTTTTTTTTTTTTTTAAGCGTATCACCCCCAGCAAGGCTGGAGGCCACTATCACGCAAGCAATTGCTTAATTACTGCTGATTTGTTTAAATAATACATTGATTATTGTTTGCGTCACGTGGCAATAATTGTAAGTATACTGATGCAATAAAATAAGTAACCAATTAATCTTTTTAAGTTCTCTGAATATCGGCACCTTTCAAAAATCACCTTCCTCTAACCGAGTATATAAACTGTAGAACGCTATACAAACTGCTTCCCTACAATCGTATGGATGAATCTATTTCATTTCAAAGATAGTTGCATGGTCAGAAAATTATGCTTTTCAAGAAAAACATATATTTTCTAATCTCTTGAATGTTTGGCGCTACACTATCTTTTTGCGCGATATTTTTATTTTTCATATATATAGTCTTGTTTTTTTTAGAATGTTCCTTTCTTTATGTTTTTATTATTCCCCACTCCCGAACAGAATTTTAAAAAATGTCTATCCACTTTTCCTCCTTTCATTTTGCGATTGAAGTCACCCTCTGCACCCGACCTATAAAAGTGGAGAAAGATTACTGCATACGCGCTTCATTTCCATAACCATTTCTCCATCTTCTATCCATGGTGTCTAAAAACCTTCTTTCTCCTTAATCTAACCACCAATGACAACTCCACCCGCCATTTTCCTATCTAGCTGTTAACGAAAATTCCGCTGTAAATAATTTTCTTAACCGCATTTTTATCTTCTCCCCGAATTCCACACTTCATAGCTGGGGATATAAAAAAAGAATAACGCTTGGAGGGCAGCAAGAAAAACCTTTCCTTCTCGATACAACACCTTTTCTACTCATAAAAGGACAGAGGCGGATGTTTTCTTTAAATAATTCAATAAAAACTCCACGGTGAACGGAACCTGTGAGAGCAAAGAGTTCAGATTCTACCGAATTGAAATACGAGTTTCTTTTAAATCCAGTGCTTATTAAAAAAGAAGAATATCTTTAAAGTATATAAGCAAGCGATATAATAAATCCATAGGATATAAAATGTAACTTATAACGGCTTATTCATGATTATATATATATATATATATATATATATATATATATATATATATATATTGTGGGTTTCTCTCATGAACAAGCTTTCATGGGGGAGCCCGTTATAAATAATTATAAATAATTATAATTTTTATTAAGATACTTAAGAGTAAGGGAGTAGGGTAAGGATGAGACATTGACCTATTTAATAAATCATCTCATCTGTAGGGTGAAGCCGTTTTTCACCAGATCCCAATAGTATTTCGATAGCGCTATTTGATGTTTAAGGGATTCATTGCTGAAGGAATGGCGATCGCTGTAAAGGCGCTGTTTCCAATTCCCAGCAGATATTCCAATATAAATCTCTTTTTGTTTCGTATTCTCTTTGCTGAAGATCGTAGTTTCGTACACCACGTTTTCTGTCATACATACTCCTCCCACTGGACATTTAGTTTTTATTCTGCAATTACAGGTAGAAGTATTTTTTTGTAATTGATTAGCATTAAATTCTTTAATAATATTATGATTGTGAGAATTTATAATTTTCTCTACATTGTTCACACATGAATAACTAATTTTCAAGTTCATTTTATTACAAAATCTTTTCGGTTTTTTGTTTTTACTAATTGTTTGTCTATTAAATTTAAGAAGTACTTTCCAATATTAATGTTGTACAATTTGCAGAATGGACGGTTGAACCATCCTTCCTTTTTCTATTCTTTGATTTATTGGACGCATTGTTAGTTGTTATCTTTAGATAAGTTAATGTCTGTTGGAATTTACTCTTTAAGAGAGCTTGATTATATCTAAATTTGCTTTCATTAAAGATTTTGCAGCTAGAAGACAGATTGTTTATTCTGGTGTTGACTTCGTTGGGAATTTGGTTTATAATTGCTTTGGGGTGGTTCGAGTTGATGTTTATGTATATGGGGGTTTGTTTTTCTTTTTTGGAAGGGTTTGTAGGTGTTATTGTAGAGATTAACGTAATATCTAGTAAATTAACGATTTTTAAATTTGATGATATGTCAGTATTAAATCCCAGAAATTTGAAGGCCTTAATGATTTTTCTCTAGTTTGGAGGTTAGAAGACCATTAGTATTAGGTATAACAATGGATCCATCATCTCTGTATATTTTGGGGGTCTAAGAATCTACTTAGAATATCTAAAATGTATATACATACTAAATCTGCTATTTGGGCCTTGTCATATGCCCCAAAGGGAACATCGAAATTTTCATTGTTTTCTTTAACCTAAGGAGAGTCATTAAATACCAGTATAGACTTTCTGGAAGCCATTATTATTTTTATTTTGTCGTCAGTAATTTTAGTATGTTTTTTTAGCAAACTCTAAGCTATTTTCTAATATGTCTTTTAGAAATGGAGGAGTAGACATCGATAATATCTAATTGAATAAATGAAGTTTTAGTCTTAGATTTTATATTCCGGAACCATTTAATGGTATCCGAGGAATCTTTCCAAAGTTTTAAAGGGTATTTTTCTAATATAGATGTGTTCATTTTTTAAGGATGTTCTTAGGGGATGTGATGGTTAAGCACATATCGTGAGAGTTACGCGGCTCACTCAATGACGCTTCTCCGCCAACTGAGTAACCCTGCTGAAGAGTGTCAAATCGGGAGATAGTGATAGGGTAGCTATAGCTAAGACTGAGCTGGCCTTCTTGTTTAACGTGAAGGACCACGTCCAGGTAGTTAGAGCTAGGTTATATAGAATGTCTAACGAGGCAACGAATATGACCGCGGAATTGCGTGCGGAGAAACTTCGCAGCGCCTCTGATCGGCATATCGTCGGATTGGAGGACCCTGACAATAGACGAGGCCATATGTGGGGAGTTTTCTCAGAAGCTTTTCACCAGAGAGTCTGAGTTCCGTTCAGTTCGACAACTATTTGGCTGACTACTCACATCGAGGCGACTGAAGCGGCTATTTGAAAAAGTCACTAAACAGTGGAGGAAATTTAGGATGTGTTGAAGAGTGTCGGGAAGGTTATGACTCCTGGCATCGATGGTTTACCCTACGAAGTGTACTTGAGGCCATGTTTGTCTCCTTACTGGAACTTTTCTTCAACAACTGGACGGAACAGGGGCCTATTCCTCGATGTTTCACCAGGAGGTGTGCTAAAGTTTCTTTGCAAGAACAAACACGAAGGGGACGGGGTTGGAAACTTTTGCCCCTTAACGATGCTTAATGCAGAACTAAAGGTTTTGGCCAAGGTCCTGGCAAACCGTTTGTAGATTTTGCTCGTTCGTCTTGTATCCACTGAAGAGACTTGTGCTGTAATGGGTCGGATAATCCAAGATAACCTTCATTTGGTACGAAGGATTATCGAGAAAGTCGACGGAAAAGCCGCGCTGATCAATTTGAATCAGTCCAAGGCATTTGATAGGATGGACCATCGTTTTTTGGTGGCTGTCTTGTACGCGGCTGAATTCATGCTGAAATTTTGCTCCTGGACTCGCCTTCTATATGCGAGACACAGTGCTAGGATGGATCCCTTTCTCTTCCTTTCTTTGCTCCCTTTGGCCCTTACTCTATGTGCTTGCACTGGGGCCTTTTCTGTGCAGTTTATGGCGGGATAAGCTTGCATGGGGCATCCATCTCAGCCACGTAAACTGCCTATGTCAACGACGTCTCTGTTTGTAACGAGCACTGCCGAGATCGACGAAATCGGATGAGAAATCCTGACGTATGAGACGTTCACAGGAGCCAAGATTAATCGCGATAAGTCTGTTGGCTTGCTGTTGGGTTCGTGGAAATGTTCGTCTCTCCCGGGCGTCTTCGGTTGAACGATAGGGCCGTGAAAAATACTCGGCGTCTGGTTCGGTCCCGACCTCCAGCTGAAAAAATATTGGTCAGAGGTTCTGGGTAAGGTCGTAGGTTAATCTGTGGCTGCGAAGGAATTTTTCCTTGAAGGGGAGGGCCGGGTGTACATTATGTACATCTACCCCCTCATTCTTTTTCGTCTTTCAATACTTCTACTCCCGACCGCTATACTAGATGATCTAGTGAAAGCTTTGTGTCGCCTCCTCTGGCGCGGCAGAACTCTTATGGTGCGTCTACTATCTCCATTCGTCCGACGCTGGTCTTGGAATGTCGGACATGGAAATCTGTCGAGGTACTTTGCGACTGCATTTTCTTGGTCGAATGTGTACACACGATGACGAGAATGGACGTTTCTGGAAGGAAGATACGAAAGTAGCTTTGCCGTCCTTGAAGAGCGCACAGGCGGTTGGGGGTGGAGATTGTCCCGAGACGAGTACTCCTTCTAGAGAAAATGATGCCATGCTCTGAAGGTTCTTTCTATGATAAAGGCAGGCCTATCTGAGATCCTGTCGTTGTCGAGAAATGCATTATATCGGGAGTTAGTTAGCGGCGGGAGCGTTCATGACAATCTGTTCGAGGTTCTCTGTTTGACAAAGATGGGGAAGATTTTGCTGCATGTGGCCTTGGATGACTAGGTTGAAATGCATTACTAACCTGGCTGATGATTCGGAATGCGCTTTGGGTTGGCAAAAGGGCTTTCGCGGCGGGACTAGTTGCTTCGACAGAATGCGTCGGATGTAGGTAATAGGAGGAGTATATCGACACATACCTTTTTTCACTGTTCATTCATATGCCTGCTGTGTGAGCCTATTGAGGGCTTTCATGGTCCGCAAGCTGCAGGGACAATTCTTCGACCTGTATGCCAGTTCTGTTTGTAGCAATGTGAGCTCGTTGTCGGTCAGGATGAAGCACTATGTGTTTTTGTAATTGCTAGCTGTGATGCGAATGTTGGTATGGCCGACAATGATGAATAAAGTCCGCGGGTCATCGCCTCTCTCTTCCCATTGTCTCGTTGCGTTCATTAAGCATCGACTGAAGGTCAAGATCAGAGTGGTCAGTGAGAGGCTTACTTCCGGGAACTTTGCTGAAAGGTGGATAACTGTTGTACGATTGATGCGAGTGAATGGTGCTAACCTCGATTGGCATCTCGAGTGACTGGTTGAAGGACTTATTACTTTGGAGGAACAAAACATGTCTACCCACACCATTTATGTTAGAGTAGTAGTGTTTTTCTTGTTTTTTGTTTTCCCAAAATTAGGGAATAAATTATCATTGGTCCCCCATTTTTTAGTCCCCACACTTTCTGTTTTTCATCCCCACTCTCTGTAGATGACTAAAAGCACAGTTCTCCAGAATATTTTGTTTTATATATTTTTCTTTCTTTACGGTTTCCATCGTTTCTTTTTTCCAACAAGTTAACTTGTTTTTCTACCATATGTCAGTCGTGGGTAGGTTTCCATACTAATATTGTTTATCTCATTTTATATAATTTCATTTGTATAATGACGCTCATTTTATATAAATAAAAAATATCTTTAATTTTTTTACCTCTCTCTCCATATGTTTTGTAAAAAGGTGGCATTAGGTTTACGTTCACATAGAGAGAATGAATTGTTTTGGTGATTGTGGGATGGATATATATTTTTATTTAAATGAGGTATTATGGTGTGAGATTATATAAAAGTGTCTTTGGGTGACTAGTTATGTTCAAAGTTTGGAACAGTGATGAACAGAATTCACTCATCCTCCCTTTTAGAACATGTGTCACATTTTTTTGCATAAATAAATATTGTATTTTATTTACTCAAATATTTATTTTCTATGTCTGAGTATTTAATAAACATGTTCTTCTTTGTTTCCCGCATCTAGTCTTCTGTTCCTTCGAGTATCTCGTCTTCTGTTCCTTCGAGTATCTCGTCTTCTGTTCATTCGATACTTTCTCTAAATACGGCTTTCCTAATTCTCGATTATTTTGAACAAAGACAACATTAAAACAAATATTAATAATTACAATACACACAAACAGAACAATCAAAGCTAATCAAGACAAAAAATGTGCTTTCTTACTGACATGGCCGTTCCTGTAGATCGTAGAAATATAGAAATACAAGGATTTGAGAGTCGAAATCTTTTTAAAAAATGCGTAATTCAGTTTAAAACTTACGAAGGGCTTTATCTATGTAAAAATGTATGTGTTCTAAGGTTGTAATTTTAGTTGTAGTTTTTTAATAAACTGTTCTGTAGAAAATGTCATGATGCCATTTCTGAACTACGGTCTCTGGAAGGAAATGAATATGCAACGGATATGAAAGCAAATAATAATAATAATAATAATGTAGTAACGTCACAGATAGTCTTCAGAAGTGTACAAGAAATGAGCTTAAATATGATTTACACTTATAGAATTGTTCACGTGCTAAACGAAAAGGTATGCCTATTTTCTCTTAATCTCAATATCAATATGTATATCATTATTAGAGTGAATAAATGTTGTGATATATTCCAGTTTGTAGAAATATATATATATATATATATATATATATATATATGTATTCTACCTTGAATATTTACTAAACAGAAATATATCAGATTTATTCATTCTAATAATTATGTATATATATATATATATATATATATATATATATATAATGATAAATTAAGAAAAACCTTAAAATATTCTAAGCTATGATTTATAAATATATTTAAAATACTACAATAGAATATATATATATATATATATATATATATATATATATATATATGGTATTTAAATTAATAAAAGCCAAAAAATTAAAATTATTGTCAATATTTTGGTAATTTTAAAACTCTTTGTTGAGACTTTCCTTTTAAAAGAGTCTATTAATCAAAATTGCTTGATTCAAACTTCCAATATTTTCTACTCTCTGATAAGAAAATCTTTTTTTTCACTAAATCTCGGAGGAATGTGCTGTTAGAAACCAATTTTAAGCATTCTAAGAGGTTATAATGGCAACGATAACAATCGTCAAACTTCTGAATTATTAATAATATATTACTGACATCTATTGGCACGGAAATGTACTAAAACAATTATTATGCACTTATTTCCAATAATGCTTCTTCTTTTATATGTCTTGTCAGTGTTTGGGCGATCATGGATCTCCACAGTTTTCCTTCCGTTTTACGTCCTAGTAATATTTGTTCCTTTATGACACAGTTCCATCATCCATTTTAACATGCCCATTAGATATGTTCCTCGCTGTTTCCCTCTGCCCCTCTTGTTTTCAGTACGTCTTGTCAGTGTCAGATTTTCCAAACCTTCTTTACTTATTATGTTTAAAAGAAATTTCAACTGTCTCTTTCTGATCCTAAGCAAATGTGTTTTTGCCACACGTTTAGCGCGCCGTAAATGGATGTCAACCTAATTAAATGTTGGGGATGGCCGTTGACTGAAGAGTTCATCCGCCCTTTAACAGCTATTGTTTCTGGTTTTCCACTTGGTCTCCTCACCAGATCAGAAAGTCGGTTTAATCGCCGACCACTCAGATTTTGAATTCAGAGTCGTTTTTCTCCTAAACCGATTGCCAACCAAAACTATAGAACCCAGTCTGCCCTTCTATTTACACTAAAATGTTACACGGCATGGGCCAAATATATATAGACCCTCAGTTCTCCTTGAGACATATCGATAGTTTTAACTTAGCAGCTTCCCAGTCATCTGATATAAGAAATACAAAGAAACTAGCACTTAATCATAACGACTTTGAGAGGGGCCGCTCATTGTTGTGTAATGGTTAGTAAACTTGCCTTGATACGACTGAGTAGTGCCCCATACCTTCGGCCTTGTGCCACATCTAAGCTACTCTTAGATGATCATTACGACACCTTGACGTAGTTTAATGGCTAGCAAGCTTGTCCCACTAGAACGATTACGACTGAGAAGTGAATTCAATCTTCACTTGGTGCCGCATCCCATCGGCCTGATCCCACATCTTAGCTACGCTTTGGAAATCATTTGAGCACTGCGACGTAGTGTAATGGTTTACAGGTTTGTGTAATGGTTTAGCAGGCTTGTCCCTCTAGAACGATTACGAGTGAGTAGGGAGTTAGATCCTCATTGGGTACCCGATACTTTCGGTATTGTGTCACATCTAAGCTACACATATAAAAAAAACCATAACGACTTTGAGCAAGTGAACATTTTAAATGTGGCCATCTCTTTCATGTCCAGGAATGAGTTGGAGGACCCGGGTGTTTACGTGTAATTGGTGGCCGAAAATTATGGACGTTTGGAGTTGTCAGACTATGAAATCAGTGGGAGCAATTGCCTAAGGATGCTAGGTTCATTAAGAGACGTGTGGGGCATGAGGACATCATTCACAAGTGTTACAATGATGAGGAAATGGCAGTTTATATCCAACAAAAGCCGGGAGAACCTCATGATCTGATCGATGAGAAATTCGACCACCATTAAAAAGTGAACAGGAGAGAGCCGATTCCAGGAATATGCCCATTATGATGTACACTAGATTCATATGGTCTGTGATATTTCTTGGGGTTGCGTACTCCTAGAAACATATCATGCTGTCCTATTTCTTCCCACAGATCCTCCTTTCTTCTGCGAACATTGGTGCGTTGGACACGGTACTCAAATCTTGCATCGTGACGGTGGTCCATTTCCTACGTGTACCAGGAGAGATCTACAACAATGGTCAACCCCAAAATATGGAGTTCTTATTTAAATCCTCTTGTCTACTACGTCTAAATGCCACCATCTCTGTCATGGTAGTCAACACGAAAGAGATACTGCTGCTCCGTGTATCAAGTCGCTTACGAGGTTTCATCAATGTCGTCCTAGAGGGTAAAAGTGGCTTTATTGAGTAAGCTTTTTTGTTTCTGCATCTTCAACCTCATCAAGCCGCTAAAAGGGTAGAAACCGAGTGATATATGACAAAACAGGATCAAAATACAGCCTGAGAGTTTTAACACCTCCAGACCGGTGTCGCGTGAAAAAGGGATAACTAAAATCAATGACGTAAACCAGTTCGAAGACACGTGAGATTCGTTTGGCATCACTTCAGCAGACTGCAAGGAGAACAGAAACTTTTATTATCTACGAGACAGCTATACGAATGTCACTCTTGTAGAGAAAATTATGTTGAAAAAAATTGTTATTGAATTTGATCCCTCATTCATTATTTTCGGGGCTTTGCGTAAAAATAGCACTATTTTGTCGTACCAAGATTTTTTTATTCAAATGTAGATAAATAATAGTAAGCGTTGGTACTCTTGGATTAGTATTTCATATATATATATATATATATATATATATATATATATATATATATATATATATATATATATGTTGTTTTGTTTCGGTTCAGCGCCATTTCGTATTCTACAAATTTGTCATTCAGTTTCAAATTGTTATACTTCACTTTAATGCTACAATGCACCATTTCGGATAATTAGAATCAAGACACCCTGAAAGTGCCCACTGAGAGACTCAAATACAAACGATTCATGCATCTTTCGATACATGACTGACGAGGCAGATTTTTTCCCGCAGTAGGTTACCATTTCTTTCTGCAGTAGACCAGTTGATATCCCAGGTTATAGAACCCGGTCTGTCAGCACGTAAGTGAATGTAATGGATTCAACTGGAATTCGAACTCGTCTCTCCGATTTCTCAATTCATTACTCCACCGTTTACCTACCCTATAAAGGCTTACAGACTCAGATATAAATGACCAATATTTGTCTATTCTCTAACCAAGTTCATGCTTAAGATTCCAATATCATTTTGAAAATCGCTGATTTCGACAGATTGATATGTTTGGTCCTCAAGGAAGACTCCATATTTATGTTTTTTGTACCTAAACTTAGTCAAAATCAATTTGAGTGCCTCCGATGAACAATAGTTATTGTTCTAATCTTCTGGTGTTTTCTACTTGAGTAATCTCAGTATTTGCTGAATATTGCACTGTTGTGTCTATATTCCAATTCAAGTATAAACTTGATAAATATTTAATAAGAGAACCTACCATAGAGAACATATTATAATCCAAATGATCTTGAAGTATTTTAAATTGTGGCATCGTGTTACGCTTGCTAAATATATATTCCTAAATGAGAATTTCATATTCACAAACAACCAATGAATAAGATCCACTTACGTACGGCAGTTATGATTTTCCTTTCAATTCGAGTAAACTACATCCGCGTCCTGGGTAAGACAATAAACTACGTCCAACAGCAAGGCCTCTGATCAGGAGGTTTTGAGGAGCTTGGAACCACCTCTTGATTGCTGGCGTTCTCACGTTCACACTGACCAGTTAGAGTCCCAGTTATGGGCAAATAGTTAACCCCCAAACTGGGGTCAAAACACTATGAAAGTGTAAAATTGGGTTTTAATACCCGAAATCCTTTGTAAAAAATATTACCAGTAATACATTTTTGAAAATAAGTATTACCAGCGGTATATATTTGAAAGAAAATTATTACCAGAAATAGATTCTTGAAAAAAAATGTTACCAACTATGAAAATTTTGTCGGCATTAAATAACCCATTGAGGTTGATATGCCGTAAACCAAGCCAAACGAAACCTTTCAATTCGAACCACATTTTAGCAACGGGTCCTTTTTCTTCTTTTTTATCTTCTTAAGAAATAAAGGTACTTTGAAGAAGGCAATTATTCTTGTTCGTCAACCGTTATGTTCAGTTCGAGATAATATCAACCAATTCTTTGAAGGAAGAATAATTGTTGAGGGAACGTCGAAAATAATAAAATAGTAAAAAGTAATAAAATAGACAATGTTGTTCTTTGAAAAATAAATTTTAAATGCAAAATTAAATAATATTTTAAAATGAACAAATTTAATTTAATAACTAAAATAGAACAATTTTCATTCTAAAATATCAAATTTAAACATTTAAAATTTGCAAAATTGAATTAAAATATAAAACATGCACAAAACTTGATTGGAAAAATGAAAAGAGCATCTTAGAATGTCATCTAGTGGCGTTTACTTTTCATATTGACGTCTAAAAATTCGGTTTGTCTGCTGTTTTTCTCTGTGTACAAGTCGATCAACTGAAGAAAACAACTGAATGCAACATGGGTATTTTAAATTAAATTTAGGCTTGAAAAGACGTTATTTAAATCATTAAGAAAACTCTTTAGTACACGTGCTAAAAGAATGCAATTATTAGTTAGTACTTGAACTCGTGTATGAATATATATATATATATGTGTGTGTGTGTGTGTCTGTATCTGTGTCTATGTGTGCGTGTGTGTATCTGTGTGTATGTGAGTGTGTGTGTGCGTGCGTGTGTGTGAGTGTGTATGTGTCTATGTGTGCGTGTGTGTATCTGTGTGTATGTGAGTGTGTGTGTGTGCGTGTGTGTGTGTGTGTGTGTGTGAGTGTGTTTGTGTATGTGTATGTGTGTGTGTGTAGAACCCCGTTAAAAATTTTGTACAAAAACGTCAAAGATTTAAGTATAGTCATTGGAAACTCACTTTTTTGTACAAAACTGGCTCCCACAAAAGTCGACACGTTTTTGTGCATTTTGTCACCTCCAGATTTGAAATTCTATATGCACATATAATAACCAATCAGCGACGTCATATGAAACGCGCTGCTGTCTTTGAATTTTCAAACAACAATGTTTATCGTCTGCTACGAAATTTTGAAGGCTCACTACAAAAATTGATCAACAATATTTTTCCTCCCTAAAATAGATATTTTAAAATTGGGAAAATATTTATTAACCATTAAACTTTCTTATATATATATATATATATATATATATATATATATATATATATATATATATCAGGCGTGCCCGAAAATTCCCGACGTAAAACCTTCATTTCTGTCATATCGTTAATAATTGATATTTAATAAATGTTTTTCGTACTGCTTATATTGGTACCCTTTCGTTTGCCTTTCCTCTATTAACCAACCTATCTATTTTACATATATATATATATATATATATATATATATATATATATATATATATGTGTGTGTGTGTGTGTGTGTGTGTGTGTGTGTGTGTGTGTGTGTGTGTGTGTGTGTGTGTATGTATTTGGGAAGCAATTCCTCTTTTATACAAGCTTCGTTAAAAACGACTGACAAGGTACTGCGGTTAAATTTCTTATGTAATTTTTCTTGTGTTCTTTTATTTCTTTATAATTTTCCTGATAATGCCTAAAAGAATAGCCGAAAGCGATCGGACATTCAGAATATTCGGACAATTTCTACAGAATTTCTGTCCAGAAAAGAAGAAAATTATTAGAACACAAGAAAAATTAAATAAAAACGTAACCGCAGTACCTTGTCAGTCTCTTTTTAATGAAACTTGTATGAAAGAGGGATTGCCGCTCAAATACACAAATATATATATATACATACTTTTTCTAGGTTGCTTTATATATTACTTTCCCTCTTAAGAAATAAAAGCATGGATATCTATTTAGATACGTGTACACAACTAAATATGAGGTTTGTAGCAATAAGAAATAACATCAGGTTACACAAGAATCCATTCATTGTTTTAAATGGATGACTTGGTTTTCATTTGTGGTTCGAAACTAAAGCCAGCAGATATGACCTGTGAAATGGTCCAACAAAAGTTGTGCATTCGTTAAATAGCGTAAAAATTGGCATATATATATATATATATATATATATATATATATATATATATATATATATATATATATATATATATATATATATATATATATATATATATATATATATATATATATATATATATATATATATTTAATCAATTCAAAATTCACCCTAAGCAAAGCGGTAATGAGGCAAGGTAGTACCGGGAGTGACAGAGAACACGAAATAGATTCCTAAACAGGGAAAAGGGATAAACTTCTACTCTTGTTCAAAAGTCCGGAAAGGAGTTTAAACCGGCCGATAGTAGAATCTATCTATATAAATTAATGAATAAAGTATTCCCTAAGTGGATAATACACAGTCATAGCTAGCGTATAGATAGATAGATAGATAGATAGATAGATAGATAGATAGATAGATAGATTGCTATATCGCCATACATATACATATATATATATATATATATATATATATATATATATGAACAGGCACAGAGAGATATAGAGAGGGGGGAGACGAGACAAATAAACTATATAAAATATATATATATATAAAGATAGATAGATAGATAGATAGATAGATAGATAGATAGATAAGATCTTGAGAAGATCAAGTTTTGTGGAAATGGCGGGTATGTATGACCTAATATTTGTATGATTCAACCCCGCAATAACATCGACCTGTTTCCGATCACCGTTCCTATTCACACCACCAGTGAGTAGGTACCACCTGTATCCCCCGACAACTACCCTTGTATCCGACCCCAACCCGTTCTTTCCTACCAGTACCAATTGAATAAGTAAATGTCGTATTGTTCAGAGTAAACAGCTTCATTAACCAATGATTTCAGAGAATGAAAAGCCGCGGCAATTTTTCAATAGAAAGAAAGCTGTTCATTGCATTCGCTTTCTGTCTCCGAATCTCAAGTGTCTGTTACCTTAAATACAAGAATGCGCTTGCGCAGAACGCCCGTATCTGCGCACATATTTTTTATTTTCCCTTAAAATGAATGAAAGAAAAATTTCCTTTCTTTCACATATATGTGACGAAGAGGACTTTCCACACGATAAGCCGTCTATAAGGTTTCCTTGGTTTATGCAGCAAGCACCAGGTTCGTCTCTGGAGGATGGATCCGGGGGTACCAGGCTTCAGTCATTTTTTTGTCTTCCATCCCTAAATGACTGAAAACTGGAGGAAGATATTTTTGATTATGCCAACCAATCGTTTAATAAGCCGAATGGAATAGCTTCAGCTCATTCCATTTCTAGAGGAATGTTAGGAATTTGGCTATTTGTACCAAATTTCTTATTATCTCAGTTCCTCTATCATGTCGAATTCGTATTAAAATGGCAATTTTTGTCTGAAGTTTTAGATGAAGCGATTTTAGTATTATACATTGAATCATTTAGATTTGGTTCTTCGTCTAGAACTGATTCTCATGAATCAATATGTAATAAGAAGAAAGCCTCGTTTCAGAAATTTAGAATCAATAATGATGTTTTGTTTTGGTTTACATAACATAGAAAGAAAGTGGCAATTAACTCATGCAATCATGCGATTCTGCAATAAAATCTAAAATGGGTTAAATTACGAAAAGTCTGTAATTTCGCAATGAAATGAACGAAGTATTTTTCGAGAAAATATACAAACTCCAGCGAATTTCTACTAAAGAACTGATACTAAGTGTGTTTTTAAGATTTGGTATATACTTTGTGATTAACGTGTACGTACACATACACAATTTCTGTCTCTCATTTTTCACTCTTCATCTTTCGTTTGTTCTCTCTTCTTCTCTCGTTCTCATTTCTTACTGTCTTTTTTCTCTCTTCCTGTCTTGTTTTTCTCTTTTTCTTTTCATGTTTTCTCTCTCCCCCTCTTGTTTTTCGCTCTTCCTCTCTTGTTTTTTCTTTCTTTCTCTCTTATTGTTCCTCTTCCTTTCTTGCTTTTGCTTTCTTTTTTCTTCCTCTGTTGTTTTTCTTTTGTCCTCTCCTATTTTTCTCTCTCCCTATCTTGTTTTTTTCTGTTTTCCTTTTTTCTATTTTTCTCTCATTTTTTTTCTCCGTCTTAAGCTTTATTTGAGTCTTGCCTTTTTTTTTTCAGTTCCGTCTCTTCTCTTTTCTTTCACTTTCTTTCGCTGCTTCGTCTGATTCATTTCTAATTTATTCACTTGAAAATATAATTTTCTAAAACATAAATATAGATCTATTTATTTATAGAGATATTATAAATATTTCATGTCTCTAAAGCAAAATATATTTATACGTCTGATCTTCTTTAGTGAAAATGATGAAAACGTTACCTAAAAATTCACTTAATCATTGCTTATGTATGTGGTTATGTATGAGAGAATGTGTGAGTGAACAAGTGCAAACGAAACGAAACAAACCAAATTTTAAGAAATGTTATTTTCCTCATGAAATTAGGCGTGCTATTCAGAAAGCTACACGGGTCACAGTTTGCCCATGACTGGTCTACAGACAGCATTCGAATATCGGTTGATACTCATAGCTTTGCGTAACTGCCAACCTTTCAATTGACTGATTTTGATTCATGTTCAATGCGATATCAAAAGTAAACATAATAAATAAATAAATTCCATGAGGGACTGATATTTGAAAAAAAAATGAAATTATAACGACCTAAGGACAGTCGATGTACCAACAAAAAGATTGAATTCATGCTTGTCTATGTATTTCTATGGAAGGCTTCTAAGTTTGTAAAAGTTTCTACAGGCTCAAATTAGCCTGTTGCCAATCTACCTCCATATGACCGGCTTCTTTGATGTGGTGTAATGGTTAGCAAGCTTGTCTCGCTGGAACAATTAAGAGTGAGTTCTATCCTCACTGGGTGCCCCATACCTTCTAAGCTACGCTTAGAGAATCACACGGGCACCTTGACCTGACATAAAGGTTAGCAAGCTTGTTCCGCGGGAACGATTACAAGTGAGTTCGGTCCTCACTGAGTGCCCCATACTTTCGACCTTGTACTACATCTATGCTACGCTTAGAAAATTAACATTTGGGCACTTCGATGTGTTGTAATGGTTATAAAGCTTGTCTCGCTAAATCGGTTACGACTGAATAGTGAGTTTGAGCCTCACTGGACGCCACATATTTTCGGCCTTGTGTCACATCCTCGCTTAGACAATCAACATATGATCAGCTTCTGTCTTTCTTTCATTTTTAGCTTTACCTCTTTCTTTCTTAAATTTTAACTGATTTAATTTTCTCGACCTTCCTTTTTTTTCTTTTTTATTCATGTCCTTTTCTTTCTTGCGTCTGTCTTTTTTCTCCTCTTTCCTTTCTCTTTTCTTGTTAACCTTTTCCTTCTTTCTTTCTTTTTTCCTTTTGTTTTTTCTTTCTTTTTTATTATAACCTCTTAATATTTCTTTTTCGCTTTCTCTTTATTCGTTTCCATTTTCTGTTTTTCATTTTTCCTCTTTTACTTAAATTTTATTCAGTAATTTTCTCTGATATCTGTTCTTTATTCCTCCTTTTTGTCCTTTTTCTTTCCTTTCTCTCTTCTTCTTCGCTTTTTTCTTTACAATTTTCCTTTTTTAAATTCCTACTTTTTCTCCTGCAACTCGAATTTTTTTTGCTGTTTTCTTCTTTGAATTTCAAGTTTACGCATCGCTTCTAATGACGATTCCTTCAATTCAAACCGAACTACTTCATCTCTCTATTCCCCCTCTCTAACAATTACTTCCTTTCCTCTTCGCTATTTATCATCTCTCTCATTCTGTTGCATTTCTTTCATCAATTCATTCTATATTTTTATTCTTTTTTTCACGGGGGAATTCAATTTCTTTCCCCTTTTGCTATTCATCTCCTTCCTTTCATTTTTGCTTTTCTTCCTCTTCTTTTTCTCTTTATTATTCTTTTCTTTTTCTTCTTCTCCCCATTCTTCTTCTTTTTATCTTTCTTCTTCTTTTCTTTTCTCCATTCTTCTGTTCCCTGATCTTTTTCTCTCTTTTTCCTTTCTTCATTCTTTCTTTTCTTTATTCTTCGTTTCCGTTTTCTTTCTCGCTCTCTCTTTCTCTCTCTCTCTTCCATTTCTTCTTCTTCTTCTTTCTTTCTTTCTTTCTTTTTCCTATTCTTCTTCTCATTCTTCTTTTTATCTTTGTTTTACTTTTCGTTATTCTACTTTTCCGTTTTCTTTTTATCTCTCTCTTCCCTTTCGTCGTCATCTTCTTATTATTCTTTCTTTCTTTTTTCTTCTTTCTTTCTTTCTTAATTTCTTTTACTTATTTTTCTTCTTTCTCACTTTCTTTCTTTCTTTTCCTATTCTTCTTTTCCTCATTCTTCTTCTTTTTATCGAACTTCTTTCTTTATTCTTCTGTTCCCTCTTCTTTTCTCTTTCCCTTTCTTTTTATTCTTCTTTCTTTTTCCTGTTCTTCTTTCTGTCTTTCTTTTTTTTCTTTCTTTATTTATTTATTTCTTCATTCTTCTTCTTTTTATCTTCGTTTTCTTTTCTTCTCTTCATTTTTTCTTTTCCCTCTTCTTTTCTCTCTCATTCCCTTTCTTTTTCTTCTTTCCTTTTCCCATTCTTTCTTTCTTTCTTTCTTTCCTCTTCTTTATTTCCTCTATACTGTTCTTTTTGCTTACTTCTTCTCTTCTTTCTGTCTTTCTTTTCCTTTCCTCTTATCTATTTGCAACTTCAGCTTCGTTTTCTTCCACATCTTCTTTTTCAATTTTTCCATTCCATGTATTTCTATCTTTCGGCTTCTTTCTCTTTTATTGTTCGTTTGTCTTCGCCTCTTTAATTTTCTCCATTTTCTTCTTTCTCTTCGTTATTTTTATTTTTTTGTTATTGTTCGGTTCTCTTATTCCTTTTTTTCTTCTCCCCGTTCACTGCTGCCAACAAACGATACCTAGCTTTCCTGTTACTTATCATATAGCAAAGCACTAACCTATCCTCCTTTCAAAATGCGAAACCCATCTCACCTCCACCGCACATCACATCCGACTCGCCTTTATTCAATTCTCGTTCTCTTTCTTTCAAATCTATTTTTCTTGACTCGTCTTATATCACTGTTTAGGCAAAGATGGTAAACGCTCATCTCATTAGATCAGTCTGTTCACTTTGCCTGTCAACTACCATCTTACACGACTTGCCAGATGGAGAAGCGCAAATCGTATGTTGTCAACACCATCCGCCGTTCTCATCACCTGCCTCCGAGCTCCCTAACCACGTTTATTGTATTCAAAGTCTTCCCTTGACAATGCGACCCTTATATACGAAGGATTGATGGAAAATAGTGACAGAGAAAGCGAGGGAATGTCTCCACTTTATTTCGACAAAGGGTTACTCTTCATTTAAAATAAAAAGCACAACAATGCCTAAATTTACGGCTTGGTTTTCAAAAAGCAAATAAGCATTCGGCAATTAGAAATTAAGAAAAAGAAGAAAAAAATCCATCGTTATGTCAAATAGACAAAGGAAATCAGGACTCGCGTCAACACGCTTGTTGTCATGATTGGTGGATTTCCAAACGATGTCTTTTTACATGGTAACAAGACGACCTGTTTGCTTACGTAACAACATGGAGATGGGGATGGGGATACAAATACAATAGAGACAAACGTGTTCGGCAGGGTGTAATTTACTGAAAAATCAATTAACAACGTTTATATATAGAAAAAACAACTACAAATTTGCATGTGCATGTGGGAAGGTCGGTTTATATCTTTCTTTTTATTCCTTATTTGTGTTTCGTATATATATATATATATATATATATATATATATATATATATATATATATATATATATATATATATATATATATATGTATGTATATGTATATAAAGAGAGAGACAGAGAGAAAGAAAGAAAGCAGATTGACATAAATAGATTAGGCTAGAATAGATAGATAGATAGATAGATAGATAGATAGATAATGAACAGAACTTAGATAGATAGATAGATAGATAGATAGATAGATAGATAGATAGATAGATAAGAACAGAATGAGAATAGATAGATAGATAGATAGATAGATAGATAGATAGATAGATAGATACGAACAGAATGAGAATAGATAGATAGATAGATACGAACAGAATGAGAATAGATAGATAGATAGATAGATAGATACGAACAGAATGAGAATAGATAGATAGATAGATACGAACAGAATGAGAATAGATAGAAAGATAGAAAGATAGATAGATAGATAGATACGAACAGAATGAGAATAGATAGATAGATAGATAGACAGATAGATAGATAGATAGATACATACGAACAGAATGAGAATAGATAGATAGATAGATAGATAGATAGATAGATGCAGAATAGAAATGTCAAAAGTGATACTGAAAACCTAACGCCAAAGTTTAGATTGTAAATAATACTTCAATCCTAAATTAATCTGACAAACGAATGAAAAGCCTTTTCAGAGAGGAGAATATTTGACTTCTGAAAACTTTTCGGTTCTACCCATATATGACCGAATATTAGATATGCACTAAGAATGTTTCAGCACCCCTAAAGTACTCGGCGCAACCAAAAAATCTCATTGCGTATTTGGGTAGAAACCTCTATTTTATACAAAGACGACTGACAGGTTACTAGGATTAAGCATTTTACTCTCTTTCTCTTGCATTCGTACAAGTGATTTCTTTTCTGGACAAGTGTATAAAAACTGCCCAGATGCCAATATTTCTTTATTCGTTCACCTCTGCTGTGAACTGGTATGGAACTCACAACTCTTTGGCTCAAGTCAGATGCCAGTGGATAAAAGCATTGGTTGAAGTAATCTAGTGACTTGACTTAAAGAGTTGTGAGTTCAATACTTGGCCACATCAGAAATGAACAAAAAACTTGGCGAGTTGAGTTACTAAAGGGAAATAACTGAAGTTGAGATATCCAGAAAAGGCATGGCACGTGGAACTAGAATAATCTACCCCGGTGGATGAAATAAAGAGTTCGGTTCGAAATTTCAACGTATATCACCTAAAGTACATCCAACAGCAAAGCCTCTGATCAGGAGTTTTTTGAAGAGCGTGGAACCACCTCTTAATTGCTGGTGTTCCCAAGTCCACCCTGACCCAGGGTGGTAGCAACTGGTAGGATCCCTGCTATGAGAAAATAGTTAATCCAAAATACTAGGAAAGTGTAAAATAGGTTTTAATACATTTTTTGGAAAAAATATTAGATAGCAACAGATTTTTGAAAATTACCAGCAATACTAGAAGTACATTTTTGGAAAAAGAATATTACCAGCAAAATAAAATAAAATCTTACCGGCAATATATTTTTGAAAAAAAATCTTACCAGCAATATATTTTTGAAAAAAAATCAAATCAAATCAAATCTTACCAGCAATACATTTTAGAACAAAATATTACCAGCAATAAAAATCTTGTCGGCATTAAATAACCTGTTGAGGTTGATATGCTGTAAAACAAGCCAAACCAAAACATAACCAAACCACCTGAAGAAGGTCGGAGCGTACAACGTCCGAAACGTTATGAATAAGACAAGAAAGACGGGGGCAATAACCCGAACAATGTAAATAGTGTAAATAACTATCCAGATATTCTATTAATGTAGGCGCTTTCGGATATTAGTCATTATCAAGGAGGTCTTTGTTTTTTTCTTAAACTAAATATGGAGATATATTTATATGGGTATCTATAATGATAGAAATTATTTTTCCAAACACCGTCAGCGCGTTGTGGCCATGTCCATAATTGATATTATTGAGAGTTGGCGTTTCTTTTTCATTTTTTCATTTTTTTTAAATGAAAATTTAATTCATAAATTGGCTACAGGAAAGGAAAGTTTTACAAATAGATGCCAACTTGTTGATGGCCAAGTAAAATTCAAATTTCAAACACTTTTCTGCACTATATAAGACGATATACTTAAACAGAACTATTTTTGATAATCAAATATCAAAACAATCCTCGAATAAAAAAAAACAGTAATGAAGGACAGTTAATGAATCAAATAAATGTTTTTAAAATCAATATGCAAATTAGTTAAAGCTCAAGAGTGATATTGCCTAGAAGTAGATAATATACCATTACACGACGGTTGCGGGAGCTGCGGGCAATTTTTTATCCTAGCCCGGGTGTATGCGTTCAGGCTCCCTACATTAAACCGACTTTGTGTCACAACGCGACTTCGTGGAGTCGAGTCGAGTAAATGCCAAATTACTATAAAGTATACCGGGGGCTTTTTGATCTCAGAATTCTTGAAATAACTGAACTCGAATTTTGCATTTATTCATATAGATTCCATAATACAGGTTTTACTTAATTAGCTATTATGTTTCTCTAACTCGCCAAATGTTGAATGTATAACTAATTCTAATTTTTATTTTCCCATCTTTACACTATATGAATTTTATCTTATAAATTTCTTCCCTGTTCTGTCTCCCATGAAATAAAAATAATTGTTTGTACAGAAAATAAGCATCTACATACATCAAATCATCTTTAAGTGGCAGCAGAAGAATTATTGTTGAACTTTTAAAAGGTAAGTTTAAACATTAATTCAAGACTTAGATTCAGCGATCAATTTTAAGTTCTTTTGTAGTTTATTGATGCCTATCACATCTACTCCTCCGTAACTATAGTGATGGTGGGCAAACTAAGTGTCCTCCACAGGAGCTAGCTTTTAAGCTATTTATAATAAAACGTGCACTGTAATTTTGGATACAAAAGAAAAATAAGAGTTACTACCCTTGAACAATGAAAGCAACGATAATGGCTTGTATAATATATATATATATATAATATATATATATATATATATATATATATATATATATATATATATATATATATATATATATATATATATATATATATAACCTGACAACACTAAATCTGAGCTCAAGGAAAATCGTCTCTAGCGTCTCACTTTTCTAGGGTTTTTGAATGAGCTATGAATCATTGAAATTGAACCAGTTTCTGCGGAGGAGTTGCCGGACACCCACGCAAAAACAGACACACATACACTGCACTTTATATCAGCAGATATATAGAAGATCAGCAGATTCCGCGACTTTGGTTTCAACCTTTCGATATTTTCAGGCGATTTCAATCAATTATGTGTATATTGGGTACTTTTTTAATACTACTCTTTCTTGGTCTCATTGAGCTCTGACCATTAATTTTATTATTATTATTAAATACACGCACGCACGCACGCGCGCGCACACACACACACACACACACACATATATATATATATATATATATATATATATATATATATATATTTTTTCAGCCCTACCACCGCTTTTCCCACAGGTGGAACGTTGCTAGCCTCGCGATACTCTATCGCTATTTCCATAGTAAATGTTCAGAGGAACTACAATTCTTACTTCCATCAATTCAGTTCTTTATAGTTTCTACCATCCATGCCAAATACACAGGTTCGAATCATTCTCATTCCGTTCGTATTCAATTAGAAAGAAAACAAGGGTCACTTCCATGTGGTGTAATGGTTAGCAATCTTGCCTTACAACTAAGAAGAAGGATCTGAAATATTATTGGTTCTGTCCGGGCATCTCAGCTTCAGTCACTTTCCCACTGCTGTAATATAGCTTCTCTGTGCTTTTTCTATAAATAGTTTCATGCTACTTGTTCTGATGAACTTTCCTCTTCGGTACTGTTATGGTAATTTACCCACGCACGCATGGACTCTCCCAGCTTTAAATAGGAGCAGGTACGGCCCTTTTGGGCGGGGGTGAAGTTTCCTGCAGTCAGCTCTGACAGTCGAACCGAGCATTCTTGCTGTAACACTCTTGTTTGTATATGTCTGTATTACTGCTTTCTGTTAATATATTTAAGTCAATTCCTGTCTTGTGTCTTTAATTCTGGCCCCAACAAAGCCAATGCAGGCCCCTAGACTTTATGAATTTAAGCTCAATGCTACATTGGCGACAAGTTCTCATCCTTTTACAGTCGAAATGTCTACATGTAACCGTAAATTCTAAGCTAACAATTTCTTCTGTCGCTTGTGAAATCTCTTCCGGATTCTTTCTTTCCAAAATAAATTTAAATGTAATGTTAGTCGCTATCTTTTTAATTATTGTTCTTTTACTGTTCTCTCTCCTTAATTTTTTTTTCTTTTTCATATTTTCTAACACTCACTAAGCCTTTACGTCTAAGTAGGTTTATTGCCTTGCTTGGAGTGAAATGATTTTTTTAAAAAAGCACAATGAATGCGGCCGCGTCTAAGTAAGGCTGGCTTAAAATTCATTAAAGACACCACACAAAGTTATTCATTACGCGTTATGCGGCATTTAGGAAACAACGACAGCAAAAAACGCTTAAAAGTTGCCGCATCTATGTAAGACAATGTAAGACCCTAGCAGGACTAAAAATCAACGTTCGAGGGCTGCCCGTATTTGAGGATGGATCAAGCGATGACATTGCTCGAAATCGAGTCGCAGCTGTCATATATTTATATATAATGATATTTAGCAGCAAGAATTTATTTAAACATGTTTTGTTTAATTCAACCGACAAGAGAAACCTTTACATCTTTTTATATTTTGTGTTTCCCAAATTTGGAGTAAGTTATACATTCGGATCAAAATTGTTTATAATCTGTTCAAAGTTCATATATTTTGCTTATTTTACTGCTCCAGAAAGTACCTGACTCTTTCTTTACAAGAGTCAGTTTAAACCAAAAATGGGATATTGCTGCCATATATAGGCTTGACCTACTCAATTCTCACGTTCAACCCTTGATAGAGTTCAAAGAGCTTTACTCAGCCATCTGGAAGATGGCATATTTTCAACCGTGCAGCCCCTTTCCAATAACAGCAATGTCGCAAGCTCCATTCTTTAGTTTTACCAGGTCAGACCTTTATAGCTAAGACCAACCATGTTCCATCCACAGATTCAAAATATCCTCATTCTCTTCTTATTCTAGGCACATTTTGCTCAATAACTGCTTCATCGTGAATGCTTCCTCAAACGCTTTGATTCTAACTTCTAGAAGCCAAGAATTAATCGTTATCTATACTTTATATCCAAAAAATGTTCACTTCCTACTCTTACGCGCCTCACATAGCAACCATCTGCCTTTAGCAGCTCTTGAACTGGGTATTGGGGTAACATTAGTAAAAGAAAATCAACACTGTTGTTAGTCTGGTAGACAAGCCTAAATTGGCTATATCCAAGTTTCTTTTTAATGTTACATCTCAAATTTAAATGTATGTGTATAGGGTCGCCATATACAGAACAATTTTAAATTTATTTTCTATATATTTTAAATTGCCGTCACCTGTGATGAAATATACTTTATTGAATGTGTACTATTTTGTTTTTTATTTTTAAATTTTGTTTGGGTGAAAAATAACTTATTTGATAACTGGAAAAATACAATGAGGAATTAAACGGTCAGTATTTTCTAGCGTAGAGAATTTTAGTATCACACCTCTATTTTTTATAAACTTTCATGTCAGACTTCATTTGTCCATTCTGCCTCAAGACAAAAAATAATTATCGGTTAAAATTGAAAAAAGCCCGCATCCACCTTCAAACGTTTAACATTCGCTAGTCGATGGTCAACATAATAATATACGAGAAATTAAATTCGGATCAATCCTCGTATCTCGTGGGTACACGTAGACGAACATAAGTGAATGCGCGGACACACATATACTCATGTTTGTGCGTGTGTTTGTTTGTATGTGTTTGTTGCTTGTATTTCCGTTCATGTGTAGGTTGTCTTCATGCTTGTATATACCCCTCGTTCTTTACCCCCCTATATATATACATATATATATATATATATATATTTTGGATTTTCATCCAGATATAAATCATATGTGTGTGTGTGTATGTGTATGTGTGTGTGAGTGTGCGTGTTTATTAAACAGAGAGAGATGGAAAGAAAAAGAGGAAGCAAAATAGAATGGGTATTATAAGTATGTATATATATGTATGCGTCTGTTGGTGTGTGTTTAGCAGCAGACACGTATGAAATTATATATATATATATATATATATATATATATATATATATATATATATATATATATATAACGTCAAATGGATAAACTATTTTGTACCGATGCGTTTCACCCTCTGATCAGGGGACGAAACGCGTTGGTAAGGAATATTTTTCCTTACTCATAGGGTTTTTTTACAGATATGTTTTTGTTATTTCTATCTGCATTTTTACGCACACTCAAACGCACACACATATCTACACACACACACGCACACACACACACGCATACATATATATGTATATATATAAATGTATGCATATGTATGTAAGTGCGTGTGCACATATACAATTTGTCTTTTCTTTCCCTTTAAGCTGCTCAGTTAGTAGACAGATGTAACTGTTTGTACTAATATTTTTACGATCTCCACCCGCCCATTCACTTGTTCTTGTACACGCATTTATGAACGCATTACATATTTTATAATTTATGACGGGATTTTCCCAGTGTCCGCCTCATTTTGTTTCTGGCCAGTACAACCTTTGTCTGCAAACAAAATCTTGACCTATGTTTCCTTATCACATCCTGCACTCAGAAAAAGCAACCATCTTTGTTTTCTTTTTCAGTCGTTGGAATTCACTTCATTATAAATCTCTAATGATGCAATACTGTTCCGCAACGAGTCATTCGTTTTCAAGACAGAAAAAGAAAAACAAAAGCAAAAATGTTTCTTGGCACAAAATTTAAAACACCAGTTTCCGAGCTTTGAATAGAAGCTAAGGTGATTTAGTATAACTCCCAATATAGACTTCTGGTATAAAAATAATTTCCTTAAATTTTATCACTATTCAGACAGTTAAATATATCTGCAAAAGTTGAAGATGCTTTTGTGCATTGACACATACACGCGCACAATCATACGTAGATGGGTGGAGTGGCGCGTTTTGGGGAAGGGTACCGACAGAACAAGTATCTCTTTTCTTTTTCTTTTTTAATCGTGTTCACCCCATGCAAGGCAGTAAAGCCACTGAGACACAAGAGATTTCTGAGTGTGAAAGAATTAGAAACAGAAACATTACTAAGAAGAGAGAACAAAATAAGAGTAATCAGGTGGACAGTAGATAACGACTGACATTGCATTTAAATTTTTGAAGATTAAAGTTAGGTGTAAAGCCTGGAGCAGGATGCGAGTTCCACAAGCGAGAAGTGCGAGAAAAAAAACTGTTGGCATAGAACTTACGGCTACATCTAGCCAACTCAAGTGTCAATTGATGAGACCTCGTTGTGGGTCTAGTATTGGTCTTAAGTTCAAAGAGTCTAGTCACAATAGCGGAGAGCTCATCCGAGCAATTACCATGAAAGTATTTATAGAAAAGGCACAGAGAGGCAACCTTTTATGTCAGTTGGAAAATAACTGAAACTCTGACGCCAGATCAGGACCGATAATGTTACCAATACTTCTTTGGATTTTATGAAGGAGCTCTAACTAAATAAATGGAGCACCGGACCATATTTGGCAGCAATATTCTAAGCCTGGAAGAATGGTAGACTTGTAGATATGTCAGATAGATTCTGGAGAGAAAAAAATTATTAGCACGACACAGTGAACCAAATTTATTAGCAGCTGACCTAGCAATGGATACAATATAGTCTTTTTGCTTCATGTCAGCCGAAAACGGTATCCCGAGAAGGTGGCAGTGTCACTCTCCAGGAGGTTAGCATCAGCCATGCTGATGGAAGGCAGAGAGGGGTCTCTCAGAGGACTAATAGAGAGCAGTTCTGTTTTGGAGGTGTTACAAATTAAAAAGCCATCATTTGCCCCAGTTAACAACAGACTGCAGGATATCAGCTGCCATTTTGAACTCATCTAAACTTGCGCATAATATATATATATATATATATATATATATATATATATATATATATATATATATATATATGTATGACGCCATTTGTTTACATTTGATACACTAAGAGTAGATATGAATAGAAGAGATTCATGGAAGATTTAAGTTTAAAGATAGTAATATCGACCTTGCTAACCAGACGCTTCTCTGTGGCCGAAAGGTTAAGGCACGTCACGCGAAATGATCGTTCCGTATAGGATACAGGTTTGATTCCTGTCGGAGAACGAACATTTTCTATGAAAATTTCTCGGACATTCAGGTCGGTAAATGCTATTTAATGCTGTTTATTATAAAACAGAGCATTTGCTTAAATACTTGTATCTATAAAAAGAACGTTAAACATATCAAAAATGTCTTTAATATATATATATATATATATATATATATATATATATATATATATATATATATATAGAGAGAGAGAGAGAGAGGGAGAGAGAGAGAGAGAGAATGAATGTCCAAGGCAAGATGATCTAGTCTGTTCTGCTGTATACCTATAGGTGGGGGGGGGGGGGTAAAATAGACGGCAAAGGCAAAATAGACGTGCTAATTCCCTTTTGGTAAGTGAATGTAATGGGCTCAGTTGGAATTTGAACTCGGTTCTCCTATTCCTCATCTCGAGCCACTACCGTTTACTACACTTCGCTTTCCCGACATGTACACTATACCAAAAAAATAAAAATTAAAAAAATACAACTCCCGTCTGAAGTTATTTTAAAGTATTTCTACCTTCTTGTCGATAAGCCTCTATATTTTTTTCCTTTTTTAGCTACTGAACAAATCACTGAAATTATATTAAAACCTTTTTTGTTTACTTTAATAACTTCAATGGTTTTCTATCGTTTCTCTTTAAATGACTTTATTTCTTTTGTCGCACAATTTACAATATATATATATATATATATATATATATATATATATATATATATATATACAAGTCTAGGATTGGTGTATACGGAAAAAATTCCAATAACCAACAATTACTATTCTTAAAAGAGTGCTCAATACAGAGTAGAGCATATATAATTGTTTATTTAAAAATTATAACATAAATATATTATAAAATCACTACAAAAATAGGCATTTTGTTTCAACACCTCCGGTGTCTTATCAAGTGATGATGTTGAATAGCCATTAAACATTAACACTTGTTTGAATACAAGAAAAATACAAGAAAAAACTTAACCAAAATTACTTTGTTTTATTGAGCAAAACTGTATTAAAGAGGTATTGCTGCTAGCATACACAATTATATATGTGTGTATATGCGTACGCGGTCGCGTGCGTGTGTGTGTGCTTGCGTGCGTGCGTGTGTGAGATAGTGAGTGAAGTTGTTGGACGGGAAATGGGAAATATATGACAATTTCATTAAAACATTTACCTTGACATGGTGATTAGATGTCATCAGATAAGGGATCTTCTTACGAGCAAAATATACATTAGCGTGATAAAATCTGTTCCACTTTAAGCTTCTGATCGTTTGATTTTTGCTTTAACTATATCGTTGTAGAAATTAAACAAATTTAAAATCCTTTTTCTTATTGTTTAAATATCTTACATCGCTTCAGTACTAATTTAGTCAGCAGATAGGATATATCAAAATATGACAGAGGAGCATCACATTTTCCAAATGACCTTATATATATATATATATATATATATATATATATATATATATATATATACCCAAGTATGGGATTGGTATATACGGAATAAATTCCAATAACCAACAATTATTATTCTTAAAAGAGTGCTCA
Source organism: Acanthosepion esculentum (assembly GCA_964036315.1). Classification (NCBI taxonomy): domain Eukaryota; kingdom Metazoa; phylum Mollusca; class Cephalopoda; order Sepiida; family Sepiidae; genus Acanthosepion; species Acanthosepion esculentum. The sequence goes on along the minus strand of OZ038503.1, from coordinate 62,825,871 downwards.
ATACAGAGTAGAGCAGATATAATTATTTAAATATTATAACATAGTGTTGAAACAAAATGGCTATTTTTGTAGGAATTTTATAACATATTTATGTTATAATATTTAAATAAATAATTATATATATATATATATATATATAAGTAATTCATCGAGTCTGAAACCTCAACAGAATGCACTGGACGGCCGTTTCGTCCTATATTTGGGACTCATCAGCAGTGCGCATCCACTACTGAGAATTGAAACCCTAACAGTTAGGTTGTCAAGCAAACATCATACCAACTGTTTCTGATCTTACCTTGTCCAGAAGAATTCTAACATTCCCTCTCCGAATTGTCATATTAGTCTTTAGTTTCTTGTTGTTTCGACCACATGATGGACGGTTTGTTAGGTTCCGTTTTCTAGCCGGGCAGTGGTAACGACTTACGATGTTTAGTCAACATTTCCTAGGACATTCCTCGATCGAGGTAAGTAGCCTTACTCATAAAAATGCCTGCCTAGACACGAATGTAGGACCGAACTCCTAAGTATTCACTGGATTTTAGAGGGCGACCATCACACATTCGCCGCCAACGTACAGGTTCAGGATTAGAAATTTCCAGTTTCACCCAAATCTGCTCCCGCCATCCATTCGCTATCGGCGTTTGGCTTTGCAAGATTTGGATGAAAGTGAAAGAAACTCAGACTAGAAGAAAGTGCCAATGGCGTGAATTTGTTTAAGGTGGATCTCAACTTGCCAGAAAGTGATCCACACACATTTGATTTCATGAACTTCCTCTGCGGAACACATGGAATGAGACAAGTATCCAGTTATGAAACTGCAACGGACTGCAGCTAACTCTGTTATAATTTCGAGTGGCGCCTTCTGCAGCATGTCTGTCATGCGTAGCCCTCTTCATCCACTAGTTCAACCGTTGAGATCTGTTGTAATCATCATTCCACCGTTGGGGTCTTTGGGGTTTGTTCGCGCTTTGTCTGAGTGCTCGTCTCCCACCTTGCCCCCAAAGGTGGCCCTACTAGGAGTTTTATGCCATAAACTTTAGATGTGTCAATGCTGTATAAATGGCACCCACTTCGTACAGATACGTTATTGTCAATTTTTTCACCTTTTATTTTAGTTCTACCTTACCAGTTTTACCTTACTCCGGAGTGGACAGTTACGCATTCTGTTCGTACTGTTTCCAAATATATTATTGTTGTACCTACTGACGATATGAGCTGTAACTGACTTTTATATTGTTCTTGTTGATCATTTTTCTTAGCATTTGAATAATAAAAATTAAACAACCCGATATGAGGTAATGATTAAGTAAACTAACCTGGTTAATCATTACAACTGAGTAGTGAGATGTCCCATGTTTGTGACATTGTGCCGAAACTAAGCTAAGCTTATTGAATAACTTTAATTCAGGAACAAAAATACTAAATATATTTTACAGATAATATATATATATATATATATATATATATATATATATATATATATATATATATATATATGTATGTATGTATGTATATATATATATGTATATATATATATATATATATATATATATATATATATATATATATATGTATGTGTGTGTGTGTGTGTGTGTGCGTGTGCGTGTGTGCGTGCGTGTGTGTGTGTGTTTGTATGTATGTATGTATAAAAATAGTAAAATACGAATAATTGAGACGTGAAAACTTGATACTGGTAAAAAAAAAACATTACATTCAGAGACGCGTCAAGACACGACCCTCGTATTCCACTAAAGGACACAATGCAATGCTTATAGAAACAAACTTCGGAACCTAGAAAAGTATTTTAAAATAATTCAATCGGAATAGTTTCAATCGGAACGGAATAAAAATAATTTTAAAAATCTTTAAAAAGACACATTTTCATATTTTCAACCAATGTGCATAAGTAAGAAATTGCTATCAAAATAATCCAACACACAGAGACACGCACACACACACACACAGAGACACGCACACACACACACACACACACACACACGCACGCATATATACAGGGTGCGATGTGTAAATTGTCGCTTTCTTATATTTTCAATTGTGCGCATGCCCCTTGTTTGTTTATGATTTTGTCGATTGCACAGTGTAGTAGGGTCAGTTGGGCACCATCTGTGCGAAAAAGGAGCATCATGACGCAGTTGACTCCACCAGGAATTTGGAAACGGCATTCCGTACAGCTTGGCATTCGCATCGGAAGCTCAAATGCGAACATTTTAGAGTGTTTGGGTGTCAATCTGAGGAGAGTGCAGAGGATTTGGAAAGAGTTGGATGAGTCTAATGCTGATTACGAAGCTGTTTGGAGTGATCACTAGTGATAAAGACGTTATGCCTCCATTCACAGAGCCTCAGACTCAACACGGAGGCTTACATCAAGTACCTTGAAGAGGTAGGTCAAGAGAATGGCTGCTGATTAGACCCTATTTTTGGCAATAGGACTCTGCACCATGCCACATAAGTAGGAGAACTCAGTCATGGCTGTTAAACAATTTCTGCAACTCCGTCACCCCTTAAATCTGGCCACATAACTCCAACAGATTTGCAATCCCATGGATCATTATGTAATATTTTGTCGATTTCGTTTGGTTTTATTACTATTTGTTCCTGAATATTTTGTATATTCTTCAAACTTTTACACAAACACTTCCCGGAATCATGCACCCTACACAAAATATTCAACAAAAACACAGTAAAAATCAGCTACAGTTGCACCTAGAACATGGCACAAATAATAAAAAAACACAACAGGAAAATTATTAACAAACCACACGAACAAATTAAACCCACGTGCAACTGCAGAATAAAAAACGAATGTCCCTTAAACGGTAATTGTTTACAAAACAACTTAATCTACCAAGCCACGATAAAATCAACAGATAATGAAGAAAAATATACATAGGAGTAACTGAAGGACCCTGGAAACAAAGAAATTATATACACAAAACATCTTTCACAAATAGTAAATATGCGAACGGCACATTGCTTTCTAAGTATATCTGGGAAATAAAAAACAAAACGCACACCACACCAAAAATATCTTGGAAAATAAGGAATAAATTATCAGCCTACAACAACCTATCAAAAACTTGCAAATTTTGCTTGGAGGAAAAAATAGCTATCATTACCTTCCCAGACCAAAATAAATTATTAAATAAAAGATCCGAGCTAATCTCAAAATGCAGACATGAAAACAAACCACAAGAATCAACCCCCAAATTCAACAAATAGCTTTATCTTCCCAAACAAAAACAAAACTATTAAATAAGCTATATAAACAATTTTTATTACGTTAATAAAAACACCGATCAAAATAAAAATAATAAATAAATAAATATATAAGATAAAAAATAAAAATAAAATATATAAAAAAAGCAAAATAATTTGACCCAAATAAATAAACAAATAAACGACTTCCGGTAAAATAGCCACCATAATAGACTACCCACAATAAGCTATATAAACAAATTTTTACTACGTTAATAAAAACACCGATCAAAATAAAAAATAAAAATAAAATAAATATAAAGGATAAAAAACAAAAGTAAATAAAATAAAATCAAGCAAAATAATTTGACACAAATAAACAAATAAACGACTTCCTGTAAAATATCTGCCAAAATAGACTGCACCACTGACCCGTATATATAAATAGCCGAGAAAAATAATAGCACTCGTGGCCTGATGAGTGCATCTAGCATGAAACAGACTGTCGCCTCTAAGTGTTGACTTCTATGTTCACTTTTATATTTACACACGCTCTATCTCTGATATTGAGCACTTTATCCCATAAATATAGCACACTTTAATATTATATTTCTTCATATATATATATATATATATATATATATGTGTGTGTGTGTGTGTGTGTGTGTGTGTGTGTGTGTGTGTGTGTGTGTGTGTACCTGTGTGTGTGTGTGTTTTTCTTTCTTACTATTTTTCTTTTCTTCCTTTTCTCAGGTAGAGGGGGTGTATATTTTTTAAAATCTCAGTAAATTATCTACTTACCAGTCATTTAATAACGTCTGATGAGACGTGTTAATACACATCGAAACATGATTGTATTTGTGTAGCGTTTTTACATGTTTTTGATGTAATATCCTAAAATAAAGCACACACACACACACACGCACACACACACACATACACACACACACACATATATATATATATATATAGAGAGAGAGAGAGAGAGAGATAGATAGATAGATAGATAGATAGATAGATAGATAGATAGATAGATAGATAGATAGATAGATAATGTGTGTATGTTTGAGGGGATTGTGAGAAGTTCTCGGCTCGATCATTTCCTCACAATTTCAATTTTTGCTGAGAAGTTTTCAGCATCGACTCATCCAGTGCAAATGTTTTCTCACTATTCAATGACAGTGTCCAGCTGACGATTCCTTGATACATATTCGTTCATATATATATATGAAGATGGATATGAAAGCGAAAGAAAATAGATAGATAGATAGATAGATAGATAGATGGTTTATCTGACTACAAGTACACGCAATCATCAAAGTTGAATCCTTTAAAAGTTTTGCATTCCCTTAAGTGTGCATTTGTCCCCTGGTCCTGTACGCCCAGAGTTTTTGATAAGTATAAATTCGAAGGTTATTTCAGAACCGAGTCCTGGGCGCGTCGTGTGGCTGGCGTGAGCGAATGTCTCACGGTAAAAGCCTCCATTCCGCTTTCATAATATCGACATCAATGGCCAAAAGTGAGAAGCTCGGTTATTAAGTGCAGATCCTTTGGACAAAATGGAAAAACGTCCTCAGCGATCGACTTACTCGTTTCATTTCTCCGTCGCTGACCGTCAAGCGCGACTGTCCACTTGATTCTTGCCAACAATGTTTCTGAGTAACGTTTCTCTGCACGCACACACTATTTTACTCTTTGTCTGTCTATAAACCTGTCCATTTCCAGATCTCGCTCTCCGTTCCTCTCTCTCTCTCTCTCTCTTTCTCTGTTTTTTTCTCTCACTCTCTACCTATCGATATACAATTTATCCGGGGGTCTGCTACGTACCGGCCACAGTTATGTCTTTCCATCTGGAATCAGAGGTCGGCGTTCGAATCCAAGGAAAAGAAAGGGTTTTGTGTTTTTATACAATAGCGTTCAATATATTTAGATTTTGGCATTACATAACTCATAGAGGTTAATATGCCGCTAAACAAAATCAATAACTGAAGATTAGTAAATAATCTCTTTTCCACGTGGTAGAAAGAGTTGTGTACTTACAACCGAGGGAACAGGTTGGTATTGAAACATGGATAAAAAAGTTAAACTTTCCAATAATTTTCAAGTCCACCTTCCTGAATACACAGCGCTGAGATTAACAAAATCCCTGATGTTTGACCAAATGCCGGACTACGCTAAGCTTGTTTATCATTTTCTATTCTATCCGACCACATTTATCGATATGTCTCTCGTAATGTTGTCTTATCACCGAGCATCAAGTCAGGCTGACTACTCGAGGCTCCTCACTGAGCGCTAAGTGCCGAGAGAAGCTTTTGAGTACCCACGTGCGTTGCGGTTGTGGGTGTATCGCTTTCTTTATTTACTAGTCTTTTTTCCTCGTCATTTCATTACCTAGTTATCTAATTCAGTCTATTCGTATCTATCAACATGAAAATTCTTTTTCTTCCATGTTCACAGACTTGACACGATACGGAATTTTTTTCATCGATTTTTCAAATTTCGTGTTTTACAACAACACCTTTTTATCTGAATCGCACCTTTGTTCAGCGTTCCAAATTTTGAAAAATATTCCTTGCACACACACACACACACACACACACACACACACACACACACACACGCACACGCACAAAAGAAATACATATGCATATGTAATATACCAAAATATATTTATGTATTATGTATATGCAAAAGCCCACAGTATCCACTTCTGAGAAAACTGAATTTACTAAACCAGTTTTTATTGTTATTCGCATTAATTAAATTTGGACTAAAGTTTTCGGCTTTGTTTTCATTATCCGGCCTCTTTTGTGTGTTCGTCTATCCGGGTAACTGAAAGGGAATTTCGAACCGGGAGTTTTATTTAATCGACGGGGGTCAATTGTTCTCGTGCCGCTGTCATTGTCCACTGATACTTCGCTTTGTTCTTCCTTAGTACTGCTCAGTTATTGCTTGCCCTGTCTCCACTGAAATTTACTCTGTACTACCCATCTCGGGAATTGAACTCACGCCACCAATCTTACCAAGCAACGCTTTAATCTAGTAGATTATTTGAACTCAGTGTTCAACAGTAGTTTGTTGATTAAAAAGTTAGTAACGGACACGCTGAACCTAGGTTCATTTTATGGTTTTCGATTTCAAAAGAGAAGGAGATTGATGAGGCCTATGGCGATGGTTCTAATGGAAGCAATACTTGTCGTAAATCGATAATGAAATTAAACCAAGATTAATTTGACTGGGATAAATGGACAAGAATTTGGAAGTGATGACGCGTAAGTTCTTTAGGGTGATGAACCTCAATCATGAGCATTACAATTGGCTGAAATTTTTTATAATAGTCAAAAAATACTTATAACGCGATTCTAAGATATAAAACAGATTAAAAACTCGTGAAAATGGTTGCTGTGAGGCAGGGGACAGCATTTCACAACAAAAAGTTACTTCTTGCCAGACATTAAACTTTTTGTACAGAATAATATTTACCGGAGATGAAGAGTAGGCTCTTTAAGAGAATCCAATGTTGGAAATCACGGCTCAGTTGAATAATATTTAATGGATACGAAGAGTAGGCTCTTTAAGAGAAACCAATGTTGGAAATCACGGCTCAATTTAATAATATTTAATGGAGATGAAGAGTAGGCTCATTACGATAATCCAATGTTGGAAATCACGGCTCAGTTGAATAATATTTAATGGATACAAAGAGTAGGCTCTTTAAGAGAAACCAATGTTGGAAATCACGGCTCAATTTAATAATATTTAATGGAGAGGAAAGTAGGCTCATTACGATAATCCAATGTTGAAAATCATGACGCAATTGAATAAAATTGAATGGAGACGAAGAGTAGGCTCTTTAATAGAATCCAATGTTGGAAATCACGGCTCAATTTAATAATATTTAATGGAGAGGAAAGTAGGCTCATTACGATAATCCAATGTTGAAAATCATGACGCAATTGAATAAAATTGAATGGAGACGAAGAGTAGGCTCTTTAATAGAATCCAATGTTGGAAATCACGGCTCAATTTAATAATATTTAATGGAGAGGAAAGTAGGCTCATTACGATAATCCAATGTGGAAAATCATGACTCAATTGAACAAAATTGAATGGTGATGTACTTTTCGATGCGCAATGCGTTCACAAAAGTTGCAAACGATCCGCACGTCACGATAAATACCAGTAATTACTTTATCGAATCTGATAAAGTAATAATATAAATCTGATAAAGTAATAATATTTAATGGAGATGAAGAGAAGGCTCATTACGATAATCCAATGTTGAAAATCATGACTCAATTGAATAATATGTAATGGAGATAAAGAGTAGGCTCTTTAAGAGAATCCAATGTTGAAATCACGGCTCAGTTCAATAATATTTAATGGGGATGAAGAGTGGACACCTTAAGCTAATCCAAAGTTGTAAATCATGACTCAGTTCAATAATATTTACAGGAGATGAAGATTAAGCTCAAATTTTAAATCATAGCTCAATTCAATAATATTTACAGTAGCGTCTATTGTAAATATGAATATCTACTAACAACAGAATTTAAATAATACAAATTGTATATATATATATATATATATATATATATATATATATATATATATATATATATATATATATATATATATAAATTATGAATTGAAAACATTTCATTAAAAAACCTAACATATATATAAATTACGTGAACGGACCTAAAAACATATAAATCTTTTACTTTCAAACCATTGTGAAAAATTGAATAAGGATTTGCCTTAAATTAATTTCAGAAAGAGCTATATGAATCTCTTGCTTTTGAGCCATTCTGAAAATAAGATGAGCATTTACCTCAGATTCAGTACAAAAAAGATGGGAGACTATATTAATAATTTAATATATAACCTAGGAATTATAATGAAGTGATACAGAGTAAATATTAAGGGGTTTTTTTTAAGTCACTCATTTTCATTCTTTAATTTCATCACAGGATGCTCCACATTGGAGAAGGAAGTACTAATGATTTATTATTTAAGCAGACACACAAATCAACGCAAACACATTTTTCTTTCTTTCGTTTTAGGATCTGATGAAGCCTAGAAGGGCGAAACACGTAATCAAATATAATTTCAATGAAACTAGTATTGTCAAATTTCTTCAAAACTTTGTCGTTATATTTTATCCTACCTGATACACACACACATATATATAGTCATCCACAGACAGACTGCTTCGCTGTATCACAGCTCCTCAGTGTGGCTAGCCGTCCGATTGCTTCAAGCCGGGATCGAAACACGACTGATTTCATTTCAGTGAGATCTCCTACGTCTAGGCCATCGTCGAAAGTCAGAGAAGGAAGGGAATTCTAATGTCTTTCTCTATACGAAACACGCCAGCAACTCAAAGAACTCAATTCAATTTTATTTGAAGAGTAATGCTTAATAGCAGTAGGAGTCGCTTTTTTTTAAACCACCTTTTTCTCTAGAGAGCTCAACAGGATTTCTGGAACCGCGCGCGCGCACGCACACACACACGCACACACTTACTCACTCTCTCTCTCTCTCTCTCACACACACAGACACACACACATATGTGTGTGTGTGTATGTGTGTGGATATGGTAGGCCGACAAAAGAAATTCGGGAGATAAAACCAGCAAAAATAATTATATTGTTAATAAGACTAATACTATTTATTTTATAGTGGTAGGCCTTTTGACCAATAGACGCTTGGTGCGAAAAAAGTTACAAAACGGAATCTTCAGACACGCCTGTGTCTTTACACAACTAGAAATAAAAAAATAAAGACGGACTTATTTTATAGGGGAATTGATATACAGGTTGATTAAATCATAACTACCTATTTTAAAATGCTTATAATTTATTTATTGACTATAAATTTTGTAAGAAAATGGATATGAGAGGAATGCATTTGGTATAGAGTTTTATTTAAAATTCAATATAGGCACCAGATTATGCTACTGGCTTCTCCAGCTGCTATACCAATCGCGTCAACTGATTTCACCAGGAACTTTTGTGGTATGGAAGACATAACTAATTGTATTCGCCCTTCAAATTCTTCCATTAGTCATGCTTTGGTATAGAAAACTTGCTCCTTTAACCAATCATCTACTATCATTTTCAATCAGCCTCTCACCCCTCTCTCTCACTCTTTATATATATATATATATATATATATATATATATATATATATATATATATATATACACGCACGCACACACACACACACACACACACACACACACACACACACACACACACACACATATATATATATATATATATATATATATATATATATATATATGTTATATGAAAAACATCCAAAATTACCTCTGAGTGTATAAAAAGAAAACATTCGTTCAAGCCAATTGCATAATTTAAAACTGAGTTTATATTGGGCAGACGATAGATAGATAGATAGATAGATAGATAGATAGATATGAATAGACTGAGATAGATATGAATAGTCTGAGATAGATATGTATATATATGAATAGACTATGATAGGTGGATAGATAGATAGATAGATAGATATGAATAGACTCAGAACGATCGATAGATAGATATGAATACTCAGATAGATAGATAGATAGATAGATAGATAGATAGATAGATAGATAGATAGATAGATGTATGTTTATTTTAATATAAAAAACGCACAATTCTTAACTGCAGATATAAACGTTGCATTCTAACTTTTCTGTCTATCTGAGTGTATATGTAAGCCCTTTTCGTTTTAAAGTGTTCGTGCCTTCACCTGTGTCAGGTGTTTGGGCCTCTATGCGTATTACTGTCAGAGCATTTGCTTAAAAAATCTCTGATGCACGCAAAAGGTATTTAGATAAAGTGTTCCGCAGAACGCCCGCTCATAAGTGTATGTAAAATCGATCCTTTCTCCCTTAGATAAATATAAAACATTTTTAGAAGATCGATATCATATTAAATAAATGACTGACCGCCAAAAACAACAACGTAATGTTTGCACACGGAGATATACGTGGATATATGCACGAATTGCCCTAAGTTTTGATAAATAGTATTGTTTATGAATTCTCATGTTCTTTAGGAGATTGCATCTCCAAAACTAATATTCAAGAAAGAACATTAAATTCTTACATTGGCTTCACAATCGCCATTATCATCCCTCGAAAGTTAACTTGTCACTTATTGGAATTTATACTGAACAATTTAGTTATATTATGATATAATATGTTATTTACTGAAGTAGTTTTAGTGTGTTTTTCAATAAAAAATGCAAATTTAAAATATTTTCTTTTATAATTTGCGTCCAGCAGTATTTTGCTGTTATGTATATTTTTTAACTATTATTTGTTTTTATTAATTATGATACATCAAATGATCTTACAAGTCTTATTCATTGAGTAGACTTTTTTGTAATCTTTTACAATTTTTTACACAATTTTTGCTTATCGAATACAGTAAAATAAATTGAATATTTTGCTTGTGGTGATTCATAATTAGAATGCTGGTTTTAATATATTTTCCATTCAATATATCTAATACAAAAGATATTGACTTTATTTGGATTTATTCTTGAAAAAATAAAATATCTGAAGTCAGTTTGTAAGCAAAAACCTGCAGAAATTAGGTAGTTCTGTACATTTTTGTGACGCTCTTTAAAACTAAATGCTCAAAAATTGGTAAAAGCTATGGATCTACTTTTTGGTGTCAGTACTTCTCACATAAAACCCCAGCTTGCACATTGAGTGTAATGTTGAGTTTCTGAAACAATTGAAAAATCAACCTGCCCTAATATATATGCACTATGTTAGCGGCAAGCACTTCGACGTGGTTTAATGGCAACAAGAATCACTCTCTAAATCTATTGCAATCTAACATGATTCATTTTTATTAAAGCTTCGTCGGAAATTGAGAGACACAGACAAAAAGACAGAAACTTCAATTTTGTTTGGCTCACTTCTCATTGGTCTATCACGTGCATAAATTTTCTGACTTTTCTGTCTGTTTTCTCTCAGTCTCTGGCGAATTTTTAATGAAAGTGAAACATGTTCGATTGATATACGTTTGCTATTTGTTCTTTTATTTTATCATCCTGTCGCATTCCGAAGCATATTTGATCTACATTTGATGTTTAACTCATATATATATATATATATATATATATATATATATATATATATATATATATATATATATATATATATATATATATATATATATAAGTAACTATACTCGTGTCGAAAAACCTTCGAATTCTTGATTTAACAATAGCCAAATCAATCACGAAGGGAAAAAAGGTTTTAAAAAAGAAAGAGCCAAGAACATGAAAGTCTGTCGAAAATAATCGCACAGATATAAGTTCAAGGCCCAAAGAAAAAACCCCGATACGAGTAAACAACTAACTAAAGAGACCTAGTCAAACCTAATGAGCCAGACAAACCTACCAAGGTTTCACTTAGGCTCATGGTGTTGTCTTTCTTTTCTTCTCTTTTCTTTTTCTTTTTTCGTTGTCTTTGGTCACGTGATGTTGTCTTGGTTGTCGCCTATAATTACGCCGTTTTCTTTTGCCTCTTTAGCCAGCTGACCCTGACAATCTGCCTAAGTGAAACCTTGGTAGGTTTGTCTAGCTCATTAGGTTAGACTATATATACATATATATATATATATATATATATATATATATATATATATATATATATATATATATATATATATATATTAAAGAATGATAGCGATAATAAACTGTTTTGAAACCGCCAGGTCTGATGAAGCGAAATCGAATTTTATGGGTTTCTCGAAATAAAATATTACCGTGACTTTCTGAATTTCCGATATGTTAATTAATTATTACTTGCTCTGTTTATTACATTAACTTCCTGGGATTTATATCTCCCCTGTAATTATCTATACGGATTACCAATTAACTTTATCATATTATATATATATATATATATATATATATATATATATATATATATATATATATATATATATATTGGCAGTATATTTTCATTCAAGCAGATCTGGTTAAATAATTTAAACTTATTATGTCTGTTTATTTTATCTTTTCGAGTCCACAAATTAATTTCTTTGTGATCGTAGAAAATTGAAAAAATACTAAAAAAATTTTCTTTCATATATGTGTGTGCGTGCGTGTGCACATATATATATATATATATATATATATATATATATATATATATATATATATATATATATACACACACACACTCTATCCCTGATATTGAGAATTTTAACCCATAAATACAACATCATTAATAAACAAATTAACAAACCGTGTCCATGAAACCGTTAGAATCGTACAATAGACTACCCACAATGCATTATCTAACCACAATGCAACTCTGAACTGTAGGTATAAAAAATCGAAAGCAAAAACACGACGCACATGGCGTGATGATTGCGTTTAGCATAAAACAGACTGTCGTTCTGGGTGTTGACTTCAGTGACTACTTTTATATTTCCATACGCTCTATCCCTGATATTGAGCACTTTAAGCCATAAATATAGCACACCTTAAAACTATATCTCATTATATACAGTCACCAAAAATAAGTAAATAACCAGCTTTAAAATAATAACAAATCAGCCTAAAAAAATTAAAAATAATAGCAATGTTTATCTATCATAGTTTTACACAGTCCCCACCACACGTATATACGTGCGTGCGAGGAAATATTATTCAGCGGAAAAATAGAGAAATGGTCTGAATGTTGACATGGCTACATTCAATAGAGAAATGGATACACATCCCATCATTGAAATTCAACAATCAAATGCGTATGTATGTAGACAACAGCACATATATACATACATATGTCAAGTCCCATACTATCCACATATGTTTATGTTTGTGTGAGCCCCGGTGGGCGAGCGCGTGTGTATGTGAGTCTGCGTACCTATATGTTTGCGTTAGCATGAGTGACATCACGACGACGATTTCCCTCCCACTTCCATAATAACACAATACACGCAACCCTACATAAATCCAAAATTTAAAAAAATTAATCCGTTTGTCTGACGATCACAAAAGCGTGAAACCCAGAGTCACAAACTCAAATCAATCCAACCATATATATATATATATATATATATATATATATATATATATATATATATATATATATAGAGAGAGAGAGAGAGAGAGAGAGAGAGAGAGGGAGAGAGAGAGAATGAACAATATGCCATATGTGTGTCAGCTTAATATCGCTATCATTCTTTAGAATATTGATAATAACTTGTTTTGGGGGTATTATCATACAATTTTTATTTATAAATAAATTCAAAAGATATAGGCAAATGAAACATATTTGATTAACGCAACATAACATATAGATGAATAAATTATTTCCTTATTCTTTTTCATGTTAATATGGATATCTTTCTTTCTCTTTATGTGCCGTGTCCTTTCAGGACGTGGGCCATCACGGGTCTCCACTTTCCCTATCTCTTGTGGCTCTCAATAAGTTTCGTGCCTCTGCCAACTCTCCCCAGACCACGTTCTGCCGTCCACTTGCTTAAGCCCGCCGGGTACGTCATGCGTAGCTTTCCTTTGTCTCTTTTTCCCTCTATTCGACCTGTGAGTATCGGATTCTCCAGGCCCTCCTTTCTCATTACGTGTCCCAGAAATGTCATAACCTCCTCGAGTTTTTTTATTCATTGAATTTTCATTTATTGTTAATTTAACTTTAGACGCAGACGTTTTCATTTCTTTCCAGAGATCTTTGCTTGGTCATCGTTTTCCCTTCTGATAAACATTTCTTCTAATGATGGGCTAAGAGTCGAGTAGTTCCATTAATTTTTCTTTCTTTTTAACAAGATAGGCAAAATCAGAAAAAGACATTCCTTTGACATATAATGAGGAAGGAGGACTCACGCATCTTACTAAAAGCAACGAGCAACTTACCTGACGAGCTTATGTGATGGGTATGGTAGAACGGGGGCTTTAGCAAGGGGGAGAAAAACCTGCGAAGAGACAAATGAAATAGGAAGTCGTGGAGAGTCATTATCATGTACTGAAGAAGGCAATAGTCAGTTTTGTAGAATGTGAAGGTGCATTGTTCTGCAGTAATATACTGTTTATCTTAACTCTTCTTGGGTGTGGCAAGTACTACACACTCAAATACTTTTGCTCATATAAGTTACAATGATTTTTCCGTTTGCATTTTGACCTCTTCATCAACTTTGGAGAGACCTAGAATTTCTTTGCACGCAATAAGTGTTTAAAACATTCTTCAAATCTTCAATAAAACGTGTAAGTTGACAATTTCCATGAAAGAACAAACTTTTCGCCGACCATCACTGTCATCCAACATTTATCTCTAAAACTTAACTGTTGACAAATCAGTTTTCACGTACTTTTTCGCTCAACTTCCACGTTTCTCTTTGGGGTCTTTATTCAAAGGTGATAGTTCCGTTGCTTTCATGCCAATAATCTTAATTATTGTACGCCCCCCCCCCCTTAATCGCAGTTTTAGTGGTAATTCCTCATTAACATTATGTGCTTTTTCAGCCCGCAATTTACTCTGCAATTGAGCTAACGGAATTTCATCGTCTTCTTCCCATTCACTCAGTTCTTCTTCCCTAAGGTTAGGCTCAATCCCTGCTTCCTCAGAATGTCCCGCTGGGGTCCGATTTACCCCTCTCAGCCTTCGAAGGGTAATTGGGCTAATTTCAATCTCCTCACTCCCTTCACTTTCACTTTCAGTCTCTAACCCTTCAGGTTCTACCAACGTAGTTTTCCTAAGCCTTTTCTGTCGAGTTTTTGTTTCGGCTCCTTTCCATTCTCCTATTTCAGCTAGCTTTATATCATTCGCATGCACTCTCTTTACCTATCCGGTCAATTGGTCCCAGATCACAAAGGAAACCGGACCTATCTGCTCCACGATCCTATAGTATGGATTCCATCTCTGGTCCAATTTAACTTCTCTCAGGTGTATTTTATAATACACTGGATCACCTATCTGGAAAGAAACTTCTTTATTTTTATTTACCCTATCGTTTCGCCTTTTCTGGGCTCTTTGAATCCTCCTCCTCACCTGCGTAAAAATTTTATGCTGTTGTTCTAAAACTATTTGGTGATGATCCTCTCCTAAATACTTCCTCCTAGGTCGTAACAGATTGTCTATAGGTAAGACTACATTCCTGCCATATATCAAGTAATAAGGGGAAAATTTTGTCGTCTCGTTAATTGAGAACGCTTGGGTTACGAATAAATCCCAATTTTCCCGATTATCCTCTGTTAGTTTACCTACACATCAGCGAGGGTCATATGAAATCTCTCTACCTTAGAGTTACTTTGGGGGTGATATGGAGAGGTGGTTATGTGCTGTATGTTTAATTCTCCCAACGTCTCTCTCATAATCTGATTCACATTCTCCGATCCATTATCGGTAACCAACTGTTCGGGGGCCCCATACCTAGGGAATATTTCGTTCAGTATTATATCTGACACCGTTCGTGCCTTATCCGATATGGCAAATGCCTGACACTTTGATAATTTTAACTTTAATCCATATTCTCTTAACCTATCGAACACCTGCAGATTTTCAAAATGCTCCTCCGGTGATTTTGAAAACACCATGATGTCATCTCGATACGCCATGGCAAATGCCTCAGTGCCATTCAATACGATGGACATTAACTAACTAAATACACCCGGGGCGTTTGCCAGCCCAAACGGCATAACTCTAAAATTAAAGAGAACCATGTGGCAGGTAAAAGCGGTCTTTTCCTGATCCTTTTTGCTAAGTGCTACCTGCCAATATCCCGACATCAAATCCAAGGTGGAAAAACATTTAGACTTTCCTAAAATATTCCTAGAATATCATCAATCAAGGGGAGGGGCACTGCCAGCGGTTTCGTAATGGCATTTAATTGACGAAAATCCACACAAAACCTATGCCCTCCATCCTTCTTTTCAACAATCACTATTGGAAAACTCTAGGGAGATTTGGATCTTTTGATTATCCTTGATTCCATCATTTCATTCACTGCGTCCTCTACTAATTTTCGTTTGTGTTTTGGGATCCTATACGGTCTTAACGTAATAGGTGGGTGTTTACCCGTGTCGATCTACCGTCTGTCCCAGTTCCTTATCAGTAATGGCTGTTACCTCCCAATTACCGTTCAGCAACCCCTTCAATTTCCTCCTATAACGCTCAGGAGCTGTTATATATTCATCCCTTATTTCATTGCTACCTGTCTTATTCCCAGGCCTATTCTCATTCCATACACTCGCCTGTTCGACTTCTTTCACTGGGCACGCCCGTGCCAGCTCCTCACCCTGCTTTATTTTAATACTTTTATTGCCAGTATTGGTTAACAGTAAGGGAACGGTCACCGACCTCTTCACCAACGAATCACACACGGTTATTTCCCCTTCACTATTATCATACTTATCAGGAGGGACCACTTGATACAGGTCACTGTTCAGCACTTTCTTCTGTTATAATCTTGACCTTCCCAGATACAGTAGTCCTAGGGGGAAGCTTTATATATGTCTGGGCCAACACTGACAACTGTTCATAATTATCCTCTCCCAACAGTATCCCTACCCCGTCCAATGTTAGGGTGACGGGGTCAAAACGGATCTGTGCCTTATTCTGCCTAAGCAAGTCACTCCACAAAATTAGCTCACCACACAAGTCATGTGCCACATAAACTTTAAGTTTACCTCTGGTTCTTGCCAACTGGAAAGGTTACCACGTCATACTCTCTATCCTCATCCTGCTACTATCTGTCTGACATTAGTAGATCGACGGGACTAAGCTTCGTTTTCAGTCCCAACTGTCTAAAAACCTTGGAGCTAACCAGTGATACTGAAGCTCCAGTATCAACAAGGACCTTCACCTTCTTGTCTCCCAGCAACACATTACAGGTGAAGTCTGGCCCTTCCTTCAGCAAACGGTATACCCGTGACTTTCTCCTTCCCGTATGTTCTCTCCCTGCCTCTCGCTTTCTCGACAACCGAGACTTGGGAGTCGGTGACAGGAGTTCACCTTTTTCTAGGGGCTCCAATTTCTGTCTAGGGGCCCTCCTGGGTTGGGTAGAGATCGGATGACTCTCTTTTCTCGGGCTAGCAACCCATTTCTCCGCTCCATTCGAGTTAGGGTTGTTCCGTTCGGTGTGGTCCATCTTTCTCCTGCGAGGACAGGTTCGTCTCAGGTGACCCGCTCCTCCACAGCGCCAACACCTTCGCTCCTTACAACTGGCCGAAAAGTGCCCGACCACATCACATGTCCAGCATCTCAGAGGTCTTACTTGCACTGGGGCCACCCTGCCTCTTACTTTTTCACGGGTGACCCATCGGCGTTTCCCGGACCCTTTTCCTTCTCGGTAGGGGGCACCAGCGTATTAACTCGCTTTATCCCCAGTTTACGGTCTCCCTCTGTCGTACACCACCGAGCCTTGTGCCCGAACTCACCACATGTCGTGCAGTCCGGCCCCAAAGACCTTGGGTCGCCTCCATAGCTTGTCGGACAGCCGCGGGCCCGATGTCTACAATACTTGCAAGTCCAGCAAACCAGCCCATATCACCCCGGTGTGGGCTTGTGAAACCCATAATGCAGATCCCAGGCTCTCCTATTGGGAACTGCCTCAGCCTTCCAGTCCTCTTCCACATCTTCTTTCTTTTCCTCACTACTTTGCACCCCCTGCGGGTTCCTACCTACACCCCCTCTTATTCTATCCCAGAGTCGTTCGCTGGTCCGAGCCGCCTCTATGGCTGCGGCCAGGCTGACCGGTCCCCCTTCAGAACATCGCCCCACAGGTCCCTGCCACTCAGCGCATCCACATACACATCGGCCAACAAAGCCTGAATAGGAGCACTGTCCCGAGTCACCAACTCCGGAAAAGCTAACGCCGCTAGCCCCGCGATTCTTTCCCCCAATTCCTCATTAGGCTCTCCTTCTTGTTGCTGCAGTCGGAATAATTACCTGACTGCCTCAATGGCCGTGAGCTCACTTGCGTATTGACGCACCAGAGCGGATTTAAGCTCGGTCCACGTCAGGGCCGGGCTTTCTTTGTACCACCCCCTATGAACTTGGACACCTGCTCCGCCGTAAACTAGGAGCACCATTTCTTGGTCCGAGAGGCCATAGATCACGTGCTTCTTCTGAATGGACAGAATCCATTCGTGCAGGTCCGCAGGGTTTCCTTTATAAGTAGGTAGCTTCATGCTACCTAACAGCATCGATATTTCGGGGATTCCTACGTCCCCAAGGTCATCTGTGGCATCTGATCTTGCTACGCTCATCCTAGCATTTTGTCAACTATCATTTTCCCACGAGAAGAGAGACCAACGACAGAAGGAAAGGAAAAATACTTAACACGTTGGTGGACTACAACTGCGTACAAAGTCGACAAATTCAAAACAAGATCAACAATATTACTGGCAGATCTAAGTGCAAAGAGCGAACAAAGGAAATCAAAACTGACTTACCTGAGGTCCGGTGCTTCGTGTTTTGTTTCTTTTTCCTCCTTTTGCTTACTTCTCTTTACCTCCTTATGTCCCTTTCAGACCAATATAGTCCGAAGACTAGAGTTCTTTCTGGTCTTACTCGGCCCCGACTGGACAAAACAAATGCAACCTTCTCTCCTATTTCAGACGGCCGTGGCAATTCCCACGGGTCTATCCTAGTCACGGCCACCAGTCTAACACTTTCACCACTCAGCCCCTCAACCTCCGGCGTCTTACTCTCTGGGTTGAGGTGTCTGCTCGGTCCTAACCGAACTTAAGGGAGAAGCCATAGGTCCCCTGAGCATCCATAGATTATTCGACCGGTCCGTTGGTTTAATCCTGCTTCCTACCCACGTTGTGATTTGTTTGATCCAGAAAGCAGAAGTGATGTCCGTCCATTCACGGTCGACTGAAGATGTAGACACGGCTGGGGAGTCTGCACTAAGAAATTTACAATGCAGCAAAAAAAAATAATATCTGCAGAAAGCCGGACAAACAACTATTCAATGGTTGAATTGTTAATGTCCTTTATATAACAGAAAAGTATATTAGAGAAAAGAAACGGGTTACAGAAAAGAAAAGTATTTAACGTAAAAACTCATACACTGGATTCTAGACAGTGAGGGAGTGTATGTGATAACTTGTTGTTAAATCGTCTCAGAACGATATATGACTCTTTCGATGTAGGGATAAAGATATCTGTTTTTTTATATCTGTTTTAATGTCCTTTCTTTCCCTATTGTTTGTTTCTCTGTTCTATTAGACCATTTTTATCTATGTATATTTGCCCGTATAAGTTATATTTTAATATTTTAATAAGTGATTAGATTTCGTTTAATAACACTTTCAAGCTTGAATATTTCTTGGTTGTTGTATCGGACTGTCTAGGTCAATGTATGTGGGTGTGTGTGTGTGTACATGTCTTTATTGATGTCTATGTGTATAATAACTTGCATGCACATTTAATTGTGTATGTATGTGTATGTTCTATGTTTTCTTTTTTGTAAAGGGTCGTGGTGATGTTTCCTGTCTCGTAATGTGTGTGTGTGTGTGTGTGTGTGTGTGTGTGTGTGTGTGTGTGTGTGTGTGTGTCTAAATATGTCTGGGTGCTTATGCATTATAATCTGAGTGTGTATGTATTGTCTTTCGCAAGATTTCACAACCCCATCCCTACACGTGGCATTCAAATGTATCCATGTTGTTCATGAAGTTAAGAGCAGTCGATCTTAACGTCTATTCCAACGTAATTTCATTAAAACAAAATAAATAGAATAACATATGTATTTCTTCTTTTTTCCTCAGTAATTTTATAATTTTAAACTTAATAGAGATTAAATTTAGATTTTAAAATGGGTAATTTTTTATAATTAATTTTAATTTCAAATTTTATCATATAATTTAATACTTATTAGTTAGAATATATTCTATTTTAGTATAACCCCAGCTTTAAAGCATTTAATAGCAATTATAAACTTACTACGTTGTCAAGTTTTTTGAATTCTCGTATACTTGTATTTTGATTGGTCATTCCAGCTTATGTAACAGCGTTTCCCCTGGCGAGGGGTGGTTAATTAATTTGAACCTTTTAAAACCATTTATTCTACATTCAACATCGTCACTTGATAAGACACCACAGGTGTTGAAAAAAATGGCTATTTTTGTAGTGATTTTATAACATATTTATGTTATAATTTTTAAATAAATAATTATATATATATATATATATATATATATATATATATATATATATATATATATACATATAATAAATAAAAGAACAGTAAGATATATAATCCGGTGTTCTCATTGATATTTTTTATTTTTACAAAACAGTGCTCAATGTAAATTTACAGAGCATAAATATTATAAGTTAATGCTTTTAATTTAATTATATAATTAAAGTTGAAGTTTTAGCTTCGGTTTTTGAAACATGGTTATTACTGTGTAGCGAAAAAAAAACATATTTTAAATCAGTTAACTTATAATATATATATATATATATATATATATATATATATATATATATATATAATGTAATAATCCGTTTATTTCTTAACCTCAGTTTGGGATGGTGAAATTAAAATCTGGGTCAAGTTTGTGTTAACTTTTTCCACTTATGCCAGACTACATCGACCTCCTCCTCTTCCTAATATATGGGTTTTGTTTGGTTAACTCAATATCTTATTGTCAGCGGTTGCGTCTTCTTTTTCCTTTTCTTTTTTTAAATATTTAATTCTTAAGTTTATATATATATATATATATATATATATATATATATATATATATATATATATATATATAGCATAATATACTTATTGATAGATTCCGATTTTAGTTCAACATACACACGCAGAAAAAAGAGAAATACTGGATTTTAAAATTAGACACATATAAACTAGGGTTAAAAAAAGACTTGGGAATTTTAAATCTGTATAAATATTTCAATAGTTAAAAAAATTCTTTAGATAGTTAAAAAAACAACCTTTTTAAACAACATCTAAAATATTATCGTTAGATTTACGTTAGAAATATTCAAACACAGTTGCATTCTACATCACGTGACGGCCGCGTCTCGCGACGGACGCTACTTGAAAACAAACTTCTGAATAAAGTTATTTAATTAATTTCTGACGAAAGATCGGGGCGATCTGAAATATCAAATATATATATAAAAAAAAATATAAATAAATACTTTCACAAAAAAAACATTCAATTTTTTTTCTTTTAATTTGCAACTTTTCAATTGTTTTCTCCATATTATATATATATATATATATATATATATATATATATATATATATATATATATATATATGTATGTATGTATATATATATATATATATATATATATATATATATATATATATATATAGAGAGAGAGAGAGAGAGAGAGAGAGAGAGAGAGAGAGACTAACAATGCCTGTATGCAGTCATAGAGACAAACATGGCGCTTACTTTATATCTACGATAAGTAACATCATTTCTCCGAGAGTAGATTTTAATGAAGAGGATATTGTCATATCTGTTGCAGCAAATTCTGTCAGTCTCTCACTGGGGGGCCTCTCTGTGCTAGGGGATGGGGCTCCGATCCATCTCTGCCACACCCCAGCGACTCAACCGTTTTAAACGAAAATGCGTTTTCGATGTTCAATTTCATCTGATTGACACAAAGTTGTCACCTCTATTAACCGCATGACCCATTTATACAGGCATTTACGAGGTTTCGCTTAATCGAACACAAGGCAACAAGTGCACAGCATCCAGCCAAGATCGAATATTTATGCCCGAGCGATGGAGTTCAGAGTTACCAGATAACAAAATTTAATTTATTAACTAATTCCACCCGTGTAAATTCTATCAATTTTGACAAATAACACATGAACTCATGTACAACAATACTAACAAAAATATCAATAATAATAATAATAATATTAATAATAATAATAATAAAAATAATAATAATAATAAAAATAATAATAATAATAATACTTTAAAATACACTCAGACAGAACAACCAAAACTCAGACATCGTGATCAAAGACCACAAGAACAGAATGTGCTTTATTATTGACACAGCAGACCCCGCGGATTGTAATGTATCTTTGGAAATCTTCAAAAAACTCTCAAAACGCAAGTATCTTGAAGTAGAAATCTAAAAAACGTGACACACGAGGAAATCAATAATTCTAATTATAGTTGGAACCGTCGGTTTGACTGGAAAAGTTTCGATAGACTCATTGAAGGGATTGCTGGCCGCCCATACCTTGAATTACAAAATTATTGTACTCACACGTACTCCTCAGAGATTACGAAGGGCTTTACCTCTGCAAAATGTGTTTGAACTAAGGGTTGTTTTAAATTTTTGTTTTACAAAATTGATCAGTGGAAAATGTCATTTATTATCTTAGGTCTCTGGTTGGGACCCGAAGGAAATGTGTATACAACAAAAATCCAAGGAAATAATATATGAGATCTACTGGGCTTAATTATATCTGAATTCAACGGGTCTTTCATTTCCTTCCTCATAAATACCTATAGAGTATCGTCGGGATGTCACAGATATAGGTCTACAGTCTTTACAGATTTTCAAACGGAGGAGGAGGCGGTGAAATCCTCATGCTAAATAGTCTAAATAGTTTCAAAGGTGGTCTGTCGCCCTCATATAAAAATCATTTTTTATGCAGGCCTTAAATGTTTTGTCTGAGGATCACATCATCATATCAATTATCCATTAAAGATAAATTAATCTTTTGTGAATTTTCGTTCCCACCGTAAGATTCACTTTACATTTTCCTATTGTTTTTAATAACAAGTCAAATGAAGTCATACTGACGACAGAGTTAGTAGGTCTAACGTTCAACCCGACAGATTTGAGCTATCTTGATAAAACTATGACTACTTTCCGAATCTCCTAGGGCGGTCAGCTATTTTTTTATGATTTACGGGGCATTTTACAGTGGCTTTCGAAACTCCCTGTAGTCCAGTTATTCCCGTGTCTATGACGAGTAATTTTGCAGAAAATTTATTAGTTTTCAAACGACAGACTTTCCTTTTTGTAATGTAGCAACACGTTCCTCGAGCCGGAGACTTAAGCGTCCGTCTGCAAGTCCATTGATCGGGAGGTTTCGAGGAGCGTGGAATGACCACTTAATTGCTATTGTTCCCAGGTCCACCCTGACCCAAGGTGGTAGCACCTATTAGGTCCCCAACTATGGGCAAACTGGGTTCAAATACTATGAAAGTATAAATATAGGTTTTTATGCTAAAAGTATGAGCGTTTTGTTTCCAAGAAGTCTCTGTTGAATAGGAGGTGCGAATAACCCAGAGATAGAGGCATCTCTAATAGCTTCCTCTTTGTAAACTTCAGCAATAACATCTTTGAATTTATAGTCCTTCGCCAGAACATGCAATGTTTAAAGATATTGATCCAAGGTTTCTCCAGCCTGTTGAAATTTGGTTGCAAGTACATACCTGGCGTATATCTCACTTTATTCTTGAATGAAAGCTCTCTTTACAATGTTAATGGCTTCTTCAATGTTTGTACATGAACAGTTCATGTCGACACATAATTTATAATATCCAACTCCTCACCTTCAATATACTTGAGCAAGTTTTAAAATGTTAGGTCTCAATGATTTCTCTGTGCCGGGGGTTTTACTATCTAGATCCAGAATTTTAGGTTTTAGTACCCTATCCATCAGGGATGGATTTACCATTAAGCAAAAAAGCACGTGCTTAGAGCATCAAGGGTAGAGGGCCCCACTGAAATCGTAATGATATAGCATTGTTGCATGTGTCTAAAGAAATAAGTCAAACATGATTAACATTTGAATCTACGGGCTGCCATTATGAACGAAGAGAAAACTGACCCGAAGTGAATCATTATTGCCATTCTGATTGGTTAATAAGGGAATGGGCTAAGGGAGATAATAAGGTTTTTATTTCCTCAATACATCACATCAGCTCTCTTGAATAAGTTAGTATTACTAATTAACTTAATGGGATTTAATTTTTGTGAACTGCGTTCATGTATGTTTATGTGACACGTTGATTTGTTGATTACACGACCACATCTGGTCGCAGTTCTGTTAGAATCTAGTTGTGGCTCATATGACAGGCTGCACAGTTGTGATTAGTTCTTCCTTGGTTGATGTTGTTCTGGGAACTGAAGATCAGCCTTTCTTGTTGGTCATATGTGCCTTCCGTTCCTTCTATATTTATTTCCAGCTATTCTTTTCCACGTTGTAAGTTCTCGGTTGATATCCTTTATTTGCACTACTCATCAAGACTCCATACTAGCATACTTAACTCGCAGATGTATGGAGGCCTCAAAATCTTTCAAGTACTTGGGGCCACTATGTGTCTTAATCCGGCCCTGCTGTCCATGTTGATATCCGAACCGAAAATAGTAGTGAATACAATGTTGTAAACTATAATTAGTTAAATGTATTCACTAGTAGTTCTCTAGTAGTTTCGTCTTCAGGGAGAGGTTTAGCGGTATCTACTATGGCGCCTACGTCGCAATTGGATATAACACAAGGTCGAGGTTTTAATTGGGTCTAACGGACACACCGTGCAAATATTCTCAAGCTCACTCGACACTTCCCTTTTTGGTGATGCCTAAAGCACTGGGCAATAAACCTAGCCTTCTCCCGAAGGAGAGATACGGCCTGCAGAGAAAACTCCCTAGAGCTTGGACTAATATTCAGGATAAGTTTATCCCCCAGCTGTATCAACTGCTAATAATATTGTAGAGAGTTGCATATGAATACAATTATTATTATTATTATTATTATTATTATTATTATTATTATTATTATTATTATTATTATTATTATTATTATTATTATTCCTGTTTTCTTAACTTTATGGTTAATAAAATTCTCTATTGATTCATTTATCTGAGACGTAAGAAAGTTAATGAGCCTATTAGAATGAGAGAGTTTTTGCTTCCCATCTATTCCCGTTCATGAACAGAGATACACTGGGTATCAGCCCCTAGGGGTTAGGCCGAAATGGTTAAGATTCTTGTTACTGAATGGGGTATTTATGGTCAGTCAGTTATGTGCCATGCTTAGGCGATCATGTATCTTTCGATACATGACTGACGAGGCAGATTTTTTTTTCCCCAGTAGATTGGCATTTCTTTCTGCGTTAAACCAGTTGCTAACCAAGGCTATAGAACCCGGTCTGTCCTTCTATTTACCCATAGCTGGGTGAGAAGAGGAGGATTCATACCTTTCCCAAGGGTATTAGCAAGTAAGTGAACGTAATATATCTGACTGGAATTCGAACGCTACTCTTCGATTCCTCAATAACATACACATATGAAAACCTGCAATCAATTAATATTAGAAGCCATCTGAGCCGTTATTATTATTATTATTATTATTATTATTAATAATAATAATTACATTAAGATCAGAGCATATAACACGTGTATGAAATAATCTATATGAAGGTTAACAGATAACACTATAGACATCTTTGCGAAGAAAGGAGGGGAGAGCCGAAACCGTCGAATTTACAAGGATTGATTAATTGATTTGTTTTTTATAGCTTATCAGGTTATTTAAATACAGAACATATTTTTAGATTGTTAGAATTTTTAGAGATAATAATGATTTACTGATACAAGGCCTACTAATTAACCCATAGTTGGGGGGAGACAGGATTCATATCTTTCCCAAGAATATTTGCTCGTAAGTGAATATAATGGATCCGAATGGAATTGGAACTCGGCTTTCCGATTTCCAATTCCGAGCCATTATCCACTACACCAACTACACATCAAAGCTTACAGCCTCTGGTATTCCCAAGTGGTCACCCATATAGGTACTGGCAGGTCTAGACTTTGCTTAAGTTTGGCGATCTTACGAGAACCGATCTTTCAACGCAATATGACTGTAAGCCTAATCTTACCATAAAGGAATATAACAATTTTACTGTAAAAGAATAAACCGAATTGAATAAGGGACACCAATTCAAATTGTGCAAACGACATTGATGTGACTACGCAAATGTACCAACCTAATTATTATATGACTGAAATTCTACTTCTGATTGACACTGAAAGTAAAATGTATCAGCCAATCAAGATCTCGGTACAATCCTTCATTTTTTATCTTTCATCTTAATCTCAATTGCTTTTTGTTCTAACTACTTGTTCTTGAAATAAAATAAATGAAATACTAGTTAAAGATTACTAATAACTGACAATGATAGAATTTAAGATAAAATTGCTACTAATCCTATCATAGTGCTTGTCACATTGTGCTTGTCACTCCCTTCGTTAGTTCATATGACTGTTATGCTTTGCCAATGCCCCATAAATAATGGACTGTTCCTTTTTGATCGCGTGGAAAGAGAAGGAAAGACCTACTTGATTTCAATGAGAAAATGAAAGAAAGTGGCGAAGTGGAGAGAGATAAGAACAGATACTATATTTTGATCTTAACTAAAAGGCCGATAAGCGACTGTATTTTCTTGCCGTCACGCTGGCGATCAGTTTAAAGTGGCCAGGTTGCGCTGGCATCATTATTACTACCGATCCCCCACCTCTTTAGTGCTATGAGGGCAGCTGTTTCCCGAGACCGGGCACCTCTCAGTAATATTTTCAGTTGCGCCCTGTCCGCAGACATAGATACAACTGAGTTGGGTTATGTCCGATGGCACAACTGATAGATGATATGTAGTTTATCCGCTCGAGGGCAGATACTACACTTTGATCCCAGACAAATGCACCATTATTCAAACGCACGGTATCATGCGACGGAAACAGAATAAGGCATTCGCCAAAAATCCAGTTACCATAAATAAAATAGCACCGGCTGCTGAATTATTTTTTAATTATTATTAAGAGAAATGTTTCGTAAGTCGTGGATTTTGATGGCATGGAAAGTGGGGAAAAGACAGTACTTGGTTTCTAGAAGAAAGAAAGAAAGAAAGAAAGAAAGAAAGAAGTGTTTAACGTCTGTCAATACCTCATAAATAATGGACTATTCCGTTTTGATCGCGTGGAAAGTGAGAAAAAGACACGACTTGGATTCAGTGAGAAAATAAACGAATGAAAGAAAGAAAGAAGGGAAGATAGAAAGTTTAACGTCTGTTTCATTAAAATGGAAATAGTTGTCAGTTTAAAATCTTTTCATTTGTACCCCCTTGCTTCTTAATTTCATTCATATTTTTGATTGTTATTACAATATTTTGTCAAAAGTTGTTACGTTCAAACGATGAGATAGGGGATATCTACAGATATTTTGTTGTCGTAGAACTCACCATGAGCTTAATCAATCATTAACTGAAGAATTATGATTCATCAAAACTTTCAAAGAGGAAAACCGTAAAATCTTCACGGGTTAAAACTTAGTACAATTAGTGTTTGCAGACAAACGTCAAAAATGGGAGCATTCATTGTAGCTATTGAATGAGCGGCCACATTCCAAACCTCAACACACCATCAGATAAAAAGCCTAGTGGCTGGGCTCCAAGAACCAACTCAGCTTCCTGAATTAAACATTTGAGACTGCGCAATTGCCTTTTGAAATCTTTGATCTTTTCTATATTGTCTTGATTCACCACTTGTTGTTGTTGTTTTTCTGTGGTGTTGGTTGAAGAAAGATTGAATGAATTTCGTTCTGAAACAGTGGAAAAGTCCGAGGATTTGATACTTAGAGAAAGGGACTGGTTTAAGTTGGGAGTGTAAGCAATTTGGCACTTATAAGAGACATGGCCAAAGGGGCCGAAGCAGGAAAAGAGAGATGGCGGGGGATAATAAATAATTGGCTGAATGTAAAAAGCTGGAAGCAAAAGAGAGAGCGAGAGAGATAAATGAAGATAAAGAAGGAAAAAAGAAAGAAAAGGCAAAGAAAATTAAAACAGAATGATAGAATAAAAGAATAAAGAAATGAAAGAAAGAAAGGATGAGAGAGACAATGACAATGACGGATAAAGGACAAAAGTGAAAAACAAAACAATTAAGAAAGAAACGAAACGAAAATTATAAGTAAAATAAAAATAAGGAGGGAGAGATAAACATGTTTTGTCAAGAGAGAAAAAAACGAGGGAAAAAGAGAGACGAGAGGAATAAATAAATCGAAGAAAGACGCGAGAGAAGAGACAGGAAAAAGAGAAAGAATGAATGAAGGAGTATCATAGAAAGAAGCAAAAATAAAGAAATTGGCAGAAAGAGAAAAAAAAATGTAATTCAAGAAGATAAATATCTAAAAAGGATGCAAGATTTTCTAAATAGGGAATGGACAGAAGGCATTAGAAGGTCAATTGTTTTGACAGAAGGAAAAAGATGAGCAAGCATAAATGAAAATAAAGACAGCCGTCTACAAAAAGAGAGTAAAAATAATATATATATGTATATAATAAATTAACTGATTTAAAATATGTTTTTTTTCGCTACACAGTAATAACCATGTTTCAAAAATGGAAGCTAAAAGCTTTGAATTTAATTTTGTTATTAAATTAAAGACATT
>OZ038503.1:62769700-62789700 GCA_964036315.1 Acanthosepion esculentum | reverse complement strand
ATAAACATTATTGGTCTTTATCCTAGCGCAGAAGTACATATTGATAATGTAATGCCTTCAATTGTCACTTGATGCTCCATTAACGTAGCCTTGTACCAAACTAAGTTACGGTTAGTAAATCTTCTTCTTCACTAGTGTCCCCGAGTTGGTTCATATCAAATCCTAGGGGTCATTTAGTATCAATAAATACCTTGGGGCTCTATAAATGGCTGCGGTTCAAAAGGGAATGGTGACTTACGACTATGCTTCACCAATTTCTAAGCAAATATCAATTTTACTGTTCATCAAACGCATCCTTCCCTTTACTGATGTCAACGGATTCAGTTTTGTTCTTCTTAAGGCTTACAACCACGTCACGCTGAAACACCGGTTTCCGTACGATCACCGAGGTTAAGCAACGTCGAGCCTGGTTGATGGGTGACCCCTTGGGAATACCAGAAGCTGTAAGATTGGACATGTGGTTGTTGTAATGAATAACGGCTAGGAATCGGAAATCAGAGTCGAGTTCTAATTCCAGTCGAGTTCATTATATTACACTTAGGCGCAAATATTCTTGGTAAAGTTATGAATCCACCTCTTCTCCTGCCATCTATGGGTCAATTAGCAGGACTTGTATCAGTAAGTCATTATTAATCCCTCATTCTTATAATCTAAAAACATTTATGGCTTTAACCTTTAGCACTCTTCATTATTAATATCACTTCCCTTTTCACGATATTATTTTTCAAGGCCTCTCAATTGCAGTATCCATATTGTTAATTTCACTCAAAGTTGTTTTCTGTTGCCATAGCAGGATATGACAACACAACTATAATCACTTTCGGTGGCAGAATAAACTTTTTCTACAGCAAATAAAGTCATGTACAAAATGATAAAGGTTAAATAACCTGCAAGAAAAAGAAAAGGTTCTTTATGTCTATTTCAGTACGCGTCTATTACGATGACAGAAGAAACTTTATCACCTATCGCTTTCGTTCTTTTATTTCAGGTCAACGACTACAGTAGTAAAGGGATGTACATCTGCTTTTTGTCGATTTCTCTATTTAGTCGCAGTTGGTAGAGAGGCACAGTGGTGTAATGGAGAGCGGCCCGGACTGAGGAATCGGAGAGCCGAGTTCGAATTACAGTCGAATTACATTATTCGTACATTACATTCACTTCACTTACGTACTAATACCACTGAGGGAGGGATGAATACTCTTCTTCACTTCCCAGTTATGGGTAAATAGTAGGTTCTATGGATGGCAACCAACTGCGGAAATATCTGCCTCGCCAGTCATGTATCACGCATGGCACATAACTGACCATAAATAGCCTGTTCAGTACTACAGATCTTACTTGATCTTAACCATTTCGGCCTGACCCCTAGGGGCTGATGCCCAGTGCATCTCTGTTCAGGAATAGATGAAAAGCAAAACCTCTCTCATTTTAATAGTCTCAATAACTTTCTTACGTCTCAGATAAATGAATCAATAAAGAATTTTTTTAACCAGAAAGTTAAGAAAACTGGAATAATAATAATAATAATAATAATAATAATGATGATGATGATGATGATGACAGACCGGGTTCTATAGCCTTGGATGGCAACTGTTCTACAGCAGAAAGAAAGTTGATTAAGTTGATTGGAATGAGTTTTTTTAAATCGCTAAAAATGGCTAACATCGACCATATTTACAACGTAATTGTCGTCATCAAAAATATTTCTAAAATAAATTTTATTTTTGAAATATTGCTAAGACATTTCTGAAACTTTATTTGAGGAGACGATTAACTGAGTTAAATTTTAATTAATGTGAATGAAAACAAATATTACTTACGTTTAGTTTAAAATATTACAGAAAAGCATGGGATGTTGAAACATTTATTGATAACCCGACGTTTGGGATTTTTAAGGAAAGGGCATTTAACTGCAATAATTACTCAAGTACAACGTGAACATTTTTTTTATATATATTTTTAACTACCCAATAATTTTTAAGTAATCTAATATTTTTTATTGAATTTTAGGTACTTTGGCTGTATAATCTTACTTACGAATACGGCTGTGGAGGAAATGTTAGAAAATTACAAAAAAATATTTAAAATTTACTATAGTTACTGTTACAATTTTTTAATAATGTTGTGTATGGTCGCCCGTATTTACAAATTGGCACGTTCATACACGCAAAAAGTTCAAAATGTTGTTTTAAATACTGAAGTCGCCGAATTGTAGTAAACTTTTCCATTTATGATTAATACATATAATTTTTACTGAATAACAATATCACCTAACCGGTATTAATACAGAATTTTAAGATTTTTAATAAATTAAAAAAAAATTCTCGTAAAGATTCATTATTTATCGAATTTTTTTCTGAAAATGATAAACGAACGAGCCCGGGTCAATGGCTAACTGAAAAATTAATTAGCGAATTAAAATTGATCGGTTTTATAACGAAACATCGGCAGCAGAAATAATGAGATTTATTAATCTCATAAGTTAATGAGTTAGTTTTTGAGTTAAAGTAATATAACAAATCTATTGCATATTCTTACAATTATGTAACTGGTTAAACACACACAGAGACATATGAACGCGCGCGCGCACACACATACACTTACACCCCCTCACCCAAACGTACACACACACACACACACACACACACATATATATATATATATATATACCCAAGTTTAGGATTGGTATATACGGAATGAAATCCAATAACCAACAATCAATATTCTTTAAAGAGTGCTCAATACAGAGTAGAGCAGATATAATTATTTATTTGAATATTACAACATAAATATGTTATAAAATAACAATATTTATATATGTATATATATATATATATATATATATGTATATGTATATATGCGTATATATATTTGTGAATATGTGTATATGTATGTCTGTAGATATATATGTGTATATATCTATGTGTAGTTGCGTATGTATGTGTGTATATATATGTACTAGCGGATGTGTATATGCATTTTTATACTCATGTCGTTTTAATTTACGTTTGTTTAATTTTTCATGTATACACTTGTATTTGTAAATGTCTATATATATATTTAGTGTATATACATATATGCATGCGTGCTTATGCATGTACATCTAGATGTGTATGTATGTATGTGTGTGCTTGTATATGGTTGCATCTTTATATGTATTTCTTCACTTGCCTTATTTACTTTTCTGCGTCGACGTATGGGTCAATATATTTATATGTGCTTATCTATGTGTATGTTTATGTACGTAGGTCTGTGTATGCGTACCTATTATCCTTATATGTGTCTATGCGGGTGCATGTATTAATTTATATGCGGATGTGCGAGTGTTCAATTATATGTGGAGGTGGTTATTTACTTTTGTCTGTAAATGTGTCGAAAACTATATGTTTTCAAAAATGTATATATGTATATATATGTGTATGTGTGTGTGTGTGTATATGTATATATATGTATATATATATATATATATATATGTATATATATATATATATATGTATATTTATATATAGTTATTTGTTTAAATTTTTCAAGTTTAAATTCGTTTAATAACATATTAAGCCACGAATAGCTTCGACATTTGACCGTCTGGATCATATTGAATGTAGATGTGTGTGCCTGTGTGTATCGATGTGTGTGTGTAGGTGTAGTGCATTTGCCTATGTGTGGTTTGCTTTTTTGTATGTGTGTGTATATATCTAGATGCGTCCGAGCGTTTGGCATGCCGTTGTTCGAGTGATTTCACGTGAGAGGCGACTAACATTCTGAAATGTAACGAAAAATGTATACATCTATGTCTGGGACTCTAAATACAACTTTCAACTTAATTTCAATGAAAATATAAATTAAATAGCATATATATCGTTTATTTTTATTTTTAGATTTATTTTTTTTTTTTTTTTTTTTTTTTTTTTTTTTTTTTTTTTTTTTTTTTTTCTCCTTAGTAATTCTACAATTTAAAACTTAATAGAGATCTGATTTAGATTTCTAAATAGGTAATTTTAATTTTTTACTTTTAATTTTAATTTCAAATTTTATAAATCTTTTAATATCTAGATAGCCTTGCTTAGTTGTCAAATTTTTCGAATCATCCTATACTTGTTTTTTGATTGGCCACTCTGGCTTACGTAACAGCGTTTACTCTTAGCTAAGGATCGTTGATTAATTTGAAACTTTTAAAACCATTTATTCTATACTCTATATTATCACTTGACAAGACACAAGAAGTGTTGAAACAAAATGGCTACTTTTGTCGTGATTTTATAACATATTTATGTTGTAATATTCAAATAAATAATTATATATATATATATATATATATAACGTATATTTTAGATAGCAGGAATTCATTTTTTTAATCATTTTGCCAAGACAAGTCAATAAAGACACAAAGAGACAAAGAGGTTACTGAGTGTGAAAGAATAACAAAAAAAGAAAGTATTATTAAGGGGAGAGAAGAATAGAAGAAGAGGAATGAAGAAGAGAGTCGATAACGATTGATATTGCATTTCATTTTTTAAGATCAAATTTGTGTGGAAAGCCGGAATGTAGTTTCACGGGGAGAAGTGCAAGAAAAGAAATTGTTAGAAAAGAACTTATGGTTACATTTAACCAATTCAACTGTACAATAATGAGACCTTTTTGCCAATCTAGTACTGTGCTTTAATTCCTAAAGTCTAGGTATCTTAGAGCAAAGTTAATTAGAACAACTACCATGAAAGTTTGTAGAAAAGGCGCGGGGAAGCTATATTACGGCGGTGGGAAGTGACTGGAGCCGGGATACCACTACAATAACATTGCAGATTCTTCTTTGGATTTTATCAAAAATCTCTTAATGTATAGCAAAAGCATCCGACCAGATGTGACAGCAATATTCGAAGCACGGACGAATCATAGACTTATAAATATGTAAGATAGATTCGGGAGAAAATGCTGTCTAGCGCGATACAGTATAGCAACTTTCCGAACAGCACTCCTAGCAATGGATTCAATATAATCTTTTGACTTCATGTCAGCGGAGAAAGCCCGAGAAGGCGCGACGAGTCACGCTCCTGGCGGTCAACATCATTAACGAACTGGAAGCCTTCAGATTCGGTTTAAAATTCTCTACCATGATTCGTAATGGCATAATTCTCTCACTCTCCCTCTCTCTCTTTCTCTCTCGCACGCACGCACGCGCGCACACGCACACACACACACACACACACACACACACACACACACTGATATAAATATATATAAATATATATATACATATATATATCGCCTGCAAGAGGGACTGGAAACTCACAGCTATCGACCCTGATACTTGTGACCAGCTAGCAAACAATTGCAATGGTTGGTGTCAGACTGCTCAAAGAGATCATAAAAAGCGGGAGGAAAGTCAAACCAACAGTTGGAGACCAGAAGAAAACGCAGAAAGAAGAGAGAGAGAGAGAGAGAGAGAGAGAGAGAGAGAGAGTGAGAGAGAGAGAGAGCAATTTCAAACCTTCATTTCACATTCTCGTTTCGTTTGTCTCACTGTCAGAAGAGACTGTCACACAAAAAGCAAACTGTTAAGCCATTCCAGACGCTGTTCACAAAAGGGCTGAATTCTGACCCAAAAGATAAATGTATATCTACTTATACTTTGACATCAACACTTCTTCATCTATATTTTTTTATAAAATAACAGAGGAGATCCAAGGAATATCTTGTGAGTTATTAATTGATGTTTTGTTGTTCTTTTTTTTTAAGGAATGCGTGGAATTGTGGAGAAAATTGTTCGTAGTGTTGGATAGTACTTTAGCTATTTTCAAGTGGGTCCCGGGGGGGAACACGCTTTCTTCTTCGTTTTTAAGGAAACGTTTATTTCGCTAGCAAGAATTTATTCAAACATCTATATTTTGACCATGAATTTTCCAACGTTTTTAGTTATGTTTTCGACCATCATTAATCATTATCAAGAATGTTGACAATGTTAACCCACAAAAGGTGTGGTGGTTGTGTGACCAATATAAAGATTTATTGATCACACAGCCAGTATACAATCTGCCCTGCTTTTATGTTCATGCCATTCATAATGCTTTTATTTTCTTTTTCTGTCCAGTCATGAAAGAATAAAAGCAGAATTGTTGTAAGGAAAGATTTGTTCCTCATAGTAATGTAATTTGCTTTAAGGAAAATGGAACCAAAAAGAACACTTCTACTCAGAACCAGAAAGAGACAGATACAATTTCTTGGACACCTGACGAGGAAGGAGGGCTTCGTGAAGGCATATCGAGAGCAAGAATGAGAGGAGGAGGCGGCGGGCTATCTACGTAATGAGGATAGGTGAATAGATAGCGGAAATGTGGTCGGGGGGCTTGGCAAAGGGAAAAACTTTGCTGAGGGATACAATGAATAGTGTAGGGGAGTTATAAGTCTGAGTAAATAATTATAAACCCCTTATCATTATATATATATATATATATATATATATATATATATATATATATATATATATATATATATATATAATTACTTGTAAAAATGAGAAACAGCAAGACGTGGAAACAAAAAAATACAGGTATTATTTATTATCTGGTTGTTATGTGGTGTTGGGAGATGCGAGAGACAGTAATACTGAGTAAAATTGTGAGTTTGCGGTGAAATGTAGATCAAATATGGATTGGAATCTGACAGCAGGACAGGATGAAAAATAACCAAATTGCATGCAGTCTTTCTCGTACTTTTTTTTTTATAGATGAGTGTAATGAGAGTCCAGATAATTTAACTGGAAAAATACAAGAATTGTTCGTGGTTTTCTTACCTCAAATTTTTGCTGAATATTAAGAGATAAATGTTACTACTATGGCCTGAAAAAAAGAAATGTAGATGAAATTTGCGTTGACGCACATGTAAACGATCTGTCTGTGTTATCTGCTTGTCCGGTAATGAGAATGTCACGTGTTTGTGTCTGTAGAGGAGAAAAGTGAGGTCAATTCTTATCTGTTTAAAATGAGCGAATTAATGATAATTGTAATTGTTATAATTATTTTATTATAATTATTTTTTGACACTATAATTAATTTTTATTTACTTTTTATGGGCACAACAATAGAATCACTTTCTTCCAATTGTGTAGTGTTTCTTAAATTAGTAGTTCTATCACTTTCTTCCTCCAGAAATATTCCGATACGACAGTGACGATCGTCATCCAGATATTGAGCCTGTGTATACTCCGGCATAAACGCAATTGGGTGGAGTTTAAATAGTTTTATACTTAAGTTGTTAACTATTAAATGGAGTCCGAACAGATAACATGTTACAGCTAAGCTTCTGACTCCCAGCATGAAGTCAGTGCACTAATAAGAATGTTTCTTATCTCTAAAACAACTTGTAAATTTTAATACCTTTTTCGTACACTGACATTTTCACACCTATTCGTTAATTGCTGTACTGGTCACTCTTGGTGTATGTTAAGATCCCCACTTAAAGTGAATAATAAAATAAAGCCACAAAAAAGTAATGAATATTTAACAGAAAACAAAAAAGTAATGAATATTTAATCAGTCGATTTCATTGATGATCGGCGAATATCACCAACTAATATTTTAAACATATTTTTCCAACGATATGGAAATCATTCAGTCATAATTCGAGTCTAAATGACTAACTGGCAAATGTGTGATTCGTGAGATTATAATTTGTCATTTGCGGAGGTATTTGCTTACAAATAAAACGAGAACAAACCAAAGGCTGTGCTGTGCCTACAGACGAAAAATAGTGAAAAGAGGCGAAAAATGGTGTGACCTTGGTGCAAAGGGACAAGCTTTGCTGAGAGAGCTGCAAAAAATAGGAAGTTGCGGAGGACCATGACGCTAATGTCTTAAAGCAGTAGTTCCAAATTGTTTTTCTCTGGAACGCATTTTCGGAATGCGACAAAAATATATTCAAAAATAATAAAAGAGAGAGAGAGAGAGAGAGAGAGAGAGAGAGAGATGGGGGGGATTAAAGGGAGATAACTGTGGATTTGAAGTCAGAACATTATCATTGATAACTCTCTCCTCCAATTTTAGGACCCTTGTTACGATATTTTTGATATTTGATATAATGCAGAAATATCACTGATAAAATCAGTCAATAATTATTTATAACTATTTATACTGGAACTCATACATGCAATTACAAGTAATTAATAATAATATTTTAGATTTTGAAATAATATTTATTTTTGACGTATGAATGTTTTTGAAACTCTTTCTAAATCTTTGATTGTCTTTCTTTCATTCCGCCTCACCTGCTATCCTCTTCCGTCTCACCTATGGGGCGCGCCGCACCGTTTGGGAACCACTGTCCTAAAGTGACATGCCACATAGTAGAAGAACATGATTTGTAATCATTTTGGTCAAAATATCCTTTTTTGTAAACAAAGTAATATCTTTAGCAGTAGAATCACTTTCTTCAAATCATATAGTGTTTCATTATGCATCGAATGATTCAAGGAGTATCATAATGTTAAAAATATATATTATGGGGCCTAATATTTATCTTCCTTCCATTTTTCATTATTTTCATAATATAAAAGACATTAAATTTATTTTTAATGTTTTAAATTAAAACGAAAATAAGCAGTAAATCTAGCCTTTAAAAAATTGAATTTTCTCGCTTTTTACCAGCTTGGCGTGCATGTTCCTGCAAACTTTTCTCGATGTTTTAAATAAAAATGTCATATTAAAAATGGTATCCATGTTTTTTAACTTCTACATTTGTTGCTATTTTGCTGCATTTCTTTACCAATGAGCAAACATTATATATTTTGTCTTATTCCAAGACATGAACACTATGAATACATATATTTAGAAATGGGAACTTCTGTTAAATTCAATGTAAGATGGATTTCAAGAGTTAAAATATTTAAATTTAATAGCACTTGTTGAATATTCCGCTGCAAAAATCTCTGAAATGATTCTGTGACAATTCAACCAAATTACGTATAAATAAGAATGTTTAGATTTTCAGGAATTAAAGAGTAGATTAAATATAAAGTAAAGTTTGAACTTTTTTTTGAATCCCTCCGTTACTTTTCAGACTTTCAAACAGTCTGTAAAATATTTACACTATTTACATTGTTCGGGCTGTTGTCCTCATCGTTATTGTCACATTCACAACGTTTCGGCCGTTGTACGCACCGGTCTTCTCCAGGTGATATTTCTTTTTAAATTCGAACCGAGTCTAGAACAGTCAGTCTGTATGTTGGCATTTCTGGAGATTGGTTTGATGACGTTTATGCAGACGATCTTCCCATGCTTATTTTTTGAAATGGGCTGACATATAGAATTCATATTCCTGTGTTGCTCAGTAAAGTCACTGAGGATCTGTTCCATTTCCTCCAAAAGCATGTGAAAATATTTAGTTTTTACTCTATTTTCTTATATGTTAATCAACAGAAAAGTATTTAATGCTTTTGAACTGTTTCATTTTTTACACAAGTCAATACATCAAATGAAAATAATCTAGTGGTTTTGTTTTATATTCACGCCCTTAGATTAGTTTCTTTGGCTGAAAGTTTAGTAACCACCTAAAAGCCATTTATCCCCTTTGTGAAGGATCCATAACTTGCAAATCAGAAGAACAGACTTGAAATAAAGCCAGGAATTATTTATTTATCTAAAAGAAATACAGGGGAATTATTTCAGCTTTGGTAGCTTCTTAAATATCAAAGTTATGAAGTGCTCAAGTTTGCAAAATCATCTTGGCGGCTCGAGCCATAAGTGTAAGTATATTTTAACTTGATATAACTGCAGATTAAAAATTTCAGGATTGATTTGTCTCTAAAAAATCTACTGCCATCTACTGAAATCTTATTAAAATAAAAAAAATTAAGAAATATTAAATGATTTGATATGGAATGATCCATATATAAAGTGTTCCAATAACTTCGACCGATTTTAAATGTGAATTAAGTTTAAGTGTCTAATGATTTCTTTTTCTTTCAGATTTAACAACTTAAGTCTTTGGCAATTTCAACCATGGAAAGATTAACAGTCAAACAACGTGTTAAAGTTATCGAAGCCTATTACGAAAATGACGTTCAAACACAAATGCATTTCGCACACTTCGCGATTTTTTTGGTCAACATAATCGACCAACCGAGAGTGCCATTGAAAACGATGTAACGTTGTTGTTGAGAGGTTCAATCCCTGCGAGTGATGACAAATAGAGGTGTCTGGATTTTCAGCCATATTCTCGAGTACTGTAGCAATGTTTTCAGCTGAACGGCGTAAACGAGCACGCAATGGTGATTTCTCATCTGCCACCGACCCAGTCTGTTTGAATTCACGAACAATTTTATCCAATTGCCCTCTGGAAACTTTCACACGTTGTTTGATTGTTAATCTTTCTATGGTTGAAATTGCCAAAGACTTAAGTTATTAAATCTGAAAGAAAAAAAAAACCATTAGACGCTTACGCTTAATTCACATTTAAAATCTGTCCAAGTTATTAGAACACCCTTTACATCCAGTGGATAAAAGCGTAACCTAGCTTCTCGTTTATTTCCTATAAATATTTTCATGGTAATGCAAAATTTCCTTTCTCTCAATATACTTTTTTGGAACTCACTTCCAGCCTCTTGCATTCAAGTCAACTTTGATCTTCAAAAGTTTAAATGCAATACCCATCGTCTTCTTCTGTCTAGAACTCAACTATTGCGTCTTAGTGGCTTGGTCGCCTTGCTTGTGGTGATATAATTAAAAAACATAAAATAAATGTGTTTTTTAATCAATGGGAGAGTGACTTATTGGCGTATTGCTTAAACTTTTTTTTAATGGATACTCCTATTTGAGTAGATGATCCGTTTATTTATGAAACACTATATTTATTTATTTCCCCTACCGGCCTGAATATCTGAAATAAATTCCAGCAGGATTCGAACGCGCTTTTCACCACTCGGCAACGAAAAACCTAGCGGAAAAAGCAAAGGACGAATAGTTGTTTTGAAGACAGGCCTTTTCCGATTCGCGAAATATACATCTCTTCTGAATTTCTTATCATAACGTAAACAGGTTTTTTTATCAATAGCAAACGGTGTACTTTAATATACGTGCCCGTGCATATAGTTTTTTCATCAATGACATATTTAAAAAATATATACCTATATATATATATATATATATATATATATATATATGTGTGTGTGTGTGTGTAGAGAGAGAGAGAGAGAGAGAGATAAACACAAAGATAGGTATGCATATGTGTGTGCATCTGAAATTTCATATAAGTATTTCAGCATACACGCGAAATGAATATACACAAAATCGAAAAAGAACCAAAGTACTCAGATATAGTTACACAAACCATATATATATATATATGTATATATATATATATATATGTATATGTATGTATACATATATATATATATATATATATATATATATATATATATATATATGAGAAATCACCCTCATATATGCCTGTAGAAAAATAGCAGCATTAGTTTCTCTGTATTCTTCTAAATGGGCATCACCAACCGGCGTCCACCTGATCCTACCTCGCCGCCAGATATCTCAAAGACAGCCGTACAGCATTTGGCCAGAGTGAATGAACTCTAATACGCCTGTGTCTAGGAAACCTTGAGTAATTCTCTTCTTTTCGTATCCCTCAACCAACACTCCTACAACCCTGATACCCATCCGAGCAGAACCCACACTTCGTCGTGACCTTCATCCTTACCAGTAACAATCTGCAGAGATGAATTATTCTATGCCGAACCATTTTCTGGGCCTGTAACAAAAAGATTTGGATTGGTTTCTGCTTCGGGGGCCAATGGAAGAATTTAACACGAAAAATTCTACGCAAATACAAAACCTTACTGGCTGAACATGGCTGATTTTTTGAGTTAGACAGGGAAAGCGAGAGAGAAACTGCGCAAGAGAGAGGGAGAGGGAAAGCGACAGAGAGAAAGCGCGCGCGAGAGAGAAGGGGAAGCGAGAGAGAAAGCTAGGGAGAGACAGAGAGAGAGAAAGCGAGATAGAGAGAGGTGAAAACAAAGCTATGGGAAGGAAAGATGCTATGTATGTGGACAAGATTGTGCAGCGCCGATAGAGAGAAATCGGAAGAGAATGAGAAAGGAGATGTGTGACAAAAGAGAATAAAAAGCAAACAGAAAGTGATAAAGAGAAAGAAGCATAAAAGAGGAAAGAAAGTAAAGGAAAGAAAGAGAGGGGAGAAAATAAAAAAGAAGGAAGAAAACAGACTAAGGATTAAAAGAAAGAAAGAATTGTGCCAAAAATGGTAAATAGAAGGAAGAGAAACAAAAGAAAAGAAAAGAAAGTGCAAAGGGCGAGACAAGACGAGCGGACGGAGCGGTTGAAAATAGAACATCGAGAAAGAGAGTGAAGTCAAAATGAGAAGCGGAGAAAAAAGAGAGGGAAAGATTATGGGAAATGAGAATGAGAAGGCTGGGAAGAAACGGAAAAAGAATGACAGATAAAGAGAAAGAGAGAATGGTAAAAGCGACACGAAGAGCAGTATCTGACAGTATATCTGAGATGAGGTATTGTAACTATTTACATTATTTAAATTGTTCGGTCTGTTGTCCTCATCTTTACTGGTCATATTCACGACGTTTCTGTTGTTGTACGCTCAGGTCTTCTTCAGGTGATAATCGAAAATAATAGAACAATCTACCCCGTGGACTTAGTAATGTGTTCGGTTCGAAATTGCAATGTATATCACCTGAAGAAGGCCCGAGTGTACAACGGTCGAAACGTCGTGAATATGACAATAAAGTTGAAGAGAACATAAATGTAAATAATGTAAATATGTAGACACGTGATTATCAAATTTCACAAATCATTATTAATCTATTGGATTAAAATCTGACTGGGCGCCCGAAAATTGTGTCCTTCTACCAGATGAATATTACATTTCGGCGGTTCTTTTGGTACGTCAGATATTCACGACATTCGTTGGAACAACCAAATCTCGGTTGACTCAAATATTTTCTTCCTTTCTGAAGGTAGATATTACATATTAGTCCAACATTATTTTCTTCGTTTTTATGTTATTTTTCAATTGTTCATCTGCTTTGAAAATTTCAAACCCTGTCTTTTACAAGTATATAAGCATAAAAATAGCATTACCATAAAAGTGTTGTGTTGCTTTGAAAATAGGCATTCAAAGATCTGTTTTTTTATTTACTGAGATTTACACTTTCTTTGATTTTAATGTTACGTCTTTACATAAAGAAAAAACAAATACTAGAAAGCTTAACCATAAAAAAGAAATAATCCAACATCAATAAAATGTCCATTCAGTTTTGAGACAAACATGTTGAATACATTTCACCAATAATTGTCATAAAGAAAATACGCAACATTAGTAACTGACGCTTTAGGAATTGACAGTTGAAAAGATTCAAATCGACACTGACCGATACGTAAAATAGTGACATACAAAAACCACAATACTTTCACAACCGTATTAGCACAACAACCAAACTCTTTTATGCAACCGAAAGCATTCGAAAAAACATTGGACTATATTTAATACTAAAGTTTACACAATACAAGACTCGTGTATCAGGAATGAAGCGTGTGATATGAATGAATAGGCGATGGTAGGAAGTTAAGATTATTGACGATAAGTAGAATAGGCAACAACTGATCCTGGATCTGAAGAGGTTTGCTCATATTCAAATCCTTCCCAGATACCAGAAAAATGGTCCAAAATGTAGGAATATATACTGAATACAAAGCCAATTAAAGTTAAACTGTTTTTCGCTAATCAAATATGTGCAGACGAGGACGTGCTAAAATTAAAATGTTTGAAGAATTTAGATAGCTCAATATGAGAACTACGAATTTGAGATGCCAAAATCAAACCAAAGCAGAAATTTAAATATTTCTTATATACATACATACATACATACACACACACACACATATATGTGTGTGTGTGTATGTATGTGTGTGTGCGTGTATATATATATATATATATATATATATATATATATATATATATATATATATATGTATAGAGAGAGAGAGAGAGAGATAGATAGATAGATAGATAGATAAATATAAACTTAATAACGAGATATTATCAACTGTATGTGCGCGACCCATTTGCCGCAAGTGCCTGACGACGTGGGAAACCATGAAATTTTAAGTTACACTACAAATATATATATATATATATATATATATATATATATATATATATATATATATATATATATAGACAGGGTGATTGAAAAGTAACTCCTCATTTTAAAAAACTACTTATTTATTAACTATCATTTTTACATGAAATCGATATGAGAGGAAATCGTTTAGCATGAGGTTTTACTTAAATTTTGATATGGGGCACTCTTGTAATACGGAAGACATAGCTTCTTGTATTCGCCCTTCAAGTTTTCCAAACTTGGTTTGGTATAGCAGACTTACTCCTTTAACACCAAAGAAAAAAATGTCACAGGGTGTTAAGTCAGGACTCCCGGCTGGCTACTCACACATAATATAGGGTGTTACTTTTCAATCACCCCCATATATATATATATATATATATATATATATATATATATATATATATATATATATATAGATAGATAGATAGATAGATAGATAGATAGATAGATATGCCTGCGGGCTCGTCCGCACCATTTATGTATTGGGGAAGCCCGAATTTTGTATTCACCCATTCTGATTAATGCCCGCGGACGTCTTTGATTGGGGGAAAGCTGATTTGCGGTTTTTAAGGTTCCATAATCTCTTTTAAAGCCATTTGCATTCTGCGATGGATATTTTACCACGACTCGTTCCGCAGTCACATGTTGATATTTGATCACCACCAGCATTAATTAATTATAATTTTATTCTTTTACAATTTACTCTTTGCCAGATCTCGCCTGTCGCAATCCCCTGTGAGCCGCGAGAGAGTCGCTTCTGTTCAAGTGTGTGGTCTTCTTCGTCGCGTAGAGTTAGCCACCAAAATCAAATTCAAGTGAATGTCATCGTCAAACTCTCATTGATCTCTTCAGGAGTCGGCTGGGCTTTCACAGTCATCTCCGGAGAGGAGAATGGGAATGAGGAGAGGTGATGATGATTCCGATGCTCACATACGACTACAACTATTTTTGTGTGTATAA
Source organism: Acanthosepion esculentum (assembly GCA_964036315.1). Lineage (NCBI taxonomy): Eukaryota > Metazoa > Mollusca > Cephalopoda > Sepiida > Sepiidae > Acanthosepion > Acanthosepion esculentum. The sequence continues at coordinate 62,774,588 of OZ038503.1, read as the reverse complement.
AAATTCAGATATAACTAAAAATATATCCGTAAAAGGACGATAGGGATAAAGGCAAAATTAAAATTTATCTTAGTCGACGCGTTTCGTCCGCTGCTGGTCTTTATCACGAAAGTCCATCAGAGAACGTGTCGACCATCAAAAGGACGCCTAACATTATCTGTCTATATTTCTGAGATGAGGTATTATGTACACTAATTACATTGTTCGGACTATCGTCCTCATCTTTGTTGCCATATTTATTACAATGTTTCGGCCATTGTACTCTCCGGCCTTCTTCAGGTGGTTGAAATGTCGAACTGAACCCTTTATTTTGCTCGCTGGGGTAGACTGTTCTAGTTCCACGTGCAATGTCTAATGGATATCAGTTATCAGTTATCACCTGTTAATTTCCCTCTCCAAGTTCTTCACTGCCTTAACCAGGAATTGAAGCAAGCACAGAAATGAATACAATATGGAAACCAGTTATAAGGAGTGCCAGAGGAAAGCAACAATAACAACGAAAATTGCAATATGAGCACTGGTAAAAAACACATAATGATAACACCAAAAATTGCAATATGAGCCCTGGTAAAAAAAACATAATGATAACACCAAAAATTGCAAAATGAGCACTGGTAAAAAACATAATGATAACACCAAAAATTGCAAAATGAGCCCTGGTAAAAAAACATAATGATAACACCAAAAATTGCAAAATGAGCCCTGGTAAAAAACATAATGATAACACCAAAAATTGCAAAATGAGCACTGGTAAAACGTGATAACACCAAAAATTGCAAAATGAGCCCTGGTAAAAAAACATAATGATAACACCAAAAATTGCAAAATGAGCCCTGGTAAAAAAACATAATGATAACACCAAAAATTGCAAAATGAGCCCTGGTAAAAAAACATAATGATAACACCAAAAATTGCAAAATGAGCCCTGGTAAAAAAACATAATGATAACACCAAAAATTGCAAAATGAGCCCTGGTAAAAAAACATAATGATAACACCAAAAATTGCAAAATGAGCCCTGGTAAAAAAACATAATGATAACACCAAAAATTGCAAAATGAGCCCTGGTAAAAAAACATAATGATAACACCAAAAATTGCAAAATGAGCCCTGGTAAAAAAACATAATGATAACACCAAAAATTGCAAAATGAGCCCTGGTAAAAAAACATAATGATAACACCAAAAATTGCAAAATGAGCCCTGGTAAAAAAACATAATGATAACACCAAAAATTGCAAAATGAGCCCTGGTAAAAAAACATAATGATAACACCAAAAATTGCAAAATGAGCCCTGGTAAAAAAACATAATGATAACACCAAAAATTGCAAAATGAGCCCTGGTAAAAAAACATAATGATAACACCAAAAATTGCAAAATGAGCCCTGGTAAAAAAACATAATGATAACACCAAAAATTGCAAAATGAGCCCTGGTAAAAAAACATAACGATAACACCAAAAATTGCAAAATGAGCCCTGGTAAAAAAACATAACGATAACACCAAAAATTGCAAAATGAGCCCTGGTAAAAAAACATAATGATAACACCAAAAATTGCAAAATGAGCCCTGGTAAAAAAACATAATGATAACACCAAAAATTGCAAAATGAGCCCTGGTAAAAAAACATAATGATAACACCAAAAATTGCAAAATGAGCCCTGGTAAAAATGGTTGCTGAAGTCATTAAGTTTATAAGTCCTAGAAATTCATACACAGATGTCCTCAAAGACACATGGCTCAATGGATAAAGACGTTAGTTAGATCCAGTGACAGGATCAAAAGAGTTCAATACCTGGTTAAGACAGTGGAGAACTTGGAGTTAACTTGATAACAGACATCAACTAGAACAGTCTACCCCAGCTAGCGACATTCCAACCACCTGAAGAAGGCCGGAGAGTACAACGACCGAAACGCTGTGATAAATATGGCAACAAAGATGAGGACGACATTAAATTATACATTTCTGGCGTCCCATATTTCTAGACACACAGCGTATCCAGCCTTATTCAGCTAACTATTGCTTCTGTTTTAGTTTCATCGCTATTGCTTTTAAATATCTCACCTTGCAATAGCAGTTGTTTTGTCTAGAAAGGCAACAAGCTGTATAAACCTGAAGACATATATATATTATAACCCGTACACCAACAGGGGTAGATTCTCTGATTGATGCTAATTCAGCCAGCCGGATTTCGATCCTAGCTGGAGGCAACCGGGCGTCTAATCACACTGATGAGCTGTGATACATCGAAACAGTCTGTCTGTGGATGACAATATATATATATGCGCTATGTATTTCAAATTTTTGTTATTCTTTTTTCATGTGGTGATATATGTGTGAGGGGGTATGTAGGTAGACATTTCCCCGAGTGACTGATTTACAAAATCAGATAGTATTATGATATTTATATACCTAGGTATATATACAAATATTGTTAACGTTGTCTTCCTCAATGTTCTTGAGGTATAAATTAATTTAATTCCACCCGTATATTTTTATATGTTAAATGTATATATGGATGGATATGGTACCCAAAAATTTTTTAATTAATTTTTTGATTTTGAAAAATTTTTTAGCTTGTATATTTTGAGTTATATATATATGTGTGTATGTGTGTGTGTGTGTCTGTGTGTGTATATGAATATATATATATATGTATGTATATGTATGTATGTATGTATATATATATATATATATATATATATATATATATATATATATATATATATATATATATATATATGTAGATATATGGATGTGTGTGTGGATATATGTGTATATGCATATATGGATGTATGTATATGTAGGTAGATGTAGATGTAGATGTGTTTATATGTGTGTGTGTGTGTGTGTGTGTGTGTGTGTGTGTGTGTGTGTGTGTGTGTGTGTGCATGCTTAGGTATGTATACATATATATCTGTATATAGGCGTATATGTACGTATGTATGTATAGTTAGACGGATAGATAGAGGGATTCATCGTTTACCTGATTAGATGGGTGGGTGTAGGTATTTATATGGAGATGAGTAAAATTTTATGTATATATTGTTTATGTGCACGTATGTGTATGTCCGTGTGTATATATGTGTGTAGATGTATATATGTGTACGAGCGGATGTCTATGGATGTATGTGTATATGTATGTATGTATATGTGTGTATGTATGTACATATATGTGCGTTTATGTGTGTATGTACATATATGTGTATATATATATATATATATATATATATATATGTATATATATATATATATATACATATATGTATATGTGTGCATATATATATATATATATATATATATATATATATGTGTCTGTGTGTGTGTAATGTATGTATGTGTGTGGGTATGTACTTATGTTGTTGTGTATGTGTGTATGCGTATGTATTTTTGAACATAGAAATTGAGGTCCTCGCTAGGTTAGATAATCGTTATTTTTATATTTTTATGTTTATATTAGATTTGTTACCCGTTGTCGATATTACCTTTGTCAAATTTTCTTGATTACACAGCGGCCCTTTTATAAACGCCATTCGCTTTTTGTTAATCCCACCCCACCTCCTCCCAGCCCTTTTTCTCCTTCTTTTCCTCTATTTCTCTCATCTTCTGAACTTTAAGATTATATCGTCTATTGTGTGTGTATGTCACCAAGAAATGTATACACTTTTCCGGTGTATCTTTGGACATTTGAAAATTTGCATATTTTTCTCACTTAAACCGTCTTTCATCCCCCTCTTTAAAACTTCGCTCTGTTAAATCTTAATCTTCCTTCATATTTAGACCTTCCTGTTCTTCTCTCATCTGTTACCCCTCTCTATAGATCTCATTTGCTCTAGCGTTCGACCCACACTCTCATACATACACTCTCACTAATTTTTATTTATTTATTTTATTTTTTTATCTTTTACCCCGGGGTTGTTTTTTCTGTTTTCTTTTTGAATTTGTAGGCCTGATGAATTGGGTCGTTTTCACTATTCCAATGGAATAAATTATGACCATGGAATATTAGTGTTCAAGTCTTTTATTATATATATATATATATATATATATATATATATATATATATATATATATATATATATATATATATATATCACCTTGCAATAACAGTTTTTTGTCAATAAAAGCAACATGCTGCATAAATCTGAAGGCAAATTTACCGCGGAAAACAAAGAAAGGCTCGACAGCCACTCGAGATAGAGGTTACAGAGTAAGAGGCACAATTGAATTTAAGCGAGCCACTAGTTTGGCATCTAGGTTCCACCCGGTTACTCTTGAAATAGTTAAATACAACCGCCACTTCTACTCCATTACTTTATTTTCTCGCACTTCCCGCCTGTGGAACTCCGTTCCATTTACTTGCTTCCCTGATAACTACAGTCTTCAAAAATTTAAATGCAACGTCAATTATCATCTTCTGTCTTCTTGAATCCCGTTCATCTTTCCTCGTTTCCTTAATCTTCCCTGTACCCAGTCTTTTCTCTCAGTTTCATTGAATGTAACATGCTGCGTCCTAGTGGCATTCCCACTTTGCTTGTCGTGGAATGATTAAAAAAAAGTGTATGCTATATATGTGGAAGATAGACTTGAACAGGTCCGTGAGAAGCTTCTCGGTTGGGACTTATATCTCTCAAATGGCCTACGAATGGAATGAGGGTGATTCGCTGCAATGGGCGTGGCATGGCGGGCCTTAGCCGTGAAGGTTAGAACTGGTGGAACTAAGGATTGTAGTTCAGTTTTTCATGGAAATATTGATAGAGCAGCAAGAGTCTTGCGACCGTTCGTCTTTGAGAAAGAGGTTGTAGGGTGGAATATAATTCGTTACCCAAAAGGACACGGAGACGCTTTTGGACTCTTCGAGACTAGAAAGTAAACACTCGGCAGCAG
>OZ038503.1:62747200-62767200 GCA_964036315.1 Acanthosepion esculentum | reverse complement strand
CTCGAAATATGTTTGTAAGTCGAGATACCGGTTTATGGCAATCAGTGCATTTCAGCCATTTTTGCCTCATTTGTCCTTCAGGATTTGTGGAATTCGGAAATTTTTTTGTCTGTCATAGGAAAAAAAGTCTTCCTTATCAAATTAATCATTTGGTAATTACGTTGTTGATTGGCGCGCCATTAAATTCGAATTGCAGTTCGATTATGTTCGCACTCAGAAACCTTATTCATTCTGGGCAGGCGTTGACGTTAAAAAAACGTTTTTTGACTAATCTTGTTTTTTTTTTAATATATTTTCGGGGAGAGGGAGTAAATTATAAAGAATAGAGGAAGTGTCGAAAAACAAGGAAGAAAACGTTCGTCAGGAAACATTAAAAAAAAACTAAATAAAATAAAACTAAATAAAATAGAAATACTATTTTATGTTAGAAAGGATATAAGGAAAGATCACGCAACAAACATTAACTTGTGAAAATTATTGAATTACGTACATCTTACAGCGTTCGATTCATTTTACACACCTGATAAATATTAAATCAAATGAGACTCTATTTTATTTGTATAGAGCAGGAGTGGCCAAACTTGCTTAATGTAAGAGCCATACACGAAAAAATTCAGATGTTTTAGAGTCGTAAGACATGAAATTAGGATTTAAATTCTTAAAATGTTTTACTAACCATGAACATTAAAATTACGTTTTAATCCAACGGCGTGTCAACTCATACCCAGTAAATAATTATAAAGCTTGAATTTTTTTTCTTATTTACCTTTTATATTAACTGTGATGAAAAAAGGAAGTCAGCCAACATATTTCCACAAGCCGCATATCAAAAGTCATAGAGCTGCATGTGGCTCGCGAACCTCGGTTTGGCCAACCCTCGCCTAGAGAGTCTATGACTTTCCTGTTCTTGAACTATGATACATAACTTTTCAAAAGAATTTCTAGAAAAAGCACGAGCGGTGGGTGGATATGGTTTTATCATTAGGGTTTTTAGAATGATGGCATAAATGATACAAGATGTACAAGGGGTAAAAATTGTTTGTTAATAGTACGCAGATACATCAATAAATCTACAGTCTAACGGAAAAGAAAAAAGCAAACTGTTATTTTAGTCATCAAATAAATGTCTTTCAGAACGAACGCCTTTTGTCAATGCACTTGATTCAATGGTGAAAATTAATTACAAATTCAAACACTGTGAAAATGTCAGATCAATATTCAGCTAATAGCTGTACTACAGACCTTATTGATCATGTGTTGAAAGAAAGATTATATTTACCCTTTATGAAAGTGAAGATTTTTAATTATAGACATTGAAAGATGACAAAGAGAAAAAGATAATGAAGAAGAAGAAGAAGAAGAGAGAGAGAGAAAAAAATTAATTTAAAAAGGAGGATGAATGGGAAGAAAAATAAAAGGAGAGGAGAAAAAGTAGAAGAAATAGCGAATGAGGAAGAAGAAGAAGAAGTAGAAGAAGAAGAAGAAGAAGAAGAAGAAGAAGAAGAAGAAGAAGAAGAAGAAGAAGAAGAAGAAAAAGAAGAAGAAGAAGAAGAAGAAAAAGAAGAAGAAGAAGAAAAAGAAGAAGAAGAAGAAGAAGGAATGAAAGAATGGAGAAAGATGATTATCATAATGAAAGACGAGAACTAGTGCGTAAAGGTTTAAAAAGGAGGAGTAGGATGAGGAAGAAGAAGGAAGAAGAAGAGGAGGAAAAAAGTAAGACAAGGAAGCAGTAGTACAATTAGAAAAAAAGTAAAGTAAATAAAGCCCAAAAGAAAGAAGAAATAGAAGGAGAATAAAAGAACAGACAAATTAAAAGCAGAAGAAAGAATTAGGAAAGATAATGAAAAGAATGACTAAATTTAAGAAAATAAAGAATGAAAAAGAGGAGGAAGTAATAAAAGAAGTGAAAAAAACAGAAAAATGACAAAGAGAAGAATGAAGTAAACAAGTAACGAAGGAATGATAGGATATATAAGGAGGAAGAAAGTTCAAGAGAAAAACAAATAAAAGAGAAGAACAAATCAAAGATTTTAAGAAATGACGAAAAATAAGAAAATAAATTTAAAATATTAATATCCAATTTAACTTTACTGAGAATACGCGCATGCGCACACACATAATTCCTTACGAATGAAGAAAAAAAAAGAAAAAAGTCCAACTTGAAAATGTTTAAGTTGAAACGAAAATTATGGCGCTTTCGGAAGGTCAACGCCGCGCGCGGGCAGATAGGAATGTCGCATGACAAACAGCTGCCGATTATAACTTTTAATTACTCAAAGGCTGTAGCGACATCAGCGGCCATCTTGGTTGGTTAAACATCTTAAACGTAGGAAACCGGATGAAGGAAACCAAGTAAAGTGTTTTAATTCCAACCACCTGACGTAATTGGTCATAAGAAGACGATATTTATTTGGTTCTGTTTTGCTTCGTTTCAATTTTATTAATTTTGGCCAAGAATTAATTCTATTAAACCTGCCCGACTACATCAAGTCACTTATTACCAAAATTACTCAAGCAAAAACCAACAAAGAAATATGGTAAAAATTCAAAAAAAAAAAAAGAAAGAAAAAGGACAAACTTTTAAGTCGTAATAAAAATCAATTGAACACTAGCATATTCTTTGCTGTAATCAAAATATAATTTAGTAAGAGAGAAAGATTTTTCCTCTCCTTCCGCCCCGCGCAAAATTGAGAGTGGCTGGCGAGTAAATGTTTAAATAATGATTGATAATCATAGTTTTCTAATGATTTGAACTGAATATTTATTTATTCATTTATTTTTCCTCGTCTGCAATTCTCCGGTGATGTATTTTGTGCCGCCGAAATAGTCAGCGGGTGCGATAAGCTGTTTAAAGTTAAACTTATTGTCGTCTTCCACTCTGCCGTTGTCAATCAGGGTGGCAACTCGGTGACTAAGAGACGACAAATGTCCATGTGGGTGCAGATATGAACATCGAGAGATAGATAGATAGATAGATAGATAGATAGATAGATAGATAGATAGATAGATAGATAGATAGATATGAACAGACAAACAGATAGACAAAAGCAGATAGATATAAACAGATAGAAAGATAGATAATGAAAAGGTAGATCAATAGATAGACATGAACAGATAGATAGACAAAGATAGATATGAACAGACAGACAGATAATGAAAAAACAGATCGACAGATACATAGAAATGAACAGATAGATAGATATGAACAGACAGATAGACAAAGATAAACATGAACAGATAGATAAATATGAACGAACGGATAGATAGACATAGATATGAGCAGATAGAATGATAGATAATGAACAGATAGATATTCGTTTTTTTTGTTTTGTTTTTTTTAATACAATTAACTAGTTACTTTTTCTCATTCTCCTCATTGGATTTACTAGTCATACTACATTTCAATTTTTTCACGCTTAAACTGTAAGTATTATTTAACACAAGTGGACTCTTACTATCAACTGCCGTATTCAGCTAACTAGAACTGGTTGATTCGTTTAGTTTGAGTATGCATCACTGTTTTAAAACAATAAAGTTAATGTCAACCGGCCTAGAGGGCGAGAAGTCTTATTAAAGCAAATATACCCACTAAATATAATATTTATATTCGTAAGAAATAATGCTAATAAAAAAATCCATTGTTTAAAAATTTCTTTGTTTCCTCTATCACTGAGTCTTGCCATGTCATGATGCCTTTTCGTAGTCTTATCGGTAACCTACTTCTGCTTTTATGTTTCGTGTCCCTTCAGGACGTAGGCGATCATGGCCCTCCACATCTTCTTGTTCCTTGCCGCTCTTAATAAGTTTTGTCTTTTTGTCATTTCTCCCAAACCCTGTTCTGCCATCCATTGGCTCAAACTCATCAAGTATGTTACGCGATGCTTTCCTCTGCCCCTCTTTCCCAAAATCTGTCCTGTGAGTATCAGGTTTTCCAAGCCCTCCTTCCTCATTACGTGCTCCAGAGATTTCAACTGCCTCTTCTTGCTGTTCAGTATAAGTTTCCTTTTTGTTTCATTTTCTCCAAACTCTTGTTGCTTACATACATCTTTCTGTAGAGCCACATTTCTCTTGCTTCAATTTCATTTTCATCTTTGAGGAGATTGTCCAGCATTCGCTGCCATACAGGAGGATATATATCACATAACAGTTCAGTACTCTTTTCTTTGTTTCTAACGACATTTTCCTGTCACTTAATACTCTGCTTAGCTTTTGGAATGCATCTTTGGCCATCCCAATACGTCTTCGGATCTCAGTGTCACACTTTCCGTCCTCTGTTAGAATACTTCCCAGATATTTACATTGCATATCACGTAACAGTTCAGTACTCTTTTCTTTGTCTCTAACGAAATTTTCCTGTCTCTTAATACTCTGCTTAGCTTTTGGAATGCATCTTTGGCCATCCCAATACGTCTTCGGATCTCAGTGTCACACTTTCCGTCCTCTGTTAGAATACTTCCCAGATATTTACATTGCATATCACGTAACAGTCCAGTGCCCTTTTCTTTGTTTCTAATGAAATTTTCCTGTCTCTTAATACTCTGCTTAGCTTTTGGAATGCATCTTTGGCCATCCCAATACGTCTTCGGATCTCAGTGTCACACTTTCCGTCCTCTGTTAGAATACTTCCCAGATATTTACATTGCATATCACGTAACAGTTCAGTACTCTTTTCTTTGTCTCTAACGAAATTTTCCTGTCTCTTAATACTCTGCTTAGCTTTTGGAATGCATCTTTGGCCATCCCAATACGTCTTCGGATCTCAGTGTCACACTTTCCGTCCTCTGTTAGAATACTTCCCAGATATTTACATTGCATATCACGTAACAGTCCAGTGCCCTTTTCTTTGTTTCTAATGAAATTTCCCTGTCTCTTAATACTCTGCTTAGCTTTTGGAATGCATCTTTAGCCATCCCAATACGTTTTTGGATTTCAGTGTCGCACTTACCGCCCTCTTTTAGAACAATTCCCAGATATTTAAATTTCTGTACCTGCTTGATTTTACATTTTGGGCTCATCCTTTGGAAGATAACCATGCATTCCGTCTTTTTGAAGTTAATGCTTAGTCCTTTCTTCTTGCTTTCCTACTTCCGATTCCTGTCAGGAGTCATACTGTTTTTTTCTTTCGACAGCTTAATAAAAACAACAATGTCTACGCAAACACGTCTACTCACTGAAGATAACTTTTTCATTTCTATTTTTTACATTTATCTTTATATAAATAATATTCTGTTTTGTAATGCACTTAATTCAGCGGAAATATTTATGACATTGATTATACAATGAAAATATACGATCAAGATACATTTAATTACTATGTTGAAATATGTGGGATTTCTGAATTAAGGAAATTTATTATATTGAAAAAACAATCTTGTATAAAATAAATGATTTTGAACATTAAATGAGCAAATTTAATGATGAATATTTTTCACCATTCAAGATAAATGTTTCCTCCTCATTAGGCTATGGGAATATATACATATGCGTCTATGTGTGTGGGTATGTGTGTATGTGTGTATGAAAGAGAGAGGGGAAGAGCGAAAAAGAGAGAAAGAGTAGAAAAACAAGGATATACTTTAATCACATTAAATTTCGAATATATATATATATATATATATATATATATATATATATAGGCAGCCAGACCTATCTTAAACAGGTTTTGCTAAACAATACCGACAAGCTTTGTCTTTACATTTTTTTTTTATTAAGTTTTTCCAACTTCCGAGTTGTTTTATGTCAAATTTAGAATTGGCAAACTTTCCAAAATTAATGGCTTTTTGGGGATTTTTTTTAAATTCGTGTACGTTCAACTGACAATGTAGAAGTTTTCAAGAATCGCGTGTTTAGTCTGTTTATGAAAATCTGCTGCTTCGCTAATTCCTGCATTCTATGCTGGAACCAATTTCAAGTGACTTAAAGGTTACGTCATTAACAACGATCACACTGAATTATGTATATATATATATATATATATATAATGAATAAAAGTAGAAGTTTGACACTTAGCTAATTGATCTTACCTTCAGTATCCAGGCACAAAAGTTTGGTAAACGAACCTCTCCGATGACTCTTCAGTGGGTATCAGCAATTTAGTTTATTATTCACTGAAACACGTTTGAATGAATGAATATATATATATATATATATATATATATATATATATATATATATATATATATATATATATATATATATATATATATATTCAATTTAATATATATATATATTTAATTCAATATATATATATATATAAAGATATATATATATATATATGTATATATATATATATATATTCATTAAAACGTGTGCCTATTTTTTTCAGATATTTTTTTAAAATAACTAATAATAAATAAAATATTTTAAAACAACTACTTTTTTAATATATACTTTATTGTACATATTTGGGAATATGAAAATAAAGTATAATATATAAAAAAAGTTCACATTACAACCAAAAACGTTTGAGGGTTCTCTTTAAAATATACACTTTTTTCTCGTTGGAACAACTATAATCAATCCCTTATATATATATATATATATATATATATATATATATATATATATATATATATATATATATATATATATATATATATATATTCATCCATGTTTCATTAAATAATATAGACGTGTTGCCTATTTATTTTATGTAAATTCTTTTCATATCGTCTGATAAGCTTAATAAAATTATCATTAAACGAAGAAAGAAATTCACAATATTGATTCATATTTTTAATCCAATGTAAGCTTTCGGCTTACATAAGCCATTATCAAAGATGACAATTAGAGTACAATATATTAAGCAATACACGGACGAGAAAGTGATGATAGTCTGTTTCTGTTTACATGGATGATCTATGAACCCTTTATTTCGCTCGCTGGAGTAGACTGTTCTAGTTCCACGTGCCATGTCTAATGGATGTCAGTTATCAGTTATAATTCCACTCTCCAAGTTATCCACCGCCTTACCCAAGTATTGAACTCACACTCTTTGCGACTTGTCACTGGATCTAACTAACGCCTTTATCCACTGTGCCATGTGTCCTTGAGGAATTAGGGTTCAGTTCGACATTCCAACCACCTGAAGAAGGCCGTAGCGTACAACGGCTGAAACGTTGTAATAAATATGGCAACAAAGATGAGGACGATAGTCCGAACAATGTAAATAGTGAAGACCAATAACATTGCAGATTGTTCTTTGGATTTTATCAAAAATCACAAAATATATAGCAGGTGAACCACACACGATGTGGCAGCAATATTCAAAGCCAGGACGAACTACCCCTGGAGATTTAATTAATAATAGTTTCAGTTCGAAATTGTTGTGATAACAACATCAAAGATGAGGACGGTCGTCTGCTTGTAAATAAAGTAAATAAATACGTGAAAATTTATACCTGAATCGAAGATAACTTACAGGGACTATAAAGTCCTGACCTGTCCCGTTATTAAATGGGTAACAATTTAATTTGTGAAACATTTTATCGGAAGCCTCGATGCTGTGGCCTAGTGCCACGCAAATCTAAGCTTACTTAATTTTTATATATAATTACTTTTTTCTGCCGTTTTATTTATCGGTCTACCAAAGATTGCGGGAAGGCTACTATAAAATCCGTGACTTTGCGTCACGTCCTAACACCGTTTTGATGAGGACGGCAACTTCTTTGTCCACCCAACCATGAAATGTTCTTTGTTGACCGTTCCCCTCTTCAACATCCACACACCTCATACTTACCCAAAGACGTCAGCAAATATCCGTCGCACATATCCCACAAAAAAAAAATATTATACTACTCCTACTACTACTACAACTATTTATATAATACTAAAAGTTTATGACTACGTGTGTGCCAGTATGATTTAATTTAATCTGATTTAAGTGAATAAGATTTTAAAATACGAGTTGTTAATACTGTAAGTATTTTTATTTTTAACTTTCTTCAAACAGACAATTTTTTAAATTAAAAAATATTCTTAAGTTAAAGACAGACCCAAAGAGATCCCGCTTTGATGTTTCGTCCAGTTCTTTGTAGATTAATTATTTATATTTCAGCTTTCTTTGAATAAACAATATTTTAAATATTTAAAAAATATTTTTTGCCATATTTAAAAAATATTTTCAAGTGAATATGATTTAAAAATATTTTTTTTGGTATATTAAAAATATATTTTTAAGTTAATCTGATTTAAAGTTCAAGTTTATCCCGGAAGTTCTATTCCTGTTAAATGCTGTAAACAAACAGTAAAGGGTTAAACATGAACTTGTAAACCAGACCAAAGATGACACGAATGAATTGAGGTATTTAACTGAAACATAAAATTAACTTTCATTTCAATGGAATGTTGAAATCAACTTCAGTGTTTTTTTACCTGAACCATCAGCGACTCAATCGGTCACGCGTAGTCTAGTTACTAATAAACTTCGGTGACACCTTTCAAATTACGTAAAAGTTACGAATAAAGATTTTTCTTATTTATATATCTATTTGATAAATAAATAAATAAATTAATAATTAAATAAATTTAATTAAATGTTAAAAAAACGCAAATAGAAACATTGATCATTCCGCTTCATGCTTCTCCCCATTTTTTTGAACAGTAGTAGAAGGTTATTCCCTGGTTTCCTGTTTAGGATTGGGCTTCCGGTTCCTTCTAAAGTCTGTTTCAGCTATGTACTCCTAATGTCTGCGCCTGGACTTTATTTCATTTTTTTTCTTCTCCACAAATAGGAATAGATAGATTTGTCTAACTTCCGGTTCCCACTCCTCCCTGTTTTTTTTTTAAACAGGAGTAGAGGTTTAACTCTTATTTAATGTTTAGGATGGGGTTTCTGGTTCATTCTAAAGTCTACTTCACCTTTATACTCCCAACACTTGTCCTTTTCCTACGCTAATATAACTCCGCCTCTACCTCGAGTGGCTCTTCTTCCTCTAAATATTTAAATGTTTTAAATTTTGCCACTTTCTTCCCGGACTCGAGCGTAGCGCGGATTTTAAAATTGAATTTTTGTTTCTACAATTAGCGTTTCTTTTTGTGAAGCATAAATAACAATAGCCGAAAACAACAAGCATAAAATAGGGGTTCTAACTTAATTTTGGGGTGCTGATTTCAGATATGATATCCATTTTCACGCACCATCTCTAATGTATATCCATATATATAGATGCCGCGAAAAGCAAAAAAAAAAAACCTTTTCGCTAAAAAGTAATGTGCTGTTAAAAAATATATAAAAAAGGCACTCACGTTATATTCGTCAAGTATTTTTACAGATTTGTCCCCCCAAAGAAAAAACTTCCAAACTTAAGTTTATGAAGATAGTTGTTAACACCTCATAAAAACACCCACCTCCGTGTTAAAGCAATGCTTTTTATTTTAAAATTCAAAAAAGCCTTTTTTAGTTTAAACTAAAAGTAATATTTGTTTCAGATAAGATTAATTAAACTTTAAATCAGCTAATTTTCCTCAAATAAAGTTTCAGCAAAGTATATTTTATTTTTGAAAGATCTTTTCATATAGAGAATTACGTTATGTCGAGAGAATAGTAAATATGGATAAAATCAGTGATTTTTAACGATTTAAAAAAATAATAATTCCAATCAATTTAAATTCGTTTTGAAATGCAGGAACGTATTTTGTTTATTGGAAATATTCAATTTAATCTATTAGCTTAAAATTAAAACTAAAATAAAAACTTCAAGAAAGATTTTTCATTTTCAAAAATTCATTTTAAACCTTTGGTATCGTTTTCATTTGGAAGTACCTACATAAATACTTAATAAACCCAATATTTAAATGCTTCTATAAAAAAACAAAAAAAACTACATAGTTATGTGTTTAAGACAAATTTATGGATCTTGAATTCAAAATAATATTTTGACAAGCTGATGACATGCCAAAATCTGATTTTCTTTTAATATTAAAATGTTGTATTTTGATCAATCCTATAATGTCCCAAATCTATATACAACAATTTTATATGTTGCATACATGTTTATATTATCATATTGTGACAATTCACGTAACTATATACATTATCAATGTTTATTTCATTTTTAAGATTTTTGTCAGCTGTTACATATATCTACAATGGCGTCAGGCATTTCAATACACAGAAGATGTATCAAAAACGCTGATTCATTCTATTTAGTTCTGCCTGTGCTGTGTATTTATGTTATGTTTTTTTCTCTAATATGGCTTTTTAATATGGTATGGAATAAACATATATTATTATGAATATGTATTCACACGCCTTAAAAACGGGATACGTCAAAGAAAAAATAGACATGATAGAGCAAAACTGTTTTGAAATTTGAATTCACCAGATCAAAATTAGTTTAAAAAAACACCGATTAACATGCTTGACTCAGACTAATTTTGATTTTTGTAAACCAGTGGAATAATTTTCTTTGTAAATTAATGGGATAAATTTTATTTTATTTTATAAATCAGTGGAATAGTTTTTCTTTTTGTAAATCGATGGAATATTTTTTTTTTCGTGTGGTACTTTTTTGTAAATAGATGGGACATTTTTTTTTTTAAATCAGTGGGATAATTTGTTTTTGTAAATCAGTGGAATAATTTTTTTTCGTAAGTCAGCATGATAATTCTTTTTGTAAATCAGTTCGATAATTTGTTTTTGTAAATCTGTAGCATATTTTTTTTTTTAAATAAGTAGGATATTTTTTTGTAAATCAGTTGGCTATTTTTTTTTTTTTTGTATGTCAGTGATAATTTTTTTTGTAAATCAGTAGAATAATTTTTTTGTAAATCAGTGGAATAATTTTTTTTTTTTTTTGTAAGTCTGCGATAATTCAGTAGACTTTCTAATCCTGTTGATGTTGTTGAATAACTCTTTTAACACTTACTATTTAATTTATAAACTTATATTATACTAGCCGAGGTACACGTCGTTCCCCGGGTGTACATGGCTGCAATTGTGCAACCGCACCCCCTCCTGTATACACGCACCCCTGTCTAGAAATACCTGTCCTCGCTGGCATGCATCATCCGTTGGTATAATAAGCTACTCCCCTCCCTCATCTTTTTAACGGTATGTCCTTCGCAAGTGTTTGACTGTTCTTAATAAAGGAATTCCATCAATAAAACGTCCTTGTTTGGTCGTTGGCCAGGGTTAAATTGTTTCAATGTTTTAGATATTCAGTAAATTTCCTATAGCCGTAATAACTTCCAAATAGTATGGCACTGTTCACAAATCTAATAATCAAACAAAAACAAAGATGAAGCGCCGGAGCTTGATTCAGCTGCAAGTGCAAACGCATGAACGCCCGCCCCTCCTTCTTCGCACGTTTACTGTAAAGCTGGGGGGTTAATAAGAGGTTCTTCAGGAATTTTCCCCTTTTAACGCTTCAATAATCCTTCTGAAACAATATTTGCAACAAAGGTTGTTCGAATGCCAATTTAGGATGGAATCATAGCTCCCCACTCATGACTGTGCTTCTGAGTTCTCCTCCTGGATCAAAGCCGGTATCGAAGCTTTCATCCCCTCCAGGAAATTCAAGGTCAAACCGCGCTCCTCTCCCTGGTTCACAGCTGCTTGCTCAGCCGCCATTGCCCATAGGAACCACTTCTTCCACCGTTTTCGTAGTGACATGTCCGACTTCAACAGACGTCTATTTACCTCTGCACGCAATGAGTGTAAGCGTACCCTCGACAATGCCAAGGCACTATTTGCAGCTCGGATGAAGGAACGTATTGCATCCCGCAAATTTGGCTCCAAGTACTATTGGCGCCTCTGCAAGAGCGTTCTGAATAGTAACAAACCCTCCATTCCTCCACTGTTCAATCAGTTTGAGGTCCTGACCACCTCTGCCGACAAGGCCGAATGCTTCGCTCGAAAGTTTTCTTCCAATTCTATGCTTGACTCCTCTGGGGTACCCTTGCCCGACTTCCCTCCCAGAACTGAGGCCCTACTGGACGGCTTGCACATAACCCCGTCGTCGGTACTGGGCATTATATCTAACTTAGATCCCCACAAGGCTACCGGCGGCGACGGAATACCAGCCATTGTCCTGAAGAAATGCGCACCTGAACTGGCACCTGCCCTCTCTAAATTGTACAACCGCTGCCTCAAGGACTCCTGTTTTCCTGACTGCTGGAAGTCCTCTACCATTGATTGTTCCTGTCTTTAAGAACTCTGGCGACCCCTCCAACCCTTCTAATTACCGTCCTATCAGTCTCCTTCCCATCTTCGGCAAAGTCTTCGAGGCCATTATCAACGCCGAAGTGACTACTCACCTGATATCCCACGATCTGCTCTCAGACAAGCAGTATGGTTTCCGCTTTGCCCGGTCTACTGCCGATGTGCTTACGGCCATCACTGAATTTGTCTACCAAGCTATCCATAGTAACGGCGAAGCCCGTGCCGTGGCCCTTGACATCTCCAAGGCATTCGATAGGGTTTGGCATGCCGGCCTCTTTCGCAAGCTCCAGGGTTATGGTATCACAGGTCGATTGTTTGACCTAATTCAATCGTCCCTATCAAACCGGGATTTGAAGGTTGTTCTCAGTGGATCCTTCTCCAACTCCTATCCCACTACTGCTGGTGTTCCTCAAGGCTCCATCCTTGGCCCTACTCTGTTCCTCATATTTATAAATGACCTTCCTGACGCCATAGACTCCCAAGTCGGTATCTACGCTGACGACACTACTATTTACTCCTGCCTCAAGCACAAATCTACTGAGGCGGACAAAATTAACCTGGCAGCTCAAATTGAAAAGGACCTCCAATCGGTTGTGGACTGGGGAGAGAAATGGATGGTCAACTTTAATGCCTCTAAAACAAAATTGCTCTCCATTAACCACCACAAGGACCCATCCCTGCATCCCATCAGAATGTCTGAGGACCAACTTCTCGAGAGTTCCTCTCTGCGGCTGCTCGGTCTCACGCTGTCCGCTGATCTGAGATGGAACAAATACATCGAGTCAATTGCATCATCCACCGCTAGAAAAGTTGGTTCCCTGTGCCGAGCCAGGAAATTCTTCTCCCCTGAATCGATCCTCCAGGTCTATAAGTCTACCATTCGACCTTGCATGGAGTATTGCTGCCATTTATGGTCTGGGGCCCCTGCGTGTTGCCTCGGGGTTCTTGATAAGATCCAGAGACGGATATGCAATGTGATTGGCCCTGATCTGTCATCTCGTCTGCAGTCGCTCTCTCACAGACGGAATGTTGCATCACTCTGCCTTTTCTACAAGTACTTCCACGGTAATTGCTCTGAGGAGTTGCTCTCACTTGTCCCTAAGCCTCGTGAATTCAAGCGTCCTACGAGGCTGGCATCCCGTTCCCACCCCTTCACCGTAGAAACTGTTAGGTGTAGACGTCTTTTCTACTCCAATAGCTTCATGTCTCGCACATCTCGCCTATGGAACTCCCTTCCCTGTTTCTGTTTCCCTGACAAATACAATCTCCAACGGTTTAAGTGTAGCGTCAATCGTCATCTCCAGTTGCCTTGATCTATCCACTTCCTGACATCTTCCATTCCTATCTGCTCTCGCTCTATATCTCCCGTAACCTCCCCACCTCGATCGGCCCTCCGTCCTTCTCTTTCTCCACAACCCTTCCTTCACCACTCCTATCTGCTCTTCCTCCAACCCTTCTGTAATCCCTTGCGTGATAGTGGCCACCGGCCTTGCTCGGGGTGATACGCTTAAAAAAAAAAAAAAAAAAAAAAAAATGAAAAAACTATTGGCTAAATGGCAAAAACCGATTTTGAATCTAGTTTAAAGGGGATTTCGTCCACTTAACTGACAAACATTCACACAAGACAATTTGCGTGTCACGTGTAATTTACATGGCCAATTTGCAAAACATCGATGAAAACCAGAGAGTTATGTCCGTAAAACGGGCTTTTTGAACAGTTTTTCGTGCAGGACTAAAACCACACTATCTTATTTCTTGCATGATGGCAAATTTTTGCGACTTGTTTGAAGAAAATCGGATAAAAATGAGGAAGTTATTCAAGTTTTTATTTTAAGTAATACGAAAAAAACGATTTCTTCACAGTTTTTTGCAATTTTTTGTGTGAAGCCAATGTCGCAGGAAAACTATCAAGCACTCTACATAAACTTTGTAATATGTTTTGCATTAAGTGCATAGAATACCAGCTCATGCAGTAAAAGTTTTGTTTGAGTGTAACTTTACCTTGGTTTTGCAAAAAGTCGTACCCACCTTCAGTTTATGAATTTTTCTGCCAAACCCGGGGGGTCTGGAGATTGAATATGTCATCTCAGTAATGATAATCTGATTAGTCAAGTTTTGTTTGCTAGCAATGATTATCTATTAATAATCATTTAGTACCGTTCCTCTGATTATTCAAAGTTGCTTGCTAGTAATGATCATCTGATTCTTCAAATTTTATTTCTTAGTAAATATCATCTACATCTGATTAGTCAAATTTCGTTTTCTAGTAATAATCATCTAGTAATCATTATTCAAATTTTGCTTGCTAGCAATGACCATCTAGTAATGATCAGCTGGTAATGATCACCTTATTATTCACATTTTGTTTCCTAGCAATGGTCACTTAGAAATGATAAGCTAGTAATGATCATCTGATTCTTCAACTTTTGTTTGCTAGCAATAATCATCTAGTAATGATAAGCTACTAATGATCATCTGATTAGTTAAATTTTGTTTGCTAGCAATGATCATTTAATAATGATCATCTGATTATTCAAGTTTTGTTTGTTAGCAATGATTCATCTAGTATTGATCATTTAGTAATTATCCTGTAATTATTCAAGTTTGTTTGCTAGTAATGATCATCTGATTAGTTAAATTTTGTTTGCTATTAATGATCATTTCGTAAGGATCGTCTGAGTAGTCACATTTTTTCGACTTTTCCTTTGCATTTCTTAACAATAATCCGATTAAAAGACGACATTTCGCTTGCTCAACGCACCTGTTCCTAATCTACCATGTTTTTCCAGTGTCGTCAAATACTACCCCGTTCAGAGAAGATGTTAGACGGGTACATTGCTGACTTAACCGCTTCGTTTTTTTACCCTACCTTGCCGCTCCAGTAAATTTCTTGTCTCGTTCCACAACTTGAAATTGTTAAGCCAGTGAGGACAATCAAATATCTGCATGCCAACAACTGCATCAACTGAAAGGGGTGTGGTATTTTAATTGGTGAGTCGGGGACTTCTTAGTGCAACTTGATGGGCCACTGATGCCCGACCCTCTATTAGATTAGAACAAGAAAATTGTTCTTTCCGTCCTTATGTCCGTCCGTCCGACCGTTTGTAAATATGCAGCCCTTCCTGCCCTTCATCCATGCCATTCTTATGGTAACTCTAAGGAAACTTCCTCTGGGAACGACAAAAGTAAAAATCTCATTAACCGATTTTGGAGAAATTATGTGATATCTAACATACATATAGCTTTTATTAATGTGTATGCGTGTGCGCGCGAGAGCGAGCGTGCGAGTGTGTGTGTATGTGTGTGTGTGTGTGTGTGTGTGTGTGTGGTTCCTGTCAACTTTGTTGGTGGTTACAGTTCTCTGCTACGTTGACTAATCGCCTCTAATCTTAGTCAATCGGCGTGCTAAGCTAAGTGACGAGACATGTTGTAAAGATATCAAGGAGTGAAAGACAGACCAGAGATTAGTGGGTTCATGCAAAATTCGAATTTGCCAATTTCGTTTCGTTATCTCACGCTCGAATTCTTCTTCTTCTTATGATTAGTATTATTATTGTTGTTGTTGTTGTTGTTGTTGTTGTTGTTTTTGCAATTCTTGGTTCCAATCCTGCTATTGTAATTGTTTATTGCAAAACACTTACCCCTCCATAATTTCGTGGCAGAAGCACACAAATGCATGCTGGGATTTCTTTTTTTGGTCTTATCAGGCTCAGTCCCGGTCTGTCTTGTCTTGAAGTCAAGCTATTGCTATTGCTTATTACGATATTTGTCGATTATGTTTGTTGGGTAGTTCAAGTTTACATTTAACCATGGCCATTCACTCTACAAATATTATTATTATTATTATTCCGTTTTCCTTTTCAACCGGAAATCGTGCATTGTGGGTGTTATTCATCAAATCGCCCGTCCTCAAATAGAGTGCATCTCAGGTTAAATATTTACAGCGTCAATCAATGCAGAATTCTGAAGCGATGAGATAATCAGCTTTAGTCCGATTTTCTTAATGTAGGTCTTCGACTTGGGTGGTATAATCCCCAAAGGCCAAAGTGATAACATTGACAATAAGTGGTCTGAACGTACCAAATTCTGGCAACTACAATCCTAAGCTCTGGGTATTTCTTAAGCTTGTCACTTTATTTGACCTTATTATGGGTTACCATGAACAGCTTGGAAGCATTTCCTTGGTTTTTGTCAACGATGGTGATGTCGAGTTGAGTAGCCTCAAGAACACGTTCTGTCTAGATTTTGAAACCTACATAATCTTGATTTGTTCGTTTTTGATCACCTTCCATGGATTGTAGCGGTACTGCTTCTCGTCGATTTCAAGTCTATGCTTCCTCGAAAAGCACCAATGCAGCTGAGAGGCAACTTTTTCATGGAAGCGCTTGTATTTTTGTCTACACAAGTATTTTAGATTATTATTATTATTATTATATTTCCTTTGGATTCTGGTCTGTACTCCTTTCTTTCTGGGTCCCGACCAGAGACCTAAGGTCAGAAATGACATCATGGCATTTTCCACTGAACAGTTTTGAAAAAAATCACACATATTTTACATAGATAAAGCCTATCGTAAGGTGTGGGCGGTACTTGTTAGTATAATTTTTTATATTTCTTCAAGGCATGGGCTTCCAGGGATTCCTTCAATGAGTCTATTGGAATCTTTTCCAATCAATCCGAGGGCTCCAATTACAATTGGATTTTTTAATGTCCTCATGCGCCACATTTTTGAGATTTCGATTTCAAGGTCCTTGTATTTTGATAATTTTTTTGAAGATCTTCAAAGATACACTGCAGCCTGCAGGGACTGTCATGACAATAAGGAGGCACATTTTGTCTTTGTGATCTCTAATCACGATCTCTGGGCGATTATTATTATTATTGTTATTGTTTTTGTTCTTGTTATTGATTGAGAGAGAAGTAAGCCAACAAAGTGACGCTGAGGTACAACTATACGAAGCTCACGATAGTCATCATGACAACCAGTGTGATAAGAATATATCGGGTACATGCATCACAGCTAAATGTGTACGTTATGAAGACAGGTTTTGATGATAGCAGTGTCTATCATTGCAGGCGTAGTTCAGTTAGAAATATCTCCAAGTCGGGTAACCTAGTCCTCTGGGACTTATTCCGACTATCTAAAGTTTTAGGTGCCTCATCTTTCAAATTGAAAAAAAAAATCTATCCTCTCGACACCCGGCCATGATGCTCCGCTAATGAACAGAGACGCAATTATTATTATTATTATTATTATTATTATTATTATTATTATTATTATTATTATTATTATTATTATTATTATATCCCCCATTTTTTATTCCGACTTAATTGATCCACTTAATTAAAACCGACGTTTTCAATAAACGAAAAAGATAGGCAGGTTATTTTCACTTTTCCGAAAAAGATTAAAACAAAAATATTTTTATTTTATGTATTTAAATGAATTTTATTGTTTATGTATACTATCCCGACCCACCCCCGCTGCCAGTCAATGTATGTAGACAATGAGCCTCAAATTCCACCAGTGAGACAGGAAAATAAAGAAGGTTATTCTGGAGACGCCAAGAAAAATTTTTCTATAAATTAATTGTGACTACTTACTCGCCTTACATCATTTCGACTTACGAAAGGTTTTATATAACGCTCGATATTTGAATCGCATTGGAAGGTTGTATTTGTTAACCGGAAATTGTGTTTTATTAAGTAAAAATAATAGACAATTTTCATGAAATTTATTAGATATTAACTTTATCGAATAATCTATTTCCCGTTTTGTTCCACTATCTTCTGTTGTTTTTCAGGAAATTCATAATTCCGTTCTTCAGGAAATGTTATCTTTTCTAGTAAAAAAATTGTTCGAAACACCTTCTATATCTTCCCATAGAATTGATTTTTTTTTCATTAAGATAATTCTGTACACATCAAAACAATATGAAAGTGTAATATCTGCTGAATACTGGGGATTAATGAAAACTTCCCAAATCAAGCAACTTTTGACTAGTCGGAAAAATAAAAACAAAAATCCTCGAGTTTTATTTTAATGGAATATCATAAACTTTCTCTGAATTAATTGTGAACGCTTTTAGTCTACTGCTGTGTTTAGTTGATCAGACTGGGAGTAGCACCTGTTCGAATCAATCGTTTGGCCCTGTCGAAAGAGCTAATGGTGGAGAATTCGTTTCTAGTCCCATCATGTAAGCAACATAGCCCTAGTTGAATGAATATCGGAATTATGTACGTTTAGTGTTGATTCATTTGGTTTATTCCACAATATCTTGTAGACCACAAGTACTTCTTATAGTTTGTCACAGTCTACACAGGGCTGGAGTATCCTCATTATCATTGTATTCCATTGGTAATGAAGAAGTTCCACTCAGGCAGCTTCTTCCCAAGAACTATTACTTTGTGGAAGAAAATCCCAAGAGAATACTTCCCTGATTACTACGATCTTAAACTCTTCAAGTCTAGGATGAATCATTAGCTATCAACCATATCCTCATAATCTGCATATCGTCTTAATTCTAACTTTTGCATTCATACAACAACCGCATTCAGTAACACTCAATGTTGAGTGGTTTTCGGGCACAGCATAGGGTAAACCACTTTTCACACGTTCAATCTGTTACAGTAACTGAACAAAATTGTGTGACGCTTGAGTTTATCGTTTTACCCTTGACAATTTTTCCTGTTTAAAACACAACATGGCGAATGTGTTCCTTGTTATTTTTTTTCTATAGAATCAATATATTGATTCTATAGAAAAAATAACAATTGATATTAAAATTATTTATTTATTTATAAAAATAAATAAAAATTATTTATTTATAAAAATAAAATTGAACTTCTTCATTACCAATGGAATACAATGATAATGAGGATACTCCAGCCCTGTGACAAACTATAAGAAGTACTTGTGGTCTACAAGCTATTGTGGAATAAAGCAAATGAATCAACACTAAACGTACATAATTCCGATATTCATCCAACTAGGGCTATGTTGCTTACAAAAACGGCAATTTTCACAGATTTAAATATGTGCTAACATGGCACTTTTTTCATCGGTATCACCACTTGCAAGGCAATAAAGCCACTAAGACAAAAGGGGCTACACAGTGTGGAAGAATTAAGAACAGAAACATTAATAATGAGCGGGAAGAGAAGAGAGTATTCAGGAGGACGGTAGATAGCCACTGACATTGTATTCAAATTTTTTTTTAGATTAAAGATGGCTGGAAAACAAAAGGAAGATCAACAAAAAGAAGTGCGAGAAACTGTTAGCATAGAACATACGACTACATCTATCCAGCTCAACTGCAAATTGATGAGATCTCGACGCCAGTCTAGTACTGCGCTTAAATTCATAAAGTCTAGGTACCATAGCGAAAAGTTCATCCGAACAACAAAGAAAAGCGATCGTTTTCCATGTTAATAGTTATAACAAAATGCTCCTAATGCCATCTAACGATAGAGAACTATCATTTGTGGTTACTCAGTAAGAACATGTGCAGGCAAGCCGCTGGTTAAATAAAGAAACATATAAACTATAATTAAAGCAAACATTTGGAACCCTGAATCCTGCAGAAATAGTCCTCTCCCCACTGCAAACGAAAACGTCTCCGGAAATGATGATAACGAATTGGCTGTTTCTAAAGCTCCAGTTTCTTTTCTGATATTTTCCAGCCACGAATTGAGTTGTCGAGAAGGGAAACGGATGGCGACGGTAATTAAATCTGTTTGTGTTTCCATTTTACCATTAATCGTTCGGTATCTTTGATGTTAGTTACAAAGAGGATTCGATCAACGGCGTAGGCAACTGCCAAAGGCCGAAAATAAA
>OZ038503.1:62737200-62742200 GCA_964036315.1 Acanthosepion esculentum | reverse complement strand
AATGTAATATATTCGTTTAACACGCTTACATTATTCAGTCAGTGGTTGCCTGACACATATTCTCTCCATTTATACACTCACCCCAACAGGCACACACACACACACACACACACACACACACACACACACACACACACACACACACATATATATATATATTAAAGACATTTATGATATGTTTAACGTTCTTTTTATAGATACAAGTATTTAAGCAAATGCTCTGTTTCATACTTGTATCTATAAAAAGAACGTTAAACATATAAATGTCTTTAAAATAAATCGTCGGACATTGTCCAATTCAATATATATATATATATATATATATATATATATATATATATATATTAATAGATTTAAAATATGGTTTTACCGCTACACAGTGATAACCATGTTTCAGAAATGGAAGCTAAAGCCCTTGAATTTAATTTTGTTATTAAACCAAAGACATTATTTCCATCAAGCGAAAAATTCTAATAATATATATATATATACTCGCTTATCTCGTTTGCAATCAAGTCTTTTGACGAGTGTATATCACGTTCATGAGAACCAGACCAGGGACAAATAAATGAACATTTTACTTATTACGTTCTCTCATTCTTTCTCTCCCTCTTTCTCTCTCTCTCTCTTCCTTTCTCTCTCCTCCTTTCTCTGTCTGTCTGTCTCTCTCTCGCACTCTCTCTCTCTCTCTCTCTCTCTCTCTCTCTCTCTCTCTATATATATATATATATATATATATGTATTAAGACCATAAATAAGTTCTTGCTGTTTTCCAACAGATGGCGTTTAGATGGTAACGCATCTATAAGGAAGTGCTATAAGCAAGTTTGAAATTCAGTGTATGTCATTTCGCTGAAGTGTAAACAACTTTGTTTTTCTTAGCATTAAACATGTCGGGTTTCGTGCCAAATAAAGTGTATTTGCTTTGAATTTTATTTCACTACTTTATTCAAAAGAAATGTGCAAATGAAGCACGCAGAAATTCTTGTTGAGACTTACGGTGACCTTGCTCTGTCGGAAACAACATGCAGAGATTGGTTTGACGCTTCAAAAATAATGAATTTAATGTTGAAGATAAATAACGCACTGGCGCCCCGAAATGTTTGAGGGAAAAGAATTGGAGGCATTACTTCATGAAGATTCATGTCAGTCGCAACAGTTTCAAAATGTTTTAAAGCATTAGGAATGCAAGCAAGGTTATTGAGTGCCGTACGAGTTGAAACCGAGAGACATCGAACAGCGTCTTGACACGTGTGAACAGCTGCTTCAACGGCTGAAAAGGAAAGTTTTTTTTGCATCATTTTGTGACCGACGATGAAAAGTAGATACACTACGATAACCATGACCACATGTTGCAAAACGGGTGAAAATCTACTTGGAAACGCTTAAATGGGAAGTCCTACCCCAACCGCTGTATTCACCAGACATTGCTCTGTCCGATTATCACTTGTTCCGATTGATGACACATGGCCTGGCAGAGCAGCTCTTTCATTTTTATGAAGATGTCAGAAAATGGGTCGACTCGTGGTTTGCCTCAAAAGACGTGTCGTTTCTCCGACGTGGAATTCAAATGCTTCCAGAAAGATAGGAAAAGTTAGTGGCTAGGGACGGACAATATTTTCAGTGACAGGTTTCTTATTAATTTTTGTAAATAAAACATTACTTTTCATGAAACATCAGCGAGAACTTATTCAACGTTCTAACACACACACACACACACACACACAGATATATATATATATATATATATATATATATATATATATATGGTAAATAAGATGACTTTTCGGAAAGTTGAAGTGGCATCTTAGAAAGACAGGAACGCTAAAGAAAATATAACTAGCCCAACAAAGGAAAAATACACTCTGGGTATCTGTTGCTGGGAGGGAGAATACCTCACCCATCTGACTGATTCAAATGATAATGATATGAACTTGAAACCGGCTACAACGTGTGATTACGCCGGGAAATTCGGAAGCTCGCAAGTTTTACGTATCCATAAGGCACGCTGGTGCAGACAACGCAATTCCTCCATTGGAGAATGTAAGTTGGATGATGGGTTCATGAATCCGGATTATGCCTACAGTGTTCAAGATCTCATTGCAGATTGTCAGCACCCTGGAGAAATTCCAAACAAGCCAAGAATCCAGTAGTCGAAAGGCAATCAGAGAGCCACTTGGACAAATCCCTATCAGGAACTCTCATTGATACTTACAATCATTCAAAGGGACCCATCAGCCAGTAGATCAGGTCTTTTTGCAGACTTGTCTTGAGGGGTTTGGCGCAAAAGGGGATAGGAAAGAAGAGAAGCAACCAAATAGACGACAGATTCAGAAGGGTAGAGCAGAGATTTGTGAAGCTCCGACTCAAAGAAGCGCCAATTCATGAGATGGTAGGCCTTAAAGGCCTGCTTAAGGATATTAAAGAAAGGGTCTTAGTTATCGCTAGAGCTGAGAATCAAAGAAAAGAGCGGAAGAAAAAGTGACAATAATCTTACAATAATCCTTACGCTTTTGCTAAAAAGCTGTTCACTGAGACTTAGAGCAGCAAACTCGACGTACCACAGGAAGTACTCGAGAAGCACCTGAGGATGAAGTATTCTGATACGTGGAAAGATGTTTCAATCCCTCCTATGAATGACCTAGTCCCGAAGATCTGGAGGTCATGTGTAATGACAGCGGACTAAAGCTGAGGGAAATTCATCCTCAAATCCCGTGACGGTAGAGCACCTGAAACAAATGGATTATCCTATAAGTTATATAAGTGTGTATAATGAAGCCAGCTTGACTTGGAACTCGGCTCTCCGATTAACAGTTCCGAGCCATTATTCTTTACACCACCCTCAAGCTTCCAACACCTGTTATTCCCAAGCAGTCACCCATCTAGGTACTGACCAGGCTCGGCATTGCTTAGCTTCGATGATCGTACAGGAACCGGTGTTTCAACGTGATGTGGCCGCAAGCGGCAGACAGTTTATTCCCAGTAAAAGTTTCGGGATTATTTTAATATCTGTGGAAATAATTGTTCATTATCTGTTCTGTTGTTTTCCAGCAATGATTCTGCTGACAATTGAAAACAGGGCGATAACCCAAGAGTTTTGTGCAGCCTCATTTGTTTTTCTCTCCTTTTTGTTTTTATAGGATTGCCGACCGTACACCATAATATGCGGGATGGTCCTGCATCTTCGTGCTGAAGGACACGTGCCTCGCATCAACTGATGCGGCACACATTTTTGCCCCGCTTTTTTGCATCGATGTTTTTTTTTAGAAAAATTACGCGTAAATTTTGCTATTTAAGAAAAATTAATTTTTGCTGTGCCACTTTCGTTTGATATTTTATTGCAAAGAATATGTAAAATTATTAACCTTGAATGAGTGAACACAACAATGTAAACATACATAAAATATATATAGAAAAAGTTTGCATTCCTGACAAAATTTTACATGATGTCTTTTTTTATGTTTTTTTTTTAAATTTCTGTTTCCCTCTAAAATTATAAATGTGCTGTTAACTTTCACTGATCGTCTGAAATTCTTGAATGATAATCTTTTACATTTGGATTCCTATCACTCAGTATCCCATACACATTTAATTCAAAGTGGGTCCGTCCGTAGCCCCAAGGTTAGCAACCTGTTCACAGGGTCCGCTGTACCCTGGTTGGCAAACCAGAGCAACTCCCAGTGCCACGTTTCCATTTTAAGGCTATCTTAGTTTATAATGAACGCGTCTTTATAAGTCCTGAATAAAAATGAGATGAATGGAGCACATACAAAATTGATGTACAATATTAGATTACAGCAGTGAAAGATACTCATGGAAGGGGTTGCTGAAATGTTCTCAGTCCGACCAAGATGGGATTCGAAAATAAATTCGAGTATTTGGTCAAGATTTGGGAAGTGTGAAGAGACCGAATCTATTCAGAAGCCCTTCTTGTTATATGTTAGTGTAGCTTGTTTTTTGTCTTTCTGTTTACGTTATATTCTTTTTTTTTGTATTCTGTCTATTTCTGAGGATGGATTAAAAAAACAGTAAGGAAGCCATACTTTTGAAGGAGATGTTGTTTCTGGCTTAATATTAACAGAAAAATAAATAAGCTTTAAGAAGATGGAATGACTGGTACTAATTTTAGATGTAATAAAAAAAGAATTTTACACAAGTTCACTCGAGTTAGTTTCTTTATCTTTGAAGCCAACGTTTTTTCGTTTTCTTTTTTTCTTTCTCTGTGTTGATTCGGGGACGGGAGGTAGGTGAATCAAGTTTTTAAAAATTGTTTTTGTTGTTCTTTATCGTATCCTTATTTTTAGGAGTTGAAAGTTGCTTTTAAAAAAGCCGGTGACTGTATCGTTCCCTCAATGAAAAAAGAAAAGAAATATTTTGGACATCATCTGGAAATATAAAAAGAAAAAAAAAACGTATATAAAACAGGCTTAAGACAGACAACACATTGCTGAGTAGAAGGTTTGCAAACGCAAAAATAGGCAGCAAAATGAAGAGTCGCGCACGGTTTAAGAAACATACGATGAACACTTCAACAATGAAGGCGACAATACAAAGGTACACACACTAAGCGATTTCACTGGCACAATACCGCCTCTTTGACTCTTTCAACAGCGGTTATTTTCTCACTTGGGTATTATGATAGACTGACCTCTGCCTAAACCTTTTCATACAATTTCTGATCAAACAATTGTTTCAGTATAGTTTTTGTTCCCCCCCCCCCACACTCATATATATATATGTAGGCATATATAGAGGACTGAAATCTTCAGAACATTTGTTGATTTGGCTCTACAATTTATATATGTTGAATAATGGTGCATTATGAGTATCAAGGTCTATGATACTAACGCTTGTTGGGTAGGTGGTAACGGTCATGTTTTAAATTATTCTAGAGGTTATTGAGTAGAAATAATTGTGGATACGAATGAGGTAATTTGTAGCTAATGTATAGTGTTGGTTGTTAACTTTTTAGTCATTCTTTATTATTGATTACTT
Source organism: Acanthosepion esculentum (assembly GCA_964036315.1). Taxonomy (NCBI): domain Eukaryota; kingdom Metazoa; phylum Mollusca; class Cephalopoda; order Sepiida; family Sepiidae; genus Acanthosepion; species Acanthosepion esculentum. The sequence continues at coordinate 62,737,205 of OZ038503.1, read as the reverse complement.
AAGTA
>OZ038503.1:62679700-62732200 GCA_964036315.1 Acanthosepion esculentum | reverse complement strand
CGAGAGTGCCGCCATTGAATATTAACCAAATATTAATCTACGACCCGATTTTGAACCAATATCACCTTTCCTAACAAAATTACTATTCTCCCAAGCCAACATACACAAAAATACATCAAAAACTCAAAAGAAAATGGATGAATCCGACTTTGAACAATGAAAACAAAATTTCTATATATGCAAAATTGCTTTCAAACATAAAATGTAAATGACGTAATTTTTCACCTTCACTTTGACCCAATGAATATATATGAGCGTATCTAAATTCTTCTCGTAACTAACAACACACTCATACACACACGCGCACACACACACACACACACACACACATATATATATATATATATATATATATATATATATATATACGCACAACACACACGTATTTATATGTGTGTGTGTATATATATATATATATATATATATATATATATATATATATATATATATATGATAGAGGTATCTGTTTTTTATTGTTTTATCAGTGTTCGTCTATGCATATTGGTATATCTGTTCAGTGGGCTGTTATTTACAACAGTAGATATTTGTGATTGAATGAAATTCTAAAAGAAAAATATATGGGACTTTAATCATTTGCTCTGTTCCCTATATATATATATATATATATATATATATATATATATATATATATATGTTTGTGTGTGTGTGTGTGTGTGTGTGTGGAGAGAGAGAGAGAGAGAGAGGATTTTTTACGAAATTGTTAAAAGAAAAAAGTCATTTGAATTTCGCCTTCTCCACTGAAAAATCCGTCCCTCCAACTGTAAATTTTCAAACCAAAAAGATTTATTGAGCTGACACCTGTTCGAAGGGTCAGAACACTTGAATTTCTTTTTGTTCCTAACAAATGCTTTTTGGCAGAACAAGACCGCAAGTGCACACACACACACACACACACACACACACACACACACAGTGTGTGTGTGTGTGAGAGAGAGAGAGGGAGAAAAAGAGAGACAGTAAGTAAGACAATGAGAGAGTGAGAAGAAGGAGAGAGAGAAATGACGGTAAGCAATTCTCTCTCTCTCCCTCTGTCTGTCTGTCTGTCTCTCTCTCTCTCGCTCTCCTTGCGCTTGTGTGTGCTCATTTATTTGCGTCGATATAGTTGAGTGAGCGATAGTTTAGTTTATATTCATAGTCACATTGCTTCGTTGTTGCATGCCCAAATTCACAGACAAAGATTTGTATATGAGGACATGCTGAAAAGTTCTCGGCTTGACCGACTTCATAGAATCTAACCATCAGAATTTTTCAAAACTTTCTTTTTCAGTTCATGAATATATATATATATATATATATATATATATTCTCTCTCTCTCTTTCTTTCTCTCTTTTTCTCTTTCTTTCTCTTGCATTCTTTTTCTCTCTCTTTCTCTTTCTCTCTTTCTGATTCTTTATTTCTCTCTCTCTCTTTCTCTGGCTCTTTCTTTCTCAGTCTCTCTCTCTCTCTCTTTCTCTCTCCGCGTACAGAACTAAATAATCTCTATATATGGAGTGTTGATTAGCTCACTTCGCCGAGGTGTAATTGTTAGCCATCTTATCTTGATCCTTACTGAGTGCTACCATACTTTCGGCCTTGTGCCACATCTAACCTACGCTTAGAAAATCATTACGGGCACATCGACGCGGTGTAATGGTTAGGCAGCTTGTCTCGCTTAACCTTCTACGACTGAACAGTGAGTTCGATCCTCACTTCGTGTCCCATACTTTCGGCCTTGTGCCACATCTAAGCTTAGAAAATCATTTTGTGTACCACGTCGTTTTGTAACAAGCTTGTTACGCTAGAACAATTACGACTGAATAGTGAATTCGATGCTCATTGAATTCCCCATATTTTCGGCCTTGTGCCACATCTAAGCTACGCTTAGAAAATCCCTATATGGAGTGTAAATACTCTGTGCTAATTTCTGTACACATTGTTTATCTATCTATCTATTTATCTATACAGGGCCGGCGTTTACTAGCCCCGAACCTCTCGACCGAGGAAAGGCGAGTGCTTTGTGACCCTCGCTATCTTATCAACATTTGCTTTTTTCCACCAACATTTATATACGTCACAATTTAAACTAAACATAACTGACTATAAAATGATGAAAACCTTTCATAGATTTTGGTGTCATTCTTTTTTTTCTGCCAAATCCGTGAAATTGTTTTTCTCATGCTAAGTCTTGAAAATTTCACCATATTTTATTCATAATGTCGAATGTGTTAAATCATTCAATCTCAAATTGATGTTAAAAATTACCGTAAAACATTGTTGATTTATTTAAGATGGAATGAACTATTATGACTTGTCTCTAATTTGTAGATATATTGCATTTAGTTTTAGTGTGTAAATCACTCTCTCGAGTGGTTTCTATAACACGTCTATTTATCATCTCTCAGTTTCGTCTTTGGACAGAGTGCGCTCAGGGGCAACTCCGTCAAAGGACAGAGTCGCAACTAAGGAAAATTATACTGAGAGGTACCCAGCTCTGGGGAACAGCTGCCTGTGGCCGCGCCCTCTCATTACACCAGAGAGCGGGGTCGGTGCTCTCACCGGGGCCAGCGCAACCGACGCCTTGTTTCACAACTCGTCTTACTGGGGAGATAGAGTAAATAACTTTTTTTTCAAATTTCCTAGTTGAATTGTTCACCTATATTGCATATGATTCATTATTATACATAATTAGGTTACAATAATAATTGTATTTTATATCGATACGACCTCATGAAAATTGAAATGTAGCAGAGTTTGTATCGACATCCGTATGTGCGCGCGTGTGAAATTTGTGTAGATAGATTTATACATGATCAAGCACGTTGGAGTAATGGATAGCGGCTTGGATTGTGTTCGAATTCCAGTCTATTACGTGCTAATACCCTTAGGAAAGGTATGAATCCTCTTCTTCTCCCCCCACCCCCAGTTATGGGTAAATAGCAGGACAGACAGTTATATGGCAACTGGTCTATCGCAGAAACAAATGGCAACCTACTGCGTGAAAAAATCTACCTTGTCAGTCATGTATCGAAAGATGCATGATCGCCTAAGCGTGTATCACGCATGGCACATAACTGCCTGACTGAGATATATACACCAATATACATATTCTGTCTCCCTTATATTCTATATATGGTAATAAGTGTAAATATACACACGCGTGTGTATACAGACACACAATCTATGTGTGTGTCTGTTTGTGTGTAAATATACATACAGACACACACATAGATTGTATATACATCAATATTAATGAGAAAAGTTTCGGGTTGTGAGATTTGGTCGATATTCCCTCACATAAAATTCAGGGCTTAAACATATTTTGCTCATTTTACAGAGTGACGCAACACCATCTTTCTGCTATCAGCATCGCCATTTTGTTTTCTGTACAGTAAGTTATAGTGTATTGCACATAAATTTATTTTTGTTTCAAGACACTGGCATCTTTATTTTTGTGGGTGGGGGTGTTCGATCCTGTTCGTAATGGCCGTTCAACAGTTGTAAATGACTTTATCATCTTTCTTTATATATTTCTTCTTTTTTTCATCTCTTCCTCCTCTCCTTTCACCTCCTCTCTCTTTCTGTTTGTATTTGTCTCTCTCCCCACCCATACCCACAGAGAAACACATCTCGCTCTCCCGCCTTTCCATTCGACCGTTTTACTTTCATATCGTTCCTCTATTTCTCTACATCTGATAAGTCAGGCTTTGATCTTCTCCGTACACAGACGACTTGCTTTCTGTCTTCTAAAGGAAAGTCTTGTTCCTTTCATACAAATTTCAAACAAATTAAATGTTCGAAAGTAGAGAAAAGAATTAATAAAAATTCACGGGCGTTGAGCTTCAAGACGAAAAAAAACACCAACAACAAACAAATGAATAAAAATCCAGCAATTTAAGGCTCCAACGTGTGACTGCATTCCAAGCGGAACATTTTGAGCAATCTGTTAATGTATGTTGGTAAGTATTTTGTGCGGTTCGGAGGTGGGAGTCTCACATAGAGAGGGTGTTTAAAAAGGAGTGTCGGCAGCATGCCTTTTGACTGTCGAACATTTCACTGGCGTTAAGGACATGAGAAAGGGAAATTACGTGAGTTTTCCAAATTGCAATTTATATATATATATATATATATATATATATATATATATATATATATATATATATATACATATACACCCATATACACACACATAAAACCATACACACACACACACATATATATGTGTGTGTGTCACATTACAACAAAAACAAATTAAACTCATCACTTGTTACAAAAAGATAAGTATTTCCAAGATGAAAAACACAAACACGTTAACAAATAAATGCTCTTTATGAATTCGTTTACAAACTTCGAGAACGCGTTTCTAATAACTCAAATAACACATACTTTGGTTTCACAACCACTACATTATCATACCGATTAACGTGCCAATTATCTGTTAATACTTCAATTAAATTGCATAATACTAACACAACAAAATACTATAACATATACAAATGTTATATCACATAGCCTGTAAAAAACGACTACAAATACTAGACCCATAAAACAAAATTGAACAACCCAACATCAAATTCAAGAACAAAGATATTAAATATAACTTATTAATAATAATAAAAAATGATATAAACTGTCACGTGAAGAATAAACGGTGTGAAAGAAGAAGGATAAGAAAAATTACTCGCCATAAAGTGGTGAATGGTAAAAAGAAAAAGGTAACCCCTTATCACTTCTTGCTCTTCAGAGCCACTCGGGGACAAAACATATATATGTCCAACGACTTAAAAGGGAAAAAATGCTACAAGGGTATCAGCAGTATAAATCATAGACAGATTACATTTAGGCTCAGCAATCATTCCTTCTGATTACCAAGGGAAGGCTGATTGAAAGTAACATAAATAGTCTCAAGAACTCCTCGATACTAATCCGAATGCGGTCTGTTGATTACTGTGGAAAGATCCCTAGTGAAAGACGAGGCCCAAGTCGAACTATTTATTAAGCGTTCTGTAATCGCAGGAACGGAAGTATTAAAAAGCGTACACTTGTTAATTCTCTCGGTTTCTACATAATCTTAGTTTCCATACAAGAAAAGCTATAAGGACACAAAAATTTTAAAAAAAAAGTCATTGTTCGTCACATTCAATCAAACACATATGTTATGATATATATATATATATATATATATATATATATATATATATATATATATATATATATATATACACACACACACACACACACACACACAAACACACATGTAGAAATAGACAGACACACACATATATAATCTTGTTCTTTCTAAGGAAATATTGAAACTATACCGGCTATATCTACCTATATACATACAGTATACACTCCTTACCTATTTTGTGTACTTCCATTAACATTTATTTAAAAGATGGCTCAATAGGTAGTAGAGCAATATTATTTATTTTAGGATATTACAACAAAACATGTAAGAATCGCTACACAATTGCAGTCATGTTTCAGTGTATATCGATGCGTCTCCTAAGGCGAGTGTAAATTACTGGCGAGTAAACGATTAATTTGGTTTCAAAAGCAAAATACATCCTCATTTTTTGAAAAATATATATATATGAGAGCTTTACTCTGATCAACCAATCGAATATTGGACTAAGCAAATAAAGAAAAAAATACAAATGGTTATCTAAGCAATGTGTCATGGCCAATATTAGACATCTAAGAGCAGTCAGACATTAAGCTTAAAGACTGATACAAAAAGTTACAATAAATGTACGCATGCCAGAGAGTCAACGTTCATAAAAGCGGGGCGGGGGTAGAGTGGTAATTTAAGCGAATGTGCAACTAGCTTTTTGGAGTTTTTACATAAAAACTTTTTTACTTTGTAGTTGATAAATAAGAGACCTGTTTAAGAAACTACTAAATAATCTAAACATATAGAATTATTTGGTAAATAGTATGTAACCATTAATTAAATATCATCTATATAAGATGTTAATAATATCAAATCAATATCATCTATATAAGATGTTAATAATATCAAACCAATTTTGATGGTTTGATATTATTTTGATATAAAACGTCAAAAATACTAACTAAATACCAATACATTCATATAAGATGTTAATAATACTTCCAGGAGATCAATACAAAACTAAATTAAACTCAAAATTAATCATACAAATTGAAAGATAAGCCATATATGTTACAACACAGATCAACTAAAATCTAAGAAAAAACATTGTCAAATTCCTTACTTTAACTCAATTATAATGTAAAAGGTAGACGGTTTTCAACACACACACACACACACACACACACACACACACACACACACACATATATATATATACAGGATGTCCATAAAGTTCGTGTGCACTTTTAAAAAAATATAACTTTATTTGTATTTGCAATAGAAATAATTTGTAAAAAGGATTAGAAAGAAGTAAATCTATATTTTTTTAAAGGTTTTATTGAAATTTTATTTAAGTTTCCACATGTCCTCCATCAATACAAAGGGTAATACGATTTTGCAGTTCACGGAAAACATTTGCCAACTGATTTATAGTAATGCCTGAAATCACATTAGTTATTTTAGCTATACTTAAAACTAGGTACATTAAACTTTATAACAGTTTTTTTCAGATTATTTCTATCGCAAATACAAATAAAGTTATGAATTTTTCAAAGTGCACACGAACTTTATGGATACCCTGTATATATATATATATATATATATATATATATATATATATATATATATATATATATATATATATATATTGTATTTAGGCAATAATCCCTCTTTTATACAAGTTTTATTAAAGACGACTGACAAGTTACTGCTATTAAGCTTCTTATTCGATATTTTTGTATTCATACATAAAGTGTGTAAAAATTGCCGAAATGTTCTTTATATGCAAGCGCTTTCGGCTATTCTGTTAGCTATTATGAAGGAATTTTTTAATAATTATTTTAACTGAATATATAGATATGTATGTGTATCGATATTGATAATAATGTTTTGATTCCATTTAAGATTAATTGATTGAATTGATTGGTTTGTTTGTTTTTTACGTCTTATCAACCTTTTGCAGGTTATTTAAAGCTAGAAAATAATTTTAGATTTGTAATTTTGTGGAAACAACAATGATTTTCTGATTCAAATCCTACTAATTAGCCCATAGCTGGAGGGGGAACAGGTGAATTTATACGTTTCTCAAGGATATTTGTGCGTAAGTGAACAAACCGGACCAGAACTGGAACTCGGCTCTCCGATATCCAATTCCGAGCCGCTATCCATTACACCACCTGCACATCCAACCTTAGAGCACCTGATTTTCCCAAGCAATCACTCAGGAAGGTACTAACTAAATTCGACCTTGGTGATCGTCCGAGAACCAATGTTTCAACGGGATACGGCCGTAAACCTTTATGATTAATGGAAGGACTGAATATACAGTATCAGAAACGTTACGAAGAAAACCAAGGTAGTGAAACGGACATGAGTGAGCATACACTCTTCTTTTATATGCCTTTTTCTTTTTAGGACGAAAGGGATCACGCCTCTTCCCAACTTCATGCGTAATAGTAAATAAATGCATCAGAATGACAGTAATTAAAATAATTCAAATTCACTATCTGTTATGGGACCTTACCTATAACAACAGAGTGAACTCATCCTGACACTATAAATACTGCGCCTCTCAAGGGAGAGGGACGAAACGGAATCGAGTCGAGCCAATAGTAGTTCACTCCAAACCAGACTGACAGTCATACTAACACCTTCCACATCTTGTATTATTATTTCGTGTAATATATCTCTGTTATTTCTACTCTTGTGTTCGTGTTGTTCTTCCTTGGTCCTAACCTTGGACCATAACAGTGGCGACGAGGATATTGAAGAAACGAAGTTCTACGCGGAGAAGAATCTAAAAAAAAAAAACTTTTTTGCTATCGGTCGTCCAAAACAGAGGCGGCGGAGGTATTGAGAAAAGAAAACAAGTTCTACGCGAAAAAAAAAAGATAAAAAAAGGAAAAAGATTTTTGTACACCAACCTTAACAGTGGTAACGAAGACACGAATTTTACCTGTCAGCCAAAACAGAATCGAATTCCACACAGGAAATTTTTTTTCGCACTAAGGTTCCAGAACAACAGGCGACAAAGACCTGAAGTCTACACTGAGAAAAAAGTGAAAATAGTTACACAAAATTACGGTGTAAACATGGAAGAATTTAAGGCAACCATATTGGAATTAATGAAAATGCAATTCGAGCAGCAACAAAAAAATGAGGAAAGACCGACTAGACTCGAAGAAAAACAATTAGAAATTCGACAGAAAAACGAAGAGAAGCAACTCGAACTACAAGAATTACTACTACAGGCTGTAACAAATAAAGGACAAAATTCTGGAAATGAAACGGCATTCTCGCAAAATGCTATATGGAGCTCTATCAAAAACTTCGCTTATGCACCGGACGAAGACAAAACCTTCGCGGCTTACTTCAGAAGATATGAAGATTCATATGAGTTTGATTGCGGGAATTGGTCAGACGCGAAAAAAGTACGTCTACTACCGAGGAAACTAGGATCAAGCGAATACACTAAATTCGTAGATTACATCCTACCGAGGAAAACGAATGAGTTGACTTTCAAGGAAGCCGTGAAACTTTTAACGTAATTATTTTGTCCGAACACTTCACGATTCCACAAAAGATGGAAATCTTTAAATTTAACAAAAAAGGATAGCGAAGACTATATAACATTCGCTTCCATAGTAAACAAACACTGCGATGACTTTAAGTTATCTGAACTCAGCCCTGACAATTTTAAATGTTTGATATTCGTCCAAGGCCTGGTTTCGACTAAAGATGCGGAGATCAGACGGAGAATTCTAACAAAACTTGAGAGTGAACCAAAATTGACGCTACAAAAATTGGCTGAGAACTGTCAGAGATGTATAAGCGTAAAAAAGGACTCGAAAGATACCGAAGAGTGTGGCGTCGCTCACATACGAAAAGTACAACGACAGACACGTTTTTCTTCCTCCTCAAAAACAAATTATTTTACTACAAAAAGTAAAATGAAAACTCAAAAGAAACTACCACCCAGTCCATGCTATCGCTGTGGGACTTTGCATTGGTACAAAGATTGTCCATACCGCTATAAGACTTGTCTGTCGTGCAATAAAGTGGGACATAAAAGTTCGCATTGTAGGACAAAGAAAGAAAGCAAAAGCCGAGTAAGAGTCACTAGAACTGACCAAGCGGACAGAATAAATATACGAAAATACGTACAAGTAGAAATGTTAAACAAAAAAATCAGATTACAATTAGATTCCGGCTCAGATTTAACCATTATTAGCTTACAGACGTGGAATAAATTAAACAAACCTACCATGTTGAGAACAGATAAAACACCCAGGTCGGTAGAAAAATCAAATTTGAGGGTGAAATTATCACAAATGTGACGTTCAACGGAATGACCGAGAAATTAAAGATGTATGTTCTAAAAAATACGGAAAATTTATTTGGAACTGACTGGATGCAGAAATTTGACCTCTGGGATTTACCGATAAATACGTTCTGCCAAAAAGTGGAAAGGTTATCGACCGAGGCAGAGAAATTGAAGGAGAAATTAAAGGAAAGTTTCCCTGACGTTTTTTCAGCCGGCCTCGGGAGGTATAAAAAAATTGCGGCCAAAATCGAATTAAAAGAAAATGTACAACCCACTTTCACAAAGAAAAGAAATGTACCTTTCGCATCATTAGAAAAAATAGACGAAGAGTTGGATAGACTCGTGAAAACCGGTATATTGATAATGGTGGAATATAGTCAATGGGCCGCACCTACGGTTTACGTGAAAAAGAAATCGGGTGAGAAGAGTATGCGCTTATTTCTCGACGGGATTGAATGCAGCGATTAAGGATTATCACTATCCTCTCCCTAGTCCAGAGGAAGTTTTCACAAAATTGAACGGTGGAAAATTTTTCTCAAAGATAGACTTGAGCGAAGCATACCTACAAGTACCAGTAGATGAGGAAAGCTCGAGGTTGTTGTGCATAAACACACATAAAGGATTATATAAGTTCCAGAGATTACCATTCGGGATCAAGGTCGCGCCGGCGATATTTCAGCAAATAATGGACACTATGCTAGGCGGACTGGATTTCACGACTGCATACCTTGATGACATCCTGATAAATAGCAAAAATATTGAACAACACTGGGGACACGTTCAAGAGATTTTCAGGCAGATACAAAATTACGGTTTTAAGGTAAAGGAAAATAAATGTGACTTCTTTATGAAGGAGATAAAATATCTGGGCCATATTATTGACGAAGAAGGAAGAAGACCAGACCCAGAAAGGGCCACGGCAATAAAAAAAATGCCGGCTCCAAAAAGTTTAGCCGAATTACAAAGCTTCTTGGGCTTAGTAAATTATTAACCAGAATTTATTCCTAACATGCACAAATTACTCGCACCCCTAAACGAACTGCTGAAGAAGGAAAAAGTTTGGGAATGGTCATATGAATGTCAGAAAACTTTCGACAAAATCATTAAAACTCTAACAGCAGATTTATTTTTAGCGCATTATGACCCAAAATTGGAAATAATAGTCGCGAGTGACGCGAGTGCCTATGGTGTTGGGGCATGTATACTTCATAAAATGCCGGATAGCACACTAAAACCCATCGCGCATGCGTCAAGAACGTTGCTACCACCCGAACAAAATTACTCGCAAATCGAAAAAGAAGAGCTGGGGATTATTTTTGCGGTTACGAGATTCCACAGATATATTTACGGTAGATATTTCGCCCTACAGACGTACCACAAGCCGTTATTGACAATATTTGGATCAAAGAAAGGTCTACCTGTCTACACTGCTAATAGATTGCTAAGATGGGGGACGATTTTATTAAACTATAACTTTAAATTAGAGTATCTTCCATCAAACAAAATCGGGCATGCAGATAGTCTTTCGAGACTAATACCAAAGAAAACGGAGCCATTAGAAGATTCCGTAATTGCAGCTCTACGATATGAGGAAGATAGAACATCATTATGTAGTACAATTCGAAACCTCCCCGTCACATTACAGGAAATAAGAAACGAAGCAATGAATGACGAATTTATAAAGGAAACGAAAACAAAAATTGCAGGAAAAGATATGCATATATCAGACAGTTTTTCGTTATGTGATAATGTTCTACTATATAATGAAAGAGTAGTAACCCCGAAAACGCTACAAAGGCGAATCCTCAAGGATTTTCACATGGGTCACCCAGGAAAGAACAGTATGGAATCCTTAATGCGAAGTTACGTATACTGGCCAAACATGGATCAAGATATTATACATACGGTGGACAAATGCAAGGCCTGTTCCTTAGTAGCCAAGGCACCTCCGATCACTCATAGGCCATGGCCTAAGACAGATCGACCGTGGTCGAGAATCCATGTAGATTTCGCAGGTCCATTAGAAGGTTTTTACTACTTGGTTGTAGTAGACAGTTACAGCAAATGTCCAGAAGTATTTCGTTGTAGAAAACCTACTTCTGAGACTACAATATATTGCCTTCACGAGCTGTTTGCTCGTTTCGGAGTGGTTGATTGTCTAGTCACCGATAATGGGACACAATTTACATCTGCGGATTTTAAAGAATTTTGTGAAACTTTTCAGGTGAAACACATCAATCCCCGCCATATCACCCAAGATCAAATGGGCAAGCGGAGAGGTTTGTAGATACATTAAAAAGAGCACTAAGGAAAGCTTATGACGTACCAACAGAAAAGGCTTTACAACAATTCTTGCAAGTGTACAGAATTACACCGAACAGTACTAATCCATCGGCATTATCGCCGGCGGAAGTAATGTTCACCCGAAAGATTAGATCAGTATTCGACAAATTACTGCCAATAACAAACAAAGCAATCACCAACGTCGTTTGTACCAAAAAGAAACTTTCACCCAGGAGAGAAAGTTTTTTTTTAAGTGTTCAAAAACAATACATCCTATTGGGAGCCAGGTACACTAGAGAAACGAATCGGGAACGTGATTTACGTAATTCAGGGTCCGCAGTTCTCGCATAAAAGGCACTTAAATCAGATCAGAAAGAGGCTGTTAGAGGATTCTAACGGTCTACTCCAGGAATAGGAGGAAGTAATGGACACAATATTTGACACATTCAATATGCAAAGGCCTCAAGCACTTTCAGAACCGCGGAAATCAATCAGAAAAAGAAAATTTACTGAGACTTTGATGATTAATCCGAAGAGTAAAAAATATTAAAGACCCCTGCGAGGTAAAAGCTTTGGGAGGGGGTGTTATGGGACCTTACCCATAACAATCGAGTGAACTCTTCCTGACACTATGTATACTGCGCCTCTCAAGAGAGAGGGATGAGACGGAATCGAGTCGAGCCAATAGTAGTTCACTCCAAACCAGACTGACAGTCATACTAACACTTTACACATCTTGTATTATTATTTCGTGTAATATATCTTTGTTATTTCTACTCTTGTGTTCGTGTTGTTCTTCCTTGGTCCTAACCCTGGACCATAACATTACCCTGAAAAATCAACCGTTAGGACAATGATACTCGAAATCATTAACTATTAGAAAAAAGCAGAAAAGGATGGACAACAGAAGTCCGCAGGGTAAGCAGGTGTTTCTGCATCATGTTATAAGGAAGCTAGATTTCGGTGTAGCAGGAAGATAGATAGGATTTCCCCCTATTCACCGAAAGTTCTTAAAGGAAAAAAAATATTCTCCCAAACATTGGCATGATATAAAAGATTCGTTACTGGCACACTTTAAGATTTATAACGATATTAACATTATTAATGCGTTAGTGTATCTAGTGATAATGCAACAGTTTCTAGAGATAATGCAAGTATTTCTAGTGATAATGCAAGTGTTTCTAGTGATAATACAAGTGTTTCTAGTGATAATGCAAGTGTTTCTAGTGATAATGCAAGTATTTCTAGTGATAATGCAAGTGTTTCTAGTGATAATGCAAGCATTTCTAGTGATAATGCAACAGTTTCTAGAGATAATGCAAGTATTTCTAGTGATAATGCAAGTGTTTCTAGTGATAATGCAAGTATTTCTAGTGATAATGCAACTGTTTCTAGAGATAATGCAAGTCTTTCGAGTGATAATTCGAAAGTGTTTCTCGTGATAATGCGATAGTGTTTCTAGCGATAATCTTCATATATATTGCCGTCATATCAAGCAGAATAAATAAATGATAAATTATTAAACACAGATTTATTTTCGCTTTGTTTACTTGCGTGCATTCAGTACTTGATGCACAATCATGAATTGTTAAGTGCATCTGTTAATATTTCGATGTTTATTGAAATCCACCGAGAAACATGAAGTTTGTTTGGATAGCGTAACGGCTATCGGCGCAGATAGTAAAATCGGCGGGACGAGTTCAAATTACAGACTAGTCTATTATTTTCACTTTACAAAAAATTCCTTCAAGAAAGAGAAGAAGATATTTCTTTTAACAGTACCTCAACTATGGAGTAAATAGTCGAGTAGATATTTTTTAAAATTTTTGGGTTGCAACCAATCTAAGAGGAGGAAAACTCTTAGTTACAAATCGTGCTAAAAGCAATGGAATGCACTCTCCTATTTAGCCTTATAAAACATGGCGATTCCCAAATAATAAAGAAAAGTAATCTGTGGATAGCCATGCTAGCCTACGTCCAGAAGGGACATAGTGACTTTTAAAAAATCATAATTAAATCATCTATTTAATCCCGATGTCAATGGTTGAGTAGTATATTAAACGGTGATGCTGAGGTTTTAGTCTTGAACTTGTAACCCAAACAAAAACATATACGATTATCAGTAAATTTTTGAAAGAGTTCGTTTTTGTACGAATCTTATAACGCTAAAAAAGGAAGTAATGAAAATTAAATTAAAAATATGTGATAATGAAACTATTTACTTTCTAAATTTGAAAATAACGAGTATCAATATTGCATCTATTAGGCAATAAACAAACATTTCTTTTATCTACATACTCCGATAACACAAGCCATGTAGTACACCATTTTGAAAAAAAACAGAAATCATTTTTTCATGTTCCCTCAGGTGAATTCAAACTCTCTAAATATCTTTTTTAAATGTTTTACTTGGTCAGACTTATTTCTAATCATTTACGAGTACTTTTTCTTCATTTGTATCTTTATCCGATTTTGAGAATATTACTGAGAAACATTTATTAGGAAATATTGAGCCAGTAATTTATTATCTTTCGCAGTTTCTATGTGTCGCTTGCATAAGCGATTGAGTGAAATTTCCAACTTAAAGATAACTTAGCACTTTCAAAATGAATGAAGACAGAAAATTAGGATCTAGGATTGAAATGAGTGTAACGATGGTACATACTCTAAGTCCCCCATAAAAATTCACAATATACAATTAATACATACAAAACACTTCAAGTAACTCAGTGTATGGATCAACGCAAGATGTTGCAAAAACAAAATATTATCGTCAGATCTAAACGTTCAGAAATGTAGAAACAGTTATCTCCACGCAGCCATTTTCTCGTATCAGTTATGAAAAATGGCTTCGCGCGAATGAATTCTCTCAATTTTAAAGAAGACAAGCCTTCGTCAGATCTTAGAGACTGGCGCTACAGAATCACAAAAACTTTACTAAATAACAAAACTACATCACATGAACACTTCCCAAAAACAACAACAATAGGTCCCACATCGAACTCGAAGGGAAAATAATGACATAATAAAGACGTCGACTTTCTACTCTACCTTAATCAAGGGGACTTAACGCAAACTTCAATCAGTACTAGAGGGATCGATAACAGTTAGTGGACGTGAGAAGTCTAATTTCCTGAATAATATATTCCATAAATTTCAAATGACGGCAACGTTAACTGTTCGGTCAATGAATGATGGATGTTTCCTTGATGGGAAAGGCTAATTTCCCCATTCCCATTACCAATATGGTCAAGGCAATGGGCTACTTCACAGAACTTCTTAAGAATATAAATAATGAAATAGGTAACTGGGAAGATGTCACTTTGTTATCAATTCTTGATTCAAAACAGAATAAAAACTGTCATTAAAGAGAACAACAAATTTGTAAATCAAGCAAACGATATAGAAGATGGTAATGAAGAAATGGAACAGTGACAGGAAGGAAGAAATGGAAGGAAGATGGGAAGGAGGAAATGGAAGGATGATGGGAAGGAAAAAATAGAAAGATGATGGGATGGAAACAATGGAAGGATGATGGGAAGGAAGAAATGGAAGGATGATGGGAAGGAAAAAAATGGAAGGATGATGGGAAGTAAGAAATGGAAGGATGATGGGAAGGAAGAAATGGAATGATGATGGGAAGGAAGAAATGGAAGGATGATGGGAAGGAAAAAAATGGAAGGATGATGGGAAGGAAGAAATAGAAGGATGATCGGAAGGAAAAAATGGAAGGATGATGGGAAGGAAGAAATGGAAGGATGATGGGAAGGAAGAAATGGAATGATGATGGGAAGGAAGAAATGGAAGGATTATGGGAAGGAAAAAATAGAAGGATGATGTGATGGAAACAATGGAAGGATGATGGGAAGGAAGAAATGGAAGGATGATGGGAAGGAAAAATGAAAGGATGATGGGAAGGAAGAAATGGATGGTTGATGGGAAGGAAGAAATGGAAGAATGATGGGAAGGAAAAAATGGAAGGATGATGGGAAGGAAGAAATGGAAGGATGATGGGAAGGAAAAATGGAAGGATGATGGGAAGGAAGAAATGGAAGAATGATGGGAAGGAAAAAATGGAAGGATGATGGGAAGGAAGAAATGGAAGGATGATAGGAAGGAAGAAATGGAAGCAAGAAGTGAAGGAAGAAATGGTAGGATGATGGGATTGAAGAAATGGCACAAAGTTATAAAATTTGGCCAACCGGGAATGATTCAGTAGACTAAATATGAGGAAGAAGGTTTTAATTTTTGGGAGGGAGGACAATTATTCTATTATTTTTTCTTCGCAAAGTTGTGGATAAGATTTCGTGTTTTTCTGAAGAAAACTTTTTTCATCCGATTTTATTTTGTTTATTTTAACAGTTGAAGAAGTCAGCGGCCGTAAACTTTCCGATAAAATCAACAACAAAAAATAAATTTAAAGGTTCACCTTTTAAGTAATAATAATCAAAAATATATATGCAACAATGAATATTACTTCATCTCCGCCCAGAATTCCAAAACAACATGATAATCCTTGATATGATAATAAACTACAACCGGCAGCAAGCCCAATAATCTGGAGATTGGGGGTTTTGAACCATCTCTTAATTGCTGTTGTCTCCCAGGTATTCTCTGACTTGGGCTGGTAGCATCTGTTAGTTTCCCAGCTATGGGCAAATAGTTAACCCCAAAACTGGGATCAAAATACTATGAAAATATAAAAATAGATTTTTATAGTCAAAATACCAGCAATACATTTTTGAAAAAGAAAAAAAAATATTATCAGGAATATATTTAACTTTCTCCAAAGAACGTCAATAAAACCTAATATACAAACTGTTTTTTTTCCAAAGAATACATATTCTATGCATACAAACCTAGTTTAAAAATCTTGTCAACATAGAATAACCCAGTGAAGTTGATATGCCGTAAAACAAAATAAATCCATCCAAACCAAACTAAACATATATATGCACAAAAACTGGGTATCTACTATTATTTTCCAAGAAAATCAAACTTCGGCATTAAATGACGCATAAGGTTGATATGTCGCTAAACAGTTAAAACACAAAACATCATGAAGTTGTAATTTTTGTAACATAGGGAAGGTTACTGAATAGAATAATCACACGAAGGTCGTTAATGAACGATAATACTTAGGACAAGAACAAAACATATATGATTTGCCAGCGACGCGTAGAAAAAGTATTTAACTGCTAGACGTCAGCCAAGTGAATTCCACAATGAATCTCCACCTGCAAGATATCTACCAACCGCCCCATGCGGCACAAAGCCGAATTTAATGAGGAGTATGCGCGCCTGTAGGCTCGGCCAAAAAATCCCCGTAGACCCCGTATAAAACGAAGTCGGGTAGCTGTTTCCCGAGACGAGACTCTGCCCTTCGACATAGCCTCGTCTGGTGATCCTCTCTGCCCGGAGGCGGAGAGTTTGACCAGCACAGCTGGAGACGAATCTCTGACTGCAGTATATCTACCGGCCGCCCCACGCAGTCAGATGTGGCACAAGGCCGAATTTAATGTGGGGTATTCCGAGTCCGTAGGCGCGGCCAAAAATTTCCCGTAGAATCCGTATAAAACGAGGTCGTGTAGCTGTTTCCCGAGACGAGAATCTGCCCTTCGACCTAGCTTCCCCTGGGGATCCTCTCTGCCCGGAGGCAGAGAGTTTGTCCAGCGCAGCTGGTGACGAATCTCTGACTGCAGACCAACATACAGTATTTACTACTGTATTTATGTGAATGGAGACATACCCATTATCGTCGGTAGGTATGCTACAACAGTAATATTAAAAACTGTATTTATATGTTTTGTTATAGATTTATATTTTTGTCAGTCAGAATGGTTCTGCTCAGTGGGTAGGTAATTCTTGCATGAAACTTATATGAAACTTATATATATATCTTAGATTTGTGTCAGAGAAACCTAACAGTTCTACTGATAGATTGGTCTACAGGAAGATAAAACAGAAGCAATGACGCTATCAGTGTTGATGAGCTTAATTCTTTTTTATGTATTTTCTTATCTTCACTCAAGTCTTCAATTGACGGCAGAGAATAGACAGTGCAGATCGGAAATAAAGGATAATCTCTCGTCGTTTTACCTCGAAGAAGCCTGATTAAATACACCAAACGTTCTTACAGGCTGAACTCATCTACTTGTAAACGATCAATGCTAAGTCATAAACATACGCTTCATTCTCTAGCTAAATCCTTAGACGTTATATGTGACAATACGTCATCTGATAAAAACGTTGATTTCTGATAGAAAGCATTTTATCTTTGGTTGATTGATTTGATTAGTTTACGTCTTATCAACCCTTTATGTGATATTTAAAGTTATATTTTTGGTTTGTAAGAATTATATTTTTTGTGAGTGAATATTGCATTATCAGTGATTTTTCCAAATACAGGTCCTACTATTTAACCCATAGCTGGAGGAAAAGATGGGCTCATGCCTTTCATTCACAACGGTATTTGCACATTAATAAATGTAACTGACCCGGTAGATTGTTCTGGTTCCATGTGTCATGACTTTTCTGGATATCTCAGTTTAGTTATTTCCCTTTAGTAACGTCATAGATATGACAAAATTGATGAGGATAACAGTCTGAACAAAGTAAATAGTGTAAATAGCTTCTCTTTTGAAATCTAGCCTATTTACAAAATAGTTTGGTGGGTGTAGGTGGAGTAATAATCATCGGCTTTGAAAATGGAATCAAAGATGAGAGTTCAATTTCAGCTGAGGCAAAAACCGTTCTGTTGTGCATAAGACACATGCAGGTGGATATGAGTAGCAACATCACATTTACATTCAAACAAACACGGAACAAAACAACTTCTGAAAATCACGAATATCTGTTCTAGTAGGAAAAGCTGGATATTATTCAATGCTGTTCGGCCCCTGCCTAGGTAGCAATTAGCAGGACAGTAGCAATTAGCATGAAGTGATCCATAATGAACTCTGGGTGCACGTGTTGATCTCCAAAGAACACATTCATTGCATGCTGGAGACGGGGGGGGGGGTCTGCATTATTTGTGACCACTCTCATCGGATCCTCGCAAGCAACATTCTACTTTGAAAGCGTCTGGAAATAGAAAAGTGTTACGGAATTTTATGCTAGAGGATTCTGTAACAGATTCTTTTAGTAATATTTACTGTCATAATTATAATTATAGCCATGTTATTGGTGTGGTTCAGCTCAGGTAGTTACACTGATGATAAGAATGACGATGAGGTCTATAGTTGCTCATTCGGCAGATAATTGTGCCGCTGAAAAGACAGAGTAATAAAGCATGATGACCCGGTCAAAATTTGGATCAGGTCATAACGACATGATGTCTGAAGGAAATTGCCTCAATGGAGAAACACTAGAAACGTAATTGCTTCAACTTAGATGTTAATTGTACAAATTAATTGAACAACTTTTCTCAGTTTTTAACAACAACTCAAGTTTAATAAATAAAAATAATAATCATAAAAATTTAACTTTTTTTTTTTTCAATATACAAAAAATATCGACAGGAACTTCAATTTTCATTATTTTTAATTTCTCTCTCGATTACACATGTTTATTGTGTTTCTTCTGTTCTTCGACGTCTACTTAAAGTTTCTTCGCTTCCTTCTACTCCTATTCATTCACGATACTTAATAAATGTCCACTTGAACTTTTGGTCAGTCTAGCCATGTTGCAGATCTTATAACATTGTTTTGTTTGTTTGTTTGTTTGTTTGTTTTTGTTTTTCGTTCTTTATTACATTATCCTGGAGGATGTCAAAGACGTGTCCGGTAATAAAATCACAGGAAAAATGTCACCGTTTTAGTTAGTAAAAAATAGTCACAACTTGGTTTTGCGAATGATATGTTTGGTATACATATGTGCTGTACTGAAAAGATCATAGACGGACTATAAAGGAGTGATGCTAGTGAAGCTAGCTAGAGCTGTGAAATCTTGCATGCATTAATTTTAACACTTCTTATTAATAACTGCATTGTTTCTTTCCAGGTAAACTGATACCTGACAGTTCAAACAAGACTATTGTTTAAAAAGTCATCAACTGTAGATATTACATCATCACTGAGATATTGGTTCTCAGCCAAATGTTTTTCACGTTGGGGAATAGATGATAGTCAAATCAGAAGAATAGGGTGGGTTGTCATTCAGTTCAAACTCACGTACAGCACCCATTGACATTAAAAAGTGCTGGAGCATTGTCTTGATGAAACAAGACCACTTTCGTCAGTTTTCCTGAGCTGTTGCTCTTGATGGTCCTTCGTAACTGCTCCAGCAAGTTGGCATAGTACTCTCCATTGATGGTGTGGCCCTTTTAAAGAAAGTCAATAAAAACAATGCCTTTTGCATCCCCCAAAACTGAGGTCATCAGCTTTCCTGCAGATGAAACGACATGGGCCTACTTTAGAGCAGCCGAGGAGCTGTTTTTACATTGCATGGCTTGTCTCTGGCGCGTGGTGATGGATCCAGTATTCATCTTGAGACACAAAACGTTCGCGGAAAATAGCTGGAAATGCCTCGAACAATGTCAAATTTTCCCGTGATGTGATCAGGTATCAGAAGATGTGCAATCCAGCGAGCAGAAAGCTTCGTCATGCTAAGTTCTTTGTGCAGAATATTCTCAACTCTCTCACGGGATCTGCTAGTAGCATTGGCTGTTTGATTTATAGGCGATTGCCTGTCATCCATCAGAATGTGGTGAACACGATCAAAGTTTTCCTCAGTGGCGGCAGTCGAAGAACTTCCTTACCTTGGGTCATTTTGAAGACTACCTCTTCTCCTCTTAAATTCAACTGCCCACTTTTGTATCGTTGATAAAGCAACGTAGCAACCATGCCAACATGAATGCACTTGGAGGCTAAAAACTTGTTCTGCAGGTACCTGATAACACCAGGATGCCAAATTTTGTGCATTTTCAAGAGAAGTCGGTACTTGTTTTAAAAGTTTTCTTTGAACAGTTAGATGTCAAGTTAACTGGAGAGAAACCATGAAGTTATTAATAAGAAGAGTTTAAATTAATGCATGCAAGATTTCATAGCTCTATCATTATTCCTTCATAGTCAGTCTAGGAACCTTTCAGCCCGTTCTTTACACCCATTGTAGCAGATTTTTTTAACCACGCTTATTAGTGTCAATAATTTACCCGGCAGGAGGCGCTCTAATTATTTTTCACAGAATCCAAGTATTGTTGGTCCCCAACAGCACTGAGATCCGAGATTACCACGATTCACGCTGTCTTCAAAATTAAGGTTAGTATTAGGGTTAGATATACGCCTATGAAAGAAAGATGCTGGGTTCTTTTCTGTTAATAAAATAATGAAAAGTAGCTTATCGCAAATATTAATTCACCCCAAGAAATTATAAATTTTTAATCAAAGTCTTTTTGGGTTTTTTTATTAAATTTTTGGCACTCTTTTGAAATTTTATAAATTTTAAATCAAAATTTACTTAGCTTGTCTGGCTAATAACTTCAATCCCCAGAAAAAAAAAATTAACAATCAGGGAATTATTCTCATTTCGTAAATGAGGATGATATTCGGCGTACTTATAAGGAATTTTTACAATTTAAAAAAAATAAACTAAATCTGTTTTTGGCTTGTTTATCGGAATGAGCGCAAACGTAGACCTCACACTTAGAAATAGCGTACCCTAGTTGCTCACATTTGAGACGATCGCAAAAGTCAACCCAACCGGAGTGTAATGTGAGAATTTGGTGTGAATTTTAGTAAATATATATATTATTTTTATTTTTGGCTGAATTAATATTTTGGGGTGAATTAACAGAAACGACTCAGATGCTGAAATTGCGATAACATTGTCCTGTTTCTTTTTTTTTTCCTGTGACGTTTTTACCTGTGACATTTTTTTTACCTGGATTTGACCAAGAGGCTTACGACTTGAGTAGCAGGCTTGTTTCGCAGGTTGTGTCGTGAGTTGGATGCATACTAAGCATATCACTTCTGTGATCTAGTACCGCACTAAGTTAAATTAGTTAATAACCATTCTGGGCTAATAAGATCATTACTCCGGTAATGTGTTTGATTCAACCTCGACCTTCTGTCAGGTGAAACCAATCTTATTAAATAGCGACAAAGGCATATTCCGTCGTTCGATGGTTATCATGACCGTATCTCGGTTCAGTTTTCAAATATACGAACTTCGATGCTCATCGCTTCACCACTATCAAAGGCTTATCAAAGACGAGCAAATTATTGTGTTCACCATTTCAGACTAATTTACCTTCATGTTCTACAATCAAAGACCATTCGGTAAGAATCAAAAATGGTTTTCACTTTAACGATAAATTAAAGACATAAACAGTTCATTAGATTTATAGAAATTTGGTCTTCTATCGTATTAGAAAACAGGAAATATATTTTACGAGCAAGGGCAACCAGCTTTGCCCGAGCCAAATCCATATTTTTGCTTTACATATAGAGTGAAATGAACTCATCAAAATTGTTGTAAATAAAAAGAATGTTTATTTAAACATTTTTGTCGTTGTTTATTTTATATACAGCATATTAAATTATTATAATTTATATTATACAAAATTACGTAATGTACACAGCATATATTATATTAAAAATTTATATTATAAATTAATACGCTTGGTCGAGAGACAAAATGAAAGAGAGAAGGACATAGAGAGTAAAGTAGAAAGAGAAAGATGCAGGGAGATTGGCAAAAAGAGAGTGAGACGACACAGAGAGAGAGACTGGAATGGAGGATCATCTCAAACAAAGGCAGTTGTTTGTAGTGAGGGGTTAAATCATCTTCAGTGACCGAACGATCTATTGGGGATGAATTCTAAACTGACCTTTTGAAATTAAAATCATTCTTTTTGAATCTTATATGCACGAATTTGGTTTCATTTCATACATTTAAGTCATTTCCATTATTGCAATATAATTGGTCCGTTCCGTCAAATTCAGCTTTTATCCCTCGGTTGAGATCGACTTAAAATTTACCGTGTACTTTTGTTTATTTTTTTTATTTTGAATAAACATTTTTGAAAAAAATTTAATAATTCTTATATATATATATATATATATATATATATATATATATATATATATATATATATATATATATATATATATATATATATTGTTTAATCATTTCACACCAAGCAAGGCGGTATTACCGCTAGTACACAGGTGGTTACGGCGTGTGTAAGTGAAAGAGAAGACTGAGAATAGGGAGGAACGGTATTCACGGTATTCTTAAAATAAAAACACAAATAATACGCATATGTCCTTAATTAACAGCTATGTGTGATTTTCTAGGTAACATGTTCATATGTAGTTATCCCAAGACTAGGACACTTGTTACGTATGCATGTGTGTCCAGGTTAAACGCCTAAACTACAATATTTATACAGAAGATTAGATAAAACTGAAAATGAGTAGACTATAGTGTATTTAAAAGAATTCATGGACAATGTAAAAAGACAGATCTATACGTTTGTCATAATTAGTCAAAAACAAATACAGTGAGACACAGAGAGGTAGGCAGTTATTTGTAGTGAGGAGTTAAATCATGTTTCGCGACATAACGATCTGTTGTGGACAAATCTGTCCCTTAATTGCAAGTTAACTTTTGAAATGGAAATTTTTTTCTTTTAAAGAGTAAAGCTGATATTTGGTCATATTTCAGGAATTGTGTTTGCTCGTAATTTTAAACTTTAATGATCTCTATTAGGCTACTCCTTTTATACTTATATAAACTGGATACGTTGTGGGTAAACTGATATGGACAGACTGGTAATTTTGTAAAGAGACTTTCCCATTCCATGAGATGTTCGGAATTATGAATTTATTATTATCATTTCTTATTACTATAATCATTTTATTTCGTGAATACGCTTCTTTGAATAGACATCTATATTTTTTAAATAGTAAAATTAATGTCTACCTGCTTAAAGATAGAAGGTTTAATGAGTGAAAACTGTGTATTCACTTTTGAACCAGGGCCGCGTAAGTACACATTACCATTAAACTATGAAATGGCCTTGCATCAAAGTAAAGCTAACTTACTCTGTTTAAGAAATTATGTTTTGAAGTCTATATTTGCCAACTTTATTTTCCTGCTCGAAACGTAAACAAAGCAATTTTAAAACAATTAATGTATTTTTTAATCCAATGTTATTTCTTATTATTAAGGAAGTTATATTTAGATAAGATATTTGGATATTTGAAAAGACATACTCATATTTGAAAAGTCATACTCATATTTTAAACAATGAAGTTATGCCCACCGGCCTAGAAATAGAACGTCTTAATAAAGAAAAGAAAATGTCCTGTAACTAATCGAAGCTATATTTCTTTTTTTAACCTGGAAGGAACCAAGCCTACTTTAGCATTAAGCTACGAAAAGCTATTACATCAAAGTGAAACCCGATTAGATTATTTCAGAAATTATCAGATATAGACTTTAAAATGTCCCAACGAGGGGTATGCATTTAAGTAGGCTTTTCTGTACTAATGGATTCTTATGGTTGTGTGTAAAAGTACACTTGACACTACGTTTGCAGGGGGGAAATAATGTTGAATGAAAAGAATCTATTAAATGGTTTTAATATGTGTCTGTGTGTGGGGACATATATAAACAGACTTACGTAGATAAGAAAATGATATATATATATATATATATATATATATATATATATATATATATATATATATATATATATATATATATATATAACTGATATATATATATATATATATATAACTGATATATATATATATATATACATATATATATATATATATATACATATTATGATATATATATATATATATATATATACATATTATGATATATATATATATATATATATATATATATATATATATATATATATATATATATATATATATATATGGGGGGTAACTAAAAAAGAAAGAAATTTACAAAGACGGGAGTGTATAGTAAATGATTTAATCGCTAGACCATACACAGGAAATTTACGTCTAGAGTCTTAAATCCTTTCACCATTCTTGGCAAAAGTTCTATTATTTACAATGTGGGATATTTAATAATAAAAGTGATGGAAACATGGACAAAAACAACCATAAAACTAAATGAAATTGACTAGACTATATATTCCAAACATGTATTTAAAAAAATTATGGAAATTTAAAATTCTCAGCAATCCCACTTTGTGTGCATTTTCAATTTAGTCCGATGAAGTCCGATAGAACGAAACGCTTCACAAGATAACTTTTTTCCGCTTGGTCATACATTTTTCTCCAATATTGTTCTTGATATATAAAATTTAAATATCGTTTTCCTATATATATATATATATATATATATGTGTGTGTGTAAATATGAAGATATTCAAATAGTTGGTTGGACAGAGTGATAGAAAATTGAATACAGCATTAAATAATTTCGCTGCTATCATGTTATTATTCAATAATCAAGCAGAAGCTGTGAGTAATAAGTTATCGGGATATTTCTGGTACATCTCCATAGACGTCCTGGCTCCACAAGTGATGTGAAGATAGCAGAGCTCCGAAAATAAGAATAAACGTGGGACATTTGATCTTTTATCATTTGAAATATATTTGATGCTCGATACCATCTTCAATCATTTAAAAAGGGTAATTAATTTTGCGTAGATATACGTGGACTTCATAAAGGATATATATATATATATATATATATATATATATATATATATGATAAAAATATATAGTTTTAAGGTTTATCATATTTAAATGTTAACGTTCTCAGTATCAGAGATAGAGCGTATATCAATATAAAAGTGGACACTGGTGTCAACAAGCGTTGACCTCAATGTCCACTTATATATATAATATATATATATATTTAAATAAAAATAAAAACAGATCACTTTACGGTTGCATGTAATAAATTATTTCACCACAGCCCTTTTAAAGGACCGCGGATCATCAGACTTTACTTCCAAAGGTTGAAACGAAAAATGAAAAGAAATTTACACATTTTTGACGGGCAGTACTAAGCATATGTAAATTAACGAAGTGAGGGAGTGAGGGGGGAGAGAGACATGATTGAGGTAGATGTAAAATTTCTATTCTTTGAAATTTAATATAGTTTGAGGAAGTCAAGACATTGACACATTAAATCGGTTAACTTAACGGAAGTTATATATTGATATGCAAGGGGGAGAGGAGAAAAAGTCATAAAGAGAAAAAGAGAGAAAGAAGTTATGAGAGAAAGTGTCATTAACTTTCTTTGGAATGAAAGGCCCGAAATAGACGCTGTTGTTTTGCTTTGAGAGTTCGTAAATATTATAATGTTTGATATAAATTTGAATGTTTAAACCGTCTACAAGGAATTTAATTTGATGTTTGTTAGCGATTTAAGTTTTTTTAAAAACTTTATTACAAAAATTTGGGGGATTTAATATGAAATAGATAATTAGAAAAATATTCATTGAATTTACATTAAAACACTAAAACTTTATTTAAAAATATAAGTTTACTTCTAGTTGTAATTGATTATTAAGGTGATATCTCAGTTTGAATTTTATTCATGAATTTAATGTGCGACTATTTTTAGATTGGTAATTTCTCTTACTTAAAGTTTAGTTTTTAAGTTAATATGAGTGATATTTGAAGGTAATATTAGAGATCTTGCTCTGTCATATATTGTATACACACCCATGCAAGTTTCACATATACATACGTTCTTTTACGTGTGCAGTCACTCATACATGTACCGATATACACGGGTAATTTCATGTATTAATACCTACATATATCTTTTTAAATGTTTACGCATACTTACACATCCGGAGGTTTTGAGGGACGTGGAACCACCTCTTAATTGCCCACCCTGACTCGGGGTGGTAGCACCTGTTAGGGTCCCAAGTATGGACAAATAGTGAACCCGTCAAAAACATGAAAATAGAGAAATAAAATAGAAAAAGTTACTGGCGATACATTTTCCTATTTAAAAAATTACCAGCAGTACATTTTGGGGGCAAAAAATTAGCAAAGCTCACAAGAAAAGAAAATTTCGTCATTTAATGACCCATATGGTGTTGATATGTAATTAAACGATACCACACAAAATCACTTCTTATAAAACTAAAAAAGAACTAATTCAGATTTCTGTCTTAATTTCTGTACAGCTTGAGACGTTTGCGACAAATTTAAAAATGGACAAAACAGAGGCCGAAGCGGTCATAATGTACCTGAAGAAGAAATATATGAGACCCAGGGAAATTGCTGGGGATTCTCCTTCCTATGCAACTGTGAAGAAATGAGCAGATGATAGTTTTTAAGGTAAGCTCTATTTATGAGAGAAAATGCTCCATATTACAAAGTGTATATAAATATAAGCAACATGGACATAGGTATCAACATTGAATATATATATATATATATATATATATATATATATATATATACCTGGTGTAACAGCAAAAGTGTCCAGATTGTGCTACAACATAATTTGCCATCCTACAAAATGTTTAATATCTGAAAAACACTAAACTAATTGAGTTTCTTTTTTCCAAAAAATCATTTGAGTTATTCAGTTAGAAATAGGACAGGTTAAAATCCTTTTGTGTCAGACCCACTATGTCCTCCCAACTGAGGAATGGTGATAGGATAAAATCATTCATGCCTTCAGTAATGATACTAGCATTCATACGCTGGCTTCCATCTTCAAATTCCATTCAAGAACGATCAAGAGAGTAGAGATGAAAACTGGATCAGGAGGTCACAATAGGAAGGGGTGTCATCATTTCAACTTAGAGCTAAAGAGGTCAATTAGAAAACACCCAACTCAGCCCATAAGACGTTTAGCACTAGTTTCACCTATGACAGCCCAAAGAGCAGTGAAAAAAGACTTGAAAATGAAATTGTACGTGAAACTTGTGAAACACCTTGTTACTCCAGAACAGAAATTTAGAAGTTTAGAGAGGGCGAAGATCTTCTTGAATAAGTTGGGAAATGATCCTGAAATAATATATATATATATATTTGAACTTTATTTCAATCTTTCAGACAGTTCCGATCCTTAGCTATGATTAATTAATGATGAACATGTCATTTTCGTTTATGATCAATTTCATCACGATTCTTCTGTTAAGCTTGTAGATAAATTTACATTCTTATTGCTCAGAGTAGAGTCTAATAGTCTTTTAAAATCTCGGAAAATTCCAGTAACCTATCGTTAATGGTTTCTTAGATACAATGGTTCAAAGCTTAAACTAACAAATGGACGATTTTGCTGTTACACACGGTATATATATATATTCAATTATATTTTTCTTTTCATGCTAAACGAGCACACACAGATAGATGTGCTATATATTTGTATGTGTGTGTGTATGTTTTTGAATGCATGTGGGAGCACCTGATCTTTATTCACTTTTTCATCATAGTGTATTGGTGTTAAAATTTATTGTTCTCACTGCTGACACTTCCCCACTACGCTTTTGACTCTTAGACAGACTTCCAGTGCTTTAGGCAGTCGCCACTGGTCAAGGCATCACTAGAAGAGAAAAAATTACAAGTCACAAGTCAACGCCAATGGCCAGTTTTTAATTAAGCGTCCCCTATAACCTAATTTATTGCTAGCTATAATCGTCCGGAACTTCCTGTATATTTTGGTTCGTCTTTCTTTCTCCTCTTGCTTGATCGAGGTCAGAGGTGAAAATGGCGTTTGAGAGGTGAGTTGGTCATGCAAACTTTGGCCGTGTCTGGTTGGTTGCTGTACTCGAGAGACGTTAAGCACAGAGGGCAGGGGGAAGGTGGAGATCATTGTGTGGCGTGGTGTTGACATTAGAAAAGGTGGTCAGCTGATTATGTCAGTGGTCCAGTGTCCATGCGTCCTTACATCAAAAGCTTTCAATTTCTCTATGAGTTCAGAAAGTGCATCCCTATCCCTAAGCCGTTTTTATTTATAGAGATATTTTTCAACTACTCTTTTCGCCGTACAACTGACTTGATAGCTTTAACTATCAGTGAACGACCTCCTGTTTATAATACCCGCACATTTGGTGCAGTATGTTATTTCGGTGCTTTTAAAAAGTGCATTTTCAATATCGGTGAATGCTATCTATATCTAAACGAATAAAAATATTTCCTGAAATTTGTTTAGTGTAGTGGTTCCCACTTTTGTCCTAGCTGTTACCCCTCACAGACTACGCCTACATGAAAACACGCCTTTATAAAGACCACGCCCCTATGAAAACACTTCTTTTTTAGTTTTAGTAAAAATTTCGTTAGAAGCAGATAAAAGAATACTGAACTGTTATATCATATCAATCCTTCTATATGACAGCGATGCTGGAAGATCTCACAGATGAAAAGAGACTTGATGCAACAGAAATGTGGTTCTACAGAAGAATACTGAGAATACAATAGACTGAAAATGATGATGTTCCAGAAACAATGGAAGCCTAAAAGGACACATACTTAACATCAAGACAATTGAAATCTCTTTGAAATATAATGAGGAAGGAAAACTTGTAAAATTTGATACTCACAGGACAGATTGAAAGTAAGAGAGACAGAGGAAAGGAACGCACCTGGAGAGTTTGAGCAAATGGATACCTGAGCAAGATTTGGAGAGATGACAACACATAACCTGGCAGGTTTGAGTGAATGGATGGCGGCGCAGGATTTAAGAGGGATGGCTAAAGGACAAATGTTATTTACAAGCTACAAAGACAGGAAATTGTGGAGATCCACAAATGAAGGGGAATTAACCATCATATATCGAATCATTTGTTATTTCAGACACTACAATAATTCGTACAAGTTCTACAACAGATCTATGGCGATAAATAAATAAATAAAAATAAATAATAAGAAGTAGAGCAAAATTTAACTCTCTCTAAAAAATAGACGGACAATAAAAATCGCCATAAAAAAAAACAGTTCTATAAGCCAATCAGAAAAGTTTTCATAACCTGGACATAAAGCAGCGGGCCAATGAGAAGCAGATACGCCATCTTCGAAGCAGATTTATAGATGTCTATATAACTAGATCGAAAATCAAGCAAAACTAGAATAGATAAGTTAAAAGTTCACCAAACCTCCGGGTTTGACAGTACTCAGCTTGTCAAACTCTCTGCCATCGAGCAGGGAAGTGCCTAGACGAGGCTATGCCAAACGGCAGAGCCTCGTCTGGGGAAGAAGACAGCTACTCGGCTCCGTTTATACGGGGAATTTTTGCTCGGATTGCTCCACATTAAGAACCGGCCTTGTGCCACATGCCATCTTGTGGGGAGGACTTGGGTAAATACCGAGTAGATAAATTAATTTTGTTCATTCTTTGATGCTGCGGTCATCGTAACATAATCAGAAACGAAATTTGCACGACTAGCTGGCGACCACAGACGCCTAAACCATCCCTCTGAGGTTGGAAATAAACATTCCTTCCTGCACCGTATTGTCAAGTGGCAGTACATGTGGAGACACACATACACATATATTCGTTTACTTCCTCCCGGACTTTTTTCTATCTCTCGTATGCACCAGAACTTTTGCACTTGAACTCTTAAAACTTCAATTTCATCCTTCTGCTGTGTTATATATATACTTTGTATCTTTCAACACAACATTTTTTAATTATGCAAGGCAAATATTCACCCAAATCAAATTATACCGATATGGTGGGAACGGACCTCATAGATCTACACATGCGCAATACAACGTTTTTGAAATACGATTTTTTAAAAAGTCCATCTTATTTTTGTTCACCTTTTGTTGAAAACGGAAAAAGGCGTGTCCGAAAATTCCAATTTTGAAACATTTTTCTCATCGTTGTCTACTGACGTCATAAATTATGATAATATTATTTTTTCTTCGAATCTTTTCATCGATCAACTATATTTACCTTCTGTAAGAAACATACATTGACTATCTCTCGTTCTCTCTCTTTCTCTCTCAGTCTAATATCAATCTATCTATCTAATTATCTCTATCTATCCATATATATATATATATATATATATATATTGATGCTTTTCATAGACGCTGTGTTCGTTCAATATGCGGTTATACATGGCAGAACAAAATCTCTAACCCTGATCTTTTCATCAAATGTGGTGGTGGTGGTATTGAATCCTTTCTGATGCAATCACAGTTCAGATGGGCTGGTCATCAGAACGAGTGATTATCGAATGCCGAAAATCTTCATGTATAGCCAACCTTCTTCATGGTAAGCTACTGTAGGCCGTCCTTGGTTACGCTTCAAGGACAAACTCAAATACAATTTAAATGCTGCAAAAATCCCTATAGAGTAGGCACATCCGCTTTTTCGGCATGAATTTTCGATACCTAAGGTTTAAAATTATATTTTAAAAATGAAAAAGCTTTCTTGAAGATTTCATCTTAGCTTTAATTGAAAGCTTAATGATTAAATTTATTATTTCCATTAATAAAATATTCTGGTGTATTTCAGATAGAAATTATATAGATTGGAATGTCAAATTTAATTTGATATCTTAAAATTTTCTTAATTTTAAGAAATTTGTAAACAAAAAGTTTAAAATTCTCTTTAAAAATACATATATATTTCTGACACGTTATTTGATCTAAATTAGAATATTTTAAGTTAAATTAATCTGATTTGAAATAAATATTACTTACTTATATCATAAAAAAAGTAATATACAACTAATTATTAATGATTGGTCGTGTTCATCTGATCCAAGGTTTGATGGACTGTTGATTGACGAAGCATTGAAAGCTACTATGGATGACTCTAATTGACATAATTTTCAGAAATCTAAGTGAACGCATTTTTTGGGTTTTTAAATAGCTAGTAATTTTTACAAATAAACATATTTTCCGCAATTATTTAATATTTTATTGACTTTTATTTACCTTTCGAAGATGTAAAAATAAAAAAAATTAAAATACTATAAAATTTTCTTCAATTAATTTTATAATTTAATAACAAATGAAATACCATGATTACTCAATTGAAGTATGTCCCACACTAATGTAAATACATAAAATAAAAATATTTAGCGAAATAGTAATTGAAAAAAGTAAAACTTAGTTTAAGCTTTAAAATTTTAAAGCTGAATGGAAATTTTGAAAACCTGTTGAAACGTAATTGAAGCGACCTAATAATGAGGCAAAATTTTTAGTTCATAATAATGGCAATTTCAGTCTACCATACATGAAAATAAAGAACGTATTAAGTAAAAAAATACAAAATAAAAATTATTTTAAAAATAGAATAGTTCAACTAAGTTTATTAATCTTTTCAATTTTGGATTTGTAAATTTTGTTTCCACTTAATTACTATATGACATTCAGGAAATAGTCCAATACAGAATTTTATACGATTTTAAACTATTATAAATTATTATAATTAAAAAATTTTTAAAAATGAGAAAATTCTTGTAAAAATTCATTATTCATCAAAAAAAAATTATTTCTTCAGACAATAATGTTTTTAATATAACTTATTTACAAAAGCAATAAAAAGCTTTTCTAATTAAATAATGTCATAGTTTTGTTGGATTCATTATTATTCAATTCAGAGCAGATTTTCAGTGAGAAAAGCTCAAGTTTGAAGAAAAGTAGGTGATTTACAATCTCCAAGGACTCCTACTTTTAACAAAAAATAAATAAATCAGGAAATGGAATGGTTTTGTGCGAAATTTCATGAAATTAAGTAAGTGGGAGGAAACCTATTTTTAAATATTACCAAAATTATCTGAAAAACATTTAAAAAATAATTTCATTCATTTGTGAATAAGTCCTGAAAATTTCATCAAAATCGGACAATTATTTGATTTTTACAAGAATTTCCAAATCAATGTGTTTTCAACAGAAAAAAAGCGCAAAAAAAACAATATTATTTTCATCCCTCCGCGATGACGTAAACAAAAGAAGACTTTAACCAAAATTTCGAACGTGTTAGAAAAGATTAAAAAATTTCAAAAATTAATTAAAAAATACTTTTGTCTTTCATCTTAATAATAACATAAACATTTTGAGGATAAAACTTTTTATTAAGTTTGTGTCCTTTTTCATTACGCTATGCTGTTTTCCCGCGAAAAGGTGGAGGTACCTACTATAGAGGAGTTCGAACTTGCTATTGAAAAGCGAGCAAACTGGAGAAACACCTGCCACCGAGGTCGAACTAACTTTGAAAAGAATCGTCTCGACCATCTGAGAGAATTAAGAACCAACATTAAAACTCGGGCCAATGCATCAGTCCATATGACGGTCAACCCTTCAGCATGTCCCTCGTGTTAATCTGTTTGCAAATCCTGTGTAGGATTGTTGTCATATACGAGACATAAACATAAAAACTGAACTGAAAGACACTCACTGATGGACTCTACTGTCGAAAACGACGGGAGAGTCCGTCAATCATATATATATGTGTATGTGTGTGTGCGGGTATATATATATATATATATATATATATATATATATATATATATATATATATATATATATATATACAGTAGCCTGTTTGTGTTAACCTCTGAAATCAAAGGATTCTTTCTTGCAACTCTTCTTTTTATAGCCTAGCTGTTTCAGAGTCTTTCTCACCACATATGGCGACATTTCCATGCTGTTGGCGACATCTTTGACGCTCTGACGACGGTTTCCCTCTTCAGCGCCCTTTTCTTTCATTCAGACACGATGCTTGGTCTTCCTGAACCTTGTTCCACATGACAATGGCCTTCTTCATTAAATTTCTTGACAATATTATTAACTGTTTGAGGATTAACCTGGAAAAACCTAACAATTTCTCTATTTGACTTACCAGACTGATGCCATCCTATTATTTGCCCTCGTTAAAATTCACCAATTTCTTTACTTCCACGAACTTTCATTACAAAATATAAGTCAAATATTGTTCATAGATGAGAGTAGCTTGATACTAACACGGTATTGTCTGAAAAAAAAGAAGAGACGTTATTACACAAGCCAAAATTGCTATAAACAAGGGTGGCTAAAAACTTATCATAACCCATTGTATATATATATATATATGTGTGTGTGTGTGTGTGTGTGTGTGTGTGTGTGTGTGTGTGTGTGTGTGTGTGTGTGTGTGTTCTGCTCCCGTGGGTACGCGACAGTGTTCAAATCCAGAAAAAAAACCTTAAGGCAATTTAAAATCTCTGAAGACGAAATCTTTATAGATTATCTTTATTAACTAAAAGTGGAAAACTAGAAATAAATAGATATAAATAAGATTAGTTAGTCTGAAAATACA
This sequence comes from Acanthosepion esculentum, assembly GCA_964036315.1. NCBI lineage: Eukaryota > Metazoa > Mollusca > Cephalopoda > Sepiida > Sepiidae > Acanthosepion > Acanthosepion esculentum. The sequence continues at coordinate 62,698,264 of OZ038503.1, read as the reverse complement.
AAGTTAACGAGAAATATGAGAAAAGCACCCGGAAGCTTGAACAAATAACTAAGACCATTTGTCTAAATCAGGGCTATCGAAACTTTTTTCAAATAGGACCAGATTTGATCAGATGAATATGCGTGAGAGCCAACCATTCTGCTTGGCATTTGAACCATTGAATGCAAATGAACTCATGAAAGTTTTATTGCAAATGGCATATTTTAAATTCTTCACATGGATGACAAATAAATTTAAACAGGTCTTACCAAAATCACTCAGTCTGTCATATCTGAAGCCCATATAAGATGAAGTAAAATATATCCGAGAAAAAAAGAACTTCCAGTAAGCTATAATATATCTCAGGTTAATCTTAAACATTACGTATTATTGGTAATTAAGGTTGTCCGTCAAATTTTAAGTTAAAAACATACGAATAGGAATATAACACCAACATTCATCTTATTAAAAAGTAGAAAACATAAAGTGACACTAGTCCAAGTGTCCAAATATATTTATAACTAATTTTGACCAACACAAATTTACTTCACTAAGTTTTTAGAATTTATTCATCTTAGATGACTAAAACAAATATCTTGCCTACACTAATGCGAAGGGTGATACTGAGATCTGAACTGCAGTATGTAGGATATATCTGGTTCAAAGGCAGAGATTTTTTAAAATTGGCTAGGTTTTAGAAATTGGCAAAACATGAAATTGCATTTCTTTGGTGTGTACTTTATATATTCTGATTGACAATACTGGGTGGGTCGTAAGTGATACATTCTATGACAGAGGATGGAGACCATATGAAATGACCGCGTGCCGTAAATGGCCCGCGGGCCGGACTTTAGACATGCCTGGTGGTCTAAATGGTTAAAGTAAGGTAGTGAATACTTCGTTTACATAAATATGTATAAAGTTTGCTACAAGAATGCATTCCAATGATGCGGTGAGTTTGCGGAAAAGAAAGTTAGAAGAAGGGTACATTTTGTAACAGTGTATATGGACATTGTTGGAAGGATTCTACACGAAGAGATACAAACGTATAAAATATGACCAAATTAAACAAATGTTCAAATAATAATAATAACACAGAAATAGAATAGACAAAAGCAGCCGAGAAATGGTAATAAAAGTTACAAACCGATGATGGTTAACTTTGGGTGTAAGATCAGTAGGATAAAACTCTCGATCACATATTCGGTGTCATGCTTTTATTGTTAGGGGTTCCCCGATATACTAAGGGCTAACCGGATGTCGTCAAAACGGTGATCATTCTAGAAGGTAAGTAAACTAAAAAAGGGACAAAAAAGGGGATGTAAAACAATACAATTTCTGTACTGTGGTAACAGAACAGTCCCCGTCTGGCGTGTTTATACGCTACAACTGACCTAGACCTGAGCAAGAAGTACAGTTCCTGAAACAGGCCTAGGAAGGGATTTAGTGAAGTCCTTTTTCTTTTCGAAAATTCTAACTGTGACCTGGCACTCTCTTTATCCATCTCCACCAGGAACGATTTGTGACCAGTCCTAGGGGCCAATTGCTTCTTTCGACTGTATTGTCTTGAGAGGCGTGATGCTCCCAGACCATACACTGGAATTTTAGATCTGAACTTCCCTTGTGTCTGGAGATAACAGAGGTACTGTTTTCTCCAACTCTATTTGAAGTTAGGATCAATTCCAAATTCCCAGATGGTGGGAGTGGGCTTGAGTAAGAAGTGCACAAGCATCAGTGTGAGAGTCTCGTCTGGATGTTGCATCTCCAGCTGGTTCAATGTATTCCTCCTTGTCGTACTTGGAAACAGGATCTACTTTCTATGTCCAAGATGGTGGTCCAGGATGTGGAGCAGTGTTTTAATACTCAATGCCATACTATACATAAATCACCCGCTATTTCATGGCATGGGTATAACTAGCAGTATAATCTGTCTGTGAGTGACTCTAGAGCAAACAATGGCGAGATTTAAACAGTAGTATATCGAGGAATCTGAATGTCTTAAGACCAATGAAGTTTTGATTAAGGAAGTCGATATCATGGCGAAACAAGTAAAAGGTAAAGAACAACTTTTTATTGGAAAAAAATAAATAGATAATAAATAAAATTAAAACAAATCGATCGATGTATTTTTCAGACACAAAGAAACTGAAATATTTTATTCAATAAGCGATGATACACGTGCCATCCAAATTTGTGCGTAATCAATAATCCATTAACAAGATCACGTGATTGTCTTCATTTTTCCATCGAATTTTCATCGAAATTACATCACTGTACGGAAAGGAACACATTTATTGCTAATCAATAACTGAATGTCAAACAAAAAATATGATTTCGTTCATATTTCCATGTTTCGTCATATCTCACAATTATAGATAGTTTGATTGGGTGGGCCTATGATATAGAACAGAGGTCAGCAGCACACACACCCACCGAGGGGCCACATTCAGTTCACGAAGGATTTTTCTCCGGCCCGCCATCTTAATACCTGGACGCTAATTACCTAATTAATTTGTGGAACAAGTTACAGAAAACGTATCAGCTGTAGTTAAATGACATAATGCGACGGATTTTTTAAATCAAAATTCCATTCTGAATCCACAGCGGACTTCTACAAGAAATATGTTTTGCCAAGCGCAAATATAAAGGCCTATTGAATAATGCGAAAATGATGGTATCATTATTTGGAAATATATATGCTTGTTAACAAATTTTGCGAAAAGGAAATGTACTAAAAGTCGTTTAAGAACAAGGTTGGATGATGACCACCAGGATGATGATGTTTTGCTCCTGTCATTGACAAATATTTCACCTTATGTGGACAAGTTATCCAACAATAAGCAGAAAGAAGTATCTCATTAAATAATTTGCTATTTTTAACTGTATTTCGTTTGTAGTAAGGAATTTGCACTTTTTGTTCATTGTGTTAGTTGCTATCCTGTTATTTCTGCAGTAAAATAAGGAACCTTGTTTAAATAATATAACATTAACTTCGTTGTTTTCTTCTTTAAACATCCAGGCCAAGGCAGCCTATTGGACGGAGCTGTCTGAGATCGAGACAATTTGTTATAATACATTTGATATCATGACCCTCCACCGAGACAATTCATAGTTTTCTAGCTTGCTCTCTCCAAAAGTTTGCCGATCTCTGATCTAGAAGATCAACTGGGTGCTGGTGTTCCTGACAGGGTCACAACTTGGTAGTGGCTATATTCTTCTCGAGTCATATATGGCGTTCTGACATCGTACCAGCGTATCGTATCATCTTTCATCTTAAACCAGCCATGACTAAACTACGATCCGCGGGCCACATGCAGTCCGTTTCGTCTTTCTCAAGGGCAAGCTTAATTTCACAAGGAAAATAACGTTTCTTAAAGGTTTTATTACGTTTCGTTCTCACTTGTTCACTCACACACGCTCTCATACATAACCATATGCATAAACCGCACTCTCCAGCCTCGACAGAGTCCAAAGGCCTCTCAGCGTTGTGGGTGATGAATTATTTTTCCGCTCTCCAACCTCTCTCTCACAGGCAAACCTCTCGTTGCTTTATTGCTACTTTCACGGAAAGTGCTCGGATGAACTATATCCCTTTGTTCTGCCAGGTCTAACTTTCATGGTAAGGACACACCATGCCGCTTACATTGTAGCAAACCACTCTCATTCCTTCTGTATTCCATCGGTGAGTTCCACACGAGCAGCTTCTTGCTACGAACCCCTGCTACGTGGAACCGGCTCCCAAGAGGATGTTTCCTTGATCACTACAATCATAACCTGTTCAAATCTAGAGTTAACCGTTATCTTCCACACCTATCCGGATAAAATTTATTTCTTACTCTGTAACTCTCTACCACAAGTGGCCCCCGGGTCTTGTACAGGGTGAACCTCACTGTAAAAAAAATGAAAATTAGGTAGGATTTTTATTGAATTTTCTAAACTTTCGGTGAAAATAACGTTTTCATAATTTCAAACCATTAGCGATTTTCATTATGGAAGATCATACGTATAAACATCTTTTGCTTTTGAAACAGGAAACATTCATAATACTTTTCTCTCTAAAGAAGAAATATACGTTTTTATTTTTCAAATGAATAAATTACAAATAAATCGCACAGCGACATGTATTAATCACACTGTCATCTGTGACAACATCGTACAAAGAATTCATTTTTTTAATTATAGAAAAATCTTTTCTGCAAAGGAAAAAGAAACAACGTTTTACCATTTCCAATAATTATGCTTACGCATATTGTCTTCTGTAGAGGATATAGTTGAGGTAGCTTCTACGAAAAAGGAGCTTGAATCTTTTTAGTAGTGCTGTCCCGCATTCTTCAATAATTACTTGGAGGCATAAAGTGATCCCTCCAAACACCTTCGTTATCACCATTAGACTCATCCAACTCTTTTCGAATCCTCTCCGTTGTCCTCAAATTGACACCGGAACACTCTGAAATGTTCGTATTAGAGTTTCCACCGTGAACACCAAGCATGCCCTTTCCAAATTTCTGGCGAGATGAATTGCGTCATCGTGCTCTTTTTCTCACAGACGGTGCCCAACTAAGCTTGCTATACTGTGCAGTCGACAAAATCAAAAACAAACAATACGCATGTGCGAAATTAAAAATATAAAATGGCGACAATTATCCATCGCATATCTCTCTCTCTCTCTCTCTCTCTCTCTCTCTCTATATATATATATATATATATATATATATATATATATATATATATAATCTAGGCTCTACTTCTTTATCGAGCACTGTTCTGTTTAAAAGAAAATACTAAAGACCTTCGGATCACCAACCATCAGTTCTTTCCTATTATATCAATATATATATATATGTACACACACACACACACACACACACACACACACACACACACACACATATATATATATATATATATATATATATATATATATATATATATATACACACACTAGGTCTGAAGAAAAAGTATTGAGATTGATGCTATAGTAACGGATAAAGTACACAGAGTGAAACTGCTTGGTACAGATTGAGTTTGAACTTTGTCATGCATACACACTATGTTATAACGTTTTCGCTCACTTCCATGGTTTAGAGCAGTTCTTTGGAGGAAAGTGTGTAAAGTGAGGTCGTCTCTCTACACCACAGAGGTTGGATCAGTGACCATGGCTTGTGCAGCATTTTTTTTGCAAAGCACAACATTACCCAGGTCGGACAAACACCATATTCTCCAGATCTCCTCTCTTACTACTTTTCCCCCATCAAAACTCAAATCACACTTGGAAGGGACAATATTTCAAGACATCGAGTAAATCCAAGAGAATGCAACCAAGCAGCTGCTCGCTATTCCAAAACAAGGAGTTCCAGGATTGCTTCCATGAACGGAAACAACGCTGGATAAAATGAATGGCTCCATAAGGGGACTACTCCGAAGGAGATTAAATGCGGAATTGATATATGCTGTAGTTTTCTTTTTATAGTACCTGTGCAGATGCTTTTTGATCAGACCTCGCATATAAGTATTTGTATATGCCCGCACGTGCGCGTCACACGAAGGGCATCGGTGAAAGCCTGTATGACATTCGGTTAGCATGTGCTGCTAATGAAATTAAGCAGACATTTTGTTCGCTAAGTATGCACGAGAGTGAGTCAAAAATTATCCGCACTTTCGCCATCCAAGGAGCAGTGATCCGATTTCAATGGTTGGAGGCTGAAATATCGAATGACAAGGACAATACGGTGAGAGTGTACTACTACTGCGTAGAAGTGTTTATGAGTAGATCGAGAAGTTTAAAAGTGGCCGGCCAAGCGTTGACGCACAAAGAAGGAACAGGACGCCTGTCAACCTCCACTACCGACGAGAATATAGAGCTAGTTCGAGAGATGGTAATAGCGAACTGGCGGGGTATCATCGATGATGTAGCATATTCACTATAGATTCAGATCACTGATATTTGGTCCTCCTTGGTGCACACTGCTAGCGGAGCCGCCATGTTTACACTGAAACAGCAGCAAGAAAACTGGCGTGATAGAAGTCAAACTTCGATCACGTAACCACAATAGTACCAACTGTAAGCACGCATGAGCAGAAAGCAGTGTGACAAACCTAAAGATATTTTATGGCGAAAATGCAAATAATTTTTGACTTACCCTCGTAGTATGTACGTAATTTATATTTACAACTATTGCAATATAATCGGCAACACATAAAAGAAATTGACACAAAACACTCTTTCTCCATTCCCATATTACGGAGTAATTAACTTCCTGTTTGAACGCAAAGTCATAAACAACATTCTTTTTACAACAGTAGGGTCTTTGTGATCCTGTGTTATTGGAAACAATTGGGTTAGATTTTTTTGCAATACCAATAATAATAAAATAACATTCAATTTTTACATCGGACATACATATTCGAAACTCTATTGTTTACGTGTGATTATTTATGTTTCAAACCTTGTGAAATCTTACTTGTTGAGCGACCATGATCTGAGCAAACGGGAACAAGCCTAAATGACGAACATCTTAAAAAAGGTTTGCCATGCAATCAAGAGAGATCGCCGTCGGCAACACTATGAGATGACTGATTTCTTTTGGAGCTGATGATATTGATCTTTAACAGATTTTAAAATGAAACGCGATTCCGTCCGTCGATTGCACAGAGAAAAATAAAGTAAAGCATTCATTTTAATGTGCGCTACAATTTGAAGGAAGGACTTTGATATTCCAATCAGGAATATGTCACTTAAAATCGGTTATTTTGGATTATTTTCACGTAACACAGTACACACAGAAACACATACGCGTGTTTGCGCGTAATCACATACACACACACACACACTCACGTACACACAGAGATATATAGATAGATATATATATATGAAAAGAATACGATATATATATATATATATATATATATATATATATATATATATATATATAAAAGTGAACATAGAAGTCAACACTTAGAGGTGACAGTATGTTTCATGCTAGTGCAATCGTCAGGCAACGTTGCCTGACGATTGCACTAGCATGAAACAGACTGTCGCCTCTAAGTTTTGACTTCTATGTTCACTTTTATATTTACACACGCTCTATCTCTGATATTGAGCACTTTATCCCATAAATATAGCACACTTTAAGACTATATTTCTTCATATATATATATATATATATATATATATATATATATATATATAATTTTTAAAAAATGTTGCATTTTGGTGGGTAGGTGAACTGCCCATTCTGTCTATGAATTTTACGAAAGGGAATGAACCGATAAACAGTATAATATTGTAAGAAAAAGGAGGAAGGAAAAACAGAAAAGCAAAGAGAGAGGAGAAATAAAAAAGACAGAAAGAAAAAGCAACATAGATAGAAAAAGAAAACGAAAAAGAAAGCTAGAGAAAGAGAGGGGCAGTGACAGCGAGATGGAATAGGACAGAAAAATAAAAAGGGAGACGGAAAAAGAGACAGAGATACAAGCAGAAAGAAAGAAAGAAAGAAAGAAAGAAAGAAAAGTCAGCTGAAGAGTGAATTCATTTGGTGTTACAATGGTCAGAGGTCTTCTTCAGTAGCCTAAGTGGTCAAGCGTACGGGAATTACCGTACGTCTTAGCTGTTACATCCGACATGTACGAACATCGGTGCGACGTTCAGCCGATCAACGCAAAATGGCCGCCGGCCTCTGCCAAATGAGTTGGGTCCAAGGAGACGAGACAGTATAGTCAGTGAAGAACAGTAGGAGGTGGCGAGAAAGTGACACCTGATGTGTTGGATGGCAAAGATCGAGTTCCAGGATGAAAGGAAAGAATGATGACACTTTAAATAAGGTGCACACTCAGAAAATAGACAGGGATATTAACACACGCAAACACACTTACACCCACATACACACGCACATATACATTCATCCCATCTCTCTCTTTCTCTTTCCCTCTCTCTCTCTCTCTCTCTCTCTCTCTCTCTCTCTCTCTCTCTCTATGTTTATACATAGAAAGAGAAAGACAGAGTAAGTTTTGCGTATGATATTGTATTCTGAGATAGTATTGCAATTTCCACACTGCTAGAGGTCAACGTTCGAGCCCTGCAATTGCTGATCGAGCTGATTTTATCCAGCGGTAGATTGCTCGATTCGAAGTATTGGCAGAAAATGCGACTCAAACGCCATTTACCTGGTGCTGTACTAAATTTAATTCAATGAATAACTTAAAAGGATGAGTCGACAGTGATAGATAGATAGATAGATAGATAGATAGATATTGTTTTTAACTGAAATAGCATCTATGTAAATAATGCATTTTTAATAGAAGCAATAATCAATAATATATAAAGAAACATGTTCGTCTTTGTCGTCAGTAAATCCATTGAGAATCAAAAGTAAAAGATAGATATGAAAAGAATGAGACAGAAACAAAGTTTTATGGTCAAAATCTTTATGTTATTATTTACATAGCAAAGACCAAAATTTCGAAATTTTGGTTAAAAATCTTGTTAGTTTTTTTCGTCAGCTAGGGTTCAAAGATGAGTATATGAAATTTTAGCGTATTTTTTGTGGTGAAAAACTCATTGATTTGGAAATTCTTGCAAAATCAAATAACTGTCGGATTTTAATTAAACTTTCAAGACTTATTCATAAATGACGAAAATTCTTGGTAAAACATTTTTTTATATCTGTTAAACCCCACCGTTATATGATTTTAAGAAATTTCGAGAAATTAAATTTTGCAACACTTAATGATTATTCGTTTTTATTTTTTAAAATCATTTCACCCCAAGCTAGGCCCGAATGCCACTAGTACGCAGGGGGTTACAGAGAGTGAAAGTGAGAGAAAAGAATGACTATCGGGAGGGTTGTGGAAAGAATCAATGATGAATGGAATTCAAGAAGACAGAAGATGGCGATTGAAGCGGCATTAAAACTTTCGGAAGTTTTCAAGGAAGTAACTGAACGGAAGGGAGTCGCAAAGGCTGGAAGTGTGAGAAAAGAAACTGTGGGAGTGCAAGTGGCTGTTACAACAGTAAAAGGGTGAGACCTAGATGCCAATCTCGTAGCAATCTTAAATTCACATAATCGGGACACCCGGGAAAAACTCGTCAGAGGCAGTTGTCATGAAAATATTGAGTTACCCACAGAACTCCTTGGCGAACTTAAATCATTATTTATTTATTTTGTAAAACAGGAGGTCAGTTGCCGAAAATCTGCTCTGAACCGTAAAATAAAAAAAATGTGCAATAAAACTAAGGCATTATTTATTTAGAAAAGCTTTAATTTCTTTTATAAATAAGATATACAGTGTAACCCGGATATAAGAGAGTTGTCGGGACCGGATAAGAAGTATCTTATATCCGGGTTTCTCTTATATCCGGGTTTTGTCTATTTTGTTTTATTAACACAGGCTCTAATTTGGGACCTGATAAAATTTATCTTATATCCGGGTTTCTCTTATATCCGGGTTACACTGAAGCACTATAATATTAACGATAAATTTCGATGAATAATGAATTTTTACAAGAAATGATACAATTTTTAAAAAATAATTAGAATAATTTATAAAGTTCTAAATTCCTGTATTAATCTGTGCTGGTTAGGTGATATTGTTATTAACTAAAAACTATATTTACTAATCATAAATGGTAACACTTACTACAGGAAAAAAAGAATTTTGATTCTTTTGTGTGTATAAACATACCGATTTTTGAAATTACGGACATCCATACACGACATTATCGGAAAATAAGAGCGATAACTATAATAAATTTGAAACCAATCTTAAATTCAATAAAACAGTTTCAGTAAAGTAATTTTAAATATTTTTAATAAAGAGAATTACGTTGTGCTGATAGAATTTAAAATATGGGTAAAATAGCCATTTTTAGCAATTAAACTCGTTCCAATCTATTTACATTCGTTTTCAAATAAAAGTATTTTAGTCATTGTAAATATAAAAAGCTTGAAGAAAACTTTTTTTCAATTTAAAAAAAATTCATTTTATACATTCAGTGTCGCGTTTCTTTGTAGCTATAAATTTTTGTCTTTCTTTCATTCTTTCTTTCGTTGCCAGTCGCTCTATCTGCCTATGTCAATCTTTTCATATCTCTACAAGTCTGTTTCCATCTCCCTGCGCTGATATATACCATGCTGTGCCAAGCTGAATAAATATATTCTACTGTTTATAGATAAAGAAACACACACACACACACACACACACACACACACACACACACACACACACACATACCACACACGCGCACGCGCATGTATACCAACATTGTATATCGGTTCGAATGTACTTTGAGAGATTGTATCTCTGACAAATAAAAGTAAGTTCATATAGTTTAACGACCACAGCATTATCAAGACAAGTTACACTTCATTTGTCAGATACAAGTTCTATTGCACAACATTTAGAAACGCATTCCTGTTCACCTTCACAATAGTTGTTGTCAAAACCAATATAATATACTGCACTACAAAAACAATAAACAAAACTTCAAAATCTCGAGTCCCTCTATATCAAAAGCAAGCAAACAACACTCAACAAAATGTATTACGTGTGTCACATATTTAAGTGCATTTAACAAACAGTTAATGCCATTTTTCATTTCTACTAATTTCTGGTTAGCTCCCTTGTTTGTGTGTTGTTTTTTTTTAATCACCATCACAACGAAATGTACATTTTGTCACAGTTACAAAGTTAGTCTTCGTAATTCACTCCCGAGGAGATCGAAAGTACTTGGGTAAGAAAGAACTACGTTGCCTTCCTTGGTGAGTTTCATCTTAACATCAAGAAACTTATTAGCGAACTAGAAAGGTTTATTATAAAAACAGACATAATATGTTTATATTATTCAATGAAACACGTCTGAGTGAAGATATGCTGCCTATATATATATATATATATATATATATATATATATATATATATATATATATATATATATATATATATATATATATATGCACGAAAGTTTGTTGAAAAATGTCTGGGCCCAACAAAGACGCCTTTGTAAAAAGAGAAGTTTAAGTTTGTCCTTTGGTCAGATTTTTAGGATGTTAGCTTTGGCTGAGAACCTCTTCAGCACATTCCTCGTATAATGGAATTCAGTTGGTAAATTGATGTTAATTTTAAAACTCTACCTGTACACGTACGCAATAGCTATTATGGATGAAAGGAAGAGAGAGAGAGAGAGAGAGAGAGAGAGAGAGAGCGGAGGTGTGGGCGGCAAGAGTTTCTGTATGAGTGCATACGTGAGAGACATAGAGAAGAGCGCCCAGAAAGAGAGAAAAGAAGTTTTTTTTCGCGGTTGAATTAAGCAGAAAACGAAGCCGTGAAGCTGACAACAACAAAAAAAGAAGAGTCGAAGGCTGAATGACAAAAACGATCAACTTGTGACAAACAAAGAAATGCGCGCAAATAGAAATGCACAAGGTTTCTGAAAGCAGAAACACTCACTTTATATATATATATATATATATATATATATATATATATATATATATATATATATATATATATATATCTTCGCGACATTCTACAAGATTCTTTACATAGCTGACGAAAGTTTGGCTTCCATCTGCGTTTTGGCTTCGTTTGGAGTCTCGTTTCAATGTTCTCCTTACTCAACATAAAGCATGACATTTGATAAAATATATAAGAAATTTATAACAATTTGTCCATTGACGCAATATCTTCTATTTTAATATGGTTAAATTTATCTTTTTCAATTTTATTACGAAAGACATTGTACATTTTTAACCGGTTTAGGTTATTAGTTTCTTACGACATTGACACATTTCCTAAAGTTTTTTTCTTCTGTTGAAGACAGATATACAGGGTGATTGAAAAGTAACTCCCTGTTTTATGTATGATGGACTCTCCCGTCTAAGTATAATTTTTACAAGACGGGAGAGTCGACCATACATATATTAGGGAGTTACATTTCAATCACCCTGTATATTTATTTGCTAGGTTGTAGTGGCGATATTATTACGGTCCCGTTTCTTTTTCTGAAAGTAAGTGACAATATAGTACGTGACATATGATTCGTATTTCTTATTGATTTGGGCACCTCGTATCTCGCTAGATCTATTACGTCTGGGTAGTTTTCGATCCTCAGTGGGTGCACCTTATTTCCGGCCTTGTGCCACATCTAAGCTACGCTTGCAAAATCACTATAATTTGGGCACCTCGATGTGGTGCAATGGTTAGCCAGCTTGTCTCGCTAGAACTATTACAAGTTAGTAGTGAGTTCGATCCTCTCGGGGTGCCCCATACTTTCGACCTTGTGCCACATTTGAGCTACGCTATTTCTTATTGATTCATTTTCTACGGCTTATCAACTATTTGCAGGTTATTTAAACCCAGAAAATATTTTTAGATTGATATTCTTAAATAAGAATTTGGGGTAGGGGTAATAATGGTTTATTCATGTAATTTGTACTAATTAGCTGGAGGAGGAGAGGTAAATTCATACCTATCCCAAGGGTATTTGCGCGTAAGTAGATATAACGAATACAACGTGAATTGGAACTCGGCCCCGATTAACAATTTTGAGCCATTATCCACGGCACCATCCGCACATCCAAATTTACAGCAATTTGTATTTCCATGCTGTCACCCACATATGGTTCAATGGGAACTATTATATCCTGTGGGTGAAACGAGAGGGAAAGAGAGTGTTTGTAACCTTTTCTTATTAAACTGCTTTATACAACGCCACCTAGCGGGGGTTATGACATAGCTCTTGTTATTATCAGTGTTTAACTTATCAAACCAGGATAGTACCCCTCATTAATTTAGACTAGCGTTTCCCAAACTTGTTAAGCAACGGCACACCTAGGAGATGAATATATTACGACACACTTAGCAAAATGTTTGAAGTGCATACATTTAAATGTTATGAAATCAAACCATAGATTTAAAAAAAAAAAGAAAAATACACACACAAATATGATTTACTTTATTTCAATATTTCTATTCAACTATTTGTGCAGCTTATTTTGAATGAAACTTGTGTCTGGTGCTTTTTCGTGGTTTCTTTAATGTTTGGTCGAATGCACCCCAAAATGAACGAATGTATTTTATGTAAACAATAGGCTGATTGTCCTCCCTTGAACTTATCTGCGCTCCATTTCAAATTACGGGTGTGCGAAAGTGCAGTAAAATATTACTATGAAAAACAACAATTTCAATCCAATTAACAGCATTTTCATTTTATACAAAATTTCAGAGTAATATACTTAAAAAAAAATGGAAAATTATTACATCAAATGCTCAATGCTAAATATCAGAGACAATATTAATTTACAATTCAATATAACTTTGTAAAAATTTTGACTGAAACAAAGAATGTTGAATACAATTATATGAAAAAAAGGTTAATATTAATTTATTCAAATAATGGATTTTTTTTAAAGTTAAATTAAAAAAATAAAAATACTATTAAAAAATGAATATTAAAACAAAGTATTTAAAATAACATAATTGAAGAATAGTGAAAAGGATTATTTGAAAAAATATTTAATACTTATTCATTTATTCAAATACTAACGTTGTATCATTACTACTTACACACACACACACACACACACACACACACACACACACACACACATATATATATGTGTGTGTGTGTGTGTGTGTGTGAATGTGTGTGTGTGTGCCGTGACAGTATTTCGCTGCGCACATAAGAGGATGGCGCGGCACACTAGTTTGCCGCGTCATGGCGGTTGAGAATCACTGATTTAGACAATCTCTTACTCCTGAAAGAATATCTTTTCTCGAAAGAAGAATATTTGCCATTAAATACGATCCAAGATCATACTTAAATAACAAAATCAACCGCTAGACGTGAAAGAGAAAAATACAGCCTTTTTAACTAAAATTAGGAATTCGACATTTACGCGAGTATATATATATTATTTTATTTTTTAATTTTTTTTTAATTGAGTTCATCACAAATGCAGTGAAGCCACTGAGACACAAGGGAGTTACTGTGTGCGACAGTATAAGAAAACAGAAACATTGCTAACGAGAAACAACAGAAGAAGAGACAGGAGAAGGACAGTAGATAGTGATTGATATTGCATTTATACTTTTGCAGATTACAGTTGGCTGGAAAACATGGAAGTAGAAGGTATTTCCACAAGCGAGAAGTGCGAGAAAAGAAATTGTTAGCATAGAACTTACGGTTACATCTAGCCGGCTCAACTCTAAATTGATGAGAACTTGTCACCAGTCTATTACAGTGCTTAAATTTAATGAATCTACTAACAGAAGAGCTCATACGAACAATTACCATGAACGTGTTAATAGAAAAGGCACATGAAGTTAACCTTACTCCGGTGGGAAAGAGACTGAAGCTGAGACACCAGAACAGGGCCAACAATATTGCTGATTTTTCTTTGGATTTTATCATGAAGCTCTAGATAAATAGCGGATGCACCACACCATATGTGGCAGCAATATTCTAAGCATAGGCGAATGGTAGGCTTATAGATAAGATACACTCTGGAGAGAACAAAATGTCTTAAGTTTTAAATTTATATATATATATATATATATATATATATATATATATATATATATATATATATATATATATATATATAAAGACATTTATGATATGTTTAACGTTCTTTTTATAGATACAAGTATTTAAGCAAATGCTCTGGTTTATAATAAACAGTATTAAATAACATTTACCGGCCTGAATGTCCGAGAAATTTTCATAGAAACCGAATCGAACCTGTATCCTATACGGAACCGTCATTTCGCGTGAATTAACCGTTCGGCCACAGAGAAGCGTCTGGTTAGCAAGGTCGATTTTACTATCTTTAAACTTAAATCTTCCATGAGTCTCTTCTATTCATATCTGGTCTAGCGTATCAAATGTAAACAAATGACGTCATATATTTTTGAATTGAACAAAGTCCGACAATTTATTTACAGACATTTATGATATGTTTAACGTATCTATAAAAAGAACGTTAAACATATCATAAATATCTTTAAATAAATTGTCGGACTTTGTCCAATTCAAATATATATATATATATATATATATATATATATATATATATATATATATATATATATATATATATATATATATATATTGTACTAATAAGCGATTAATGAAGAATAAAGATATTCAATAAAAAATAGTATGTGTGGCAATCATTCACTTAAGCGGTGTAGAATAAACTGCTGTTCCCTGGGCCGTTACAAAATCGATGGCCACGGTATATACGTTTATTGCAATTAAACAATCGGCATATAACCGAACAATGAATATATAACAGCAATCTCCTCTTTCGGAGTCACTACTCGCCGGTCAATCTCCACAACGAAGAAACGCTTTCCCATTGGCTACGGTGATATTTACGACGGAAAAAAAAAACAACAAACATTTAAAGATATGCAATGAAACTTATAATTTGTTTTACGCCGTTTAAGTGAAGTAGATTTTTGACATCATTTTACGCTACTTAAAAGAAGGATTACCGTATATTTTATGAAAAATATAAATACATCTTCGACTTAAATTAGAAGGAAAAAAGGATATTCAATAAAACTGCCTTCAGCATTGCCCGGAAATGACATATTGCCCGGAAATGACATGATGCCCGGATAATGTGGTTTCCAATCGTGTTGTACATTTTGTCAAAGATGTCGGCAGACAAAATGTTCTTGGTATGGCTGGTCCGCTGCTTGATCTTCCTCTCGATGACACTCCATCCGTACTAATCAACAGGATTAAAATCAAAACTTTGGAAGTCTCATGTCTAGAACTAGACGTGACATTATCGTGAAAATTCTCTGCTAGTCGTTCAAAAATTACATAGCTAATGTATGAAGAAACATTAACATAGCTGGTCATCTCAATCCAGAACATGACCTCTGTGTCCAGAACTTCAATTTCAGATATAATAACCCTGAGTTTAGACGGCAAGAAGTATACCATAATGTCGTTACCTTAATTGCTCACGAACCACGAGGCCATCACCGTGAGTATCCATGTGATATCTGTGTTGCGTCACCTGTCCTTAATTCTGTTCACCTGACCACTTTTAAGAAATCGGCTCTGTTTCACGGCTAATGCTATGTGGCGCGTTTTTCCTTTGTAAGATCAGAAAGTCCAACGTGAATACACTCGATACATATGAAAGAGAAACAAGAACGGTAAGATTTTGCGCATGCCGTGTAACATTAGATTATCTTCCTTTAATAATTCACTAAATATGTTCCAAAATACCTGACATGCCCTTACGTATAACGCATTTATTTAACTCGAAAATATATAATTCTTCATAAAATCTTTCTTTGTCTATTCACTTGAGCTAATGATGAATATTACTAATAAAACAGAAACATCAGTAAAAATGACATATCAGGTATTAAACTGATTGTATATATATATATATATGTCAATTTTGTAGTGCGTAATCAATTTATGTAACGTAAATCATTCAAACGAAAAACAAATACTGAAGCTAATTATACGGCGAGAATCACTCTCACAAACAATATTTACTAATAAAATACAATCAACTTCGAATCTGTTAATGAATGGTGTGATCCTTGTTCATAAATTCCGGGTTTATCAGGTGTTATTTTTTCTACGAGTCAGGCTTTCAGTCGTACCAAACGACCATCTTCAGGTAGACAATTTAGTGTGTTTTTATTAAATTCCGAATAGTAATGCGACATCGAAAGGTAGTAAATTGATTACGCACTACAAAATTGACATTAAAATAACCTGATCCTAAGTGCGAAATTCCTGATAATAACTGTGACATTTACTCTTATTACTGAACAATTTAGTTCATACCACTTTTCTCCAGTACAAGAACGCACATTTTTCAAATTTAAAAAAATTCAACCACAGCGTTGCGTTTGCACGCTCCAAAATTATTCTAACATTTAACAATATCTCATTGCTAAAAAAACACTATTTCGGACCGTACTACATTTCGATGTCGCATTACTATTCGGAATTTAACAAAAACACACTAAATTGTCTACCTGAAGATGGTCGTTTGGTACGACTGAAAGCCCGGCTCGTAGAAAAAATAACACCTGATAAACCCGGAATTTATAAACAAGGATCACACCATTCATTAACAGATTCGAAGTTGATTGTATTTTATTAGTAAATATTGTTTGTGAGAGTGATTCTCGCCGTATAATTAGCTTCAGTATTTGTTTTTCGTTTGAATGATTTACGTTACATATTTATATATATATATATATATATATATATATATATATATATATATATATATATATATATATATATGAATTGGTATAGAAAATGTGTAAGATATTCATTAGAATCCGAAAGAATAATAGAATAAGGAACAAAAATGAAATATTTATAAATTTAACATGTTTCTCATGTATTTAATGGACACATTTTCTTTAATAAGTTTTCTCGAGTACGCAAACCGGTAGACGAAATAAATACTCAGATACCGTTAACCACTAAATATATCATTTGAAGCAATAAAAATATGTTGGATTAAAAAATAAATCTATTAATTCTTCAGATATTGCTTCGTTTACGGTTAGATACAAAACAGTGCTGAAATGCGTTTCAGAACAAGTATGTGTGGTTTAAAAGCAAAACAGAACCACTTTTAATTGTGAAGTTCTTAGTAGCCGAATTAGACTTCTCTTATTCTGCAAAGACAGTCGTAGGTTCGAATCCTGTCGAAGGGCACATTATCATTATCAAGCTTTCTCTACTATGCATGCCGGTAGACGAAATAAATACTGTTTAAAATAAACGGAGCGTCTACTCGAACACGAGTATCCACTAAAAATAACGTTTGAAGTAATTAAAAAATATAAATGTGTGTGTGTGTAAGAGAGAAAGAGTGTGCATCATTTTTAACCTTGTGACAGACAAATCTAAGCTTGGTAATATCGTTAAGGCAAGCGTGCTAAGACAATTGAAATATTTTCGAAGGCCTGCCAGACATTGTTTTCGAGAAACGATTGTTGAATCGGTGGCGCGTGGAGAGGTTCGGGCAAGGCCGAAAATAAAGGTACACCAGTCAAAGCTGCGAGGATCTTTTTTTTTTGCGAATAAGCCATCACCTTCTACTCGCCACACTTGCTTGGCTTTGAAAATTGCTGACAAGCACCGAAGCGGCGCACATCAGCCGACTTTCCTCCAGACCAATGAGCGGCAAATAAGCAGCTTAAGATTGGCTCGAAATGATCATTGTTGGGTTGACAGGGCCAAAACACGTGGAAACAAACACACACAACACATATTCTCGTTCTATATATAGATTCTATTCATATCTTAAGCTGTTCGTAATTATCACACGCTTCATTGTTCCAAACTGTATATCTTTTTCAGTCAGTACTTATATTATATATATATATATATATATATATATATATATATATATATATATATATATAAAAAGAAAGAACAGTAAGATATAAAATTCGGTGTTCTTATAGATATTTTTATTTTTACACAATAGTGCTCAGTGTAAATTTACAGAACATTAATATTATAAATTAATTGATTTAAAATATGGGTTTTTCGCTACACAGTGATAACCATGTTTCAGA
>OZ038503.1:62639700-62677200 GCA_964036315.1 Acanthosepion esculentum | reverse complement strand
ATATATATAAAAGAAAGAACAGTAAGATTTATAATCCGGTGTTAAGCCATGTTCTTTTTTTTTTTTTTTAAAGTGCTCGATACAAAACAGTGGAGCCAAATATAATTATTTTCTTTTTAAAAAGATGTTTCAAAACTGAAACTAAATTTATAAATTTAATTATTAAAATTAAAGTCAAAATCCATTGTCTCGTTCCATTGTCAAGCGATGATAGGAATAAACTTTCAAAAAATCTACTTAATTTATATTTATGTTAATATTATGAGTTGATAAGTTTAAGGAAATACATTTTAATTTCATTAAAATATATTTTATGGGGTGGCTGGGTTTTAATTTCCCTCGACAGCTTATGCATCCAATATATGTTGCTTACAAAGTCAGGTTAAGTTTAGGTGGGGTGGCGGTGTCTGCTAACAAACGTATTCAGTGAGTCATCTGGATTTCTAATGCCAAATAAAAAATTAGGCATTTTCATTCATCTGCTTAATTCATATTTTTATACACAAAGATTTTCTAAAAGGGTCATTTTAATATGTGCAAGACACATTTTTAATACTTAAATTTTATTAATTAAATCTTATTCTAATAGATTTAAAGTACCACACGACCTTCTAATAACTAATATATCATACGGTATTTTTACAAATAAATATATTAGAATTTAATTACTAATTAAAGATCAAATATAAAAATGTATGTTTCTTCTCTATTATTTATTGTTATTTTTTATTTATCTTTTTTATTTAATTACTACAAAAATAGCTATTTAATTTCTTTGATGTAGTATTTTTTTATTTTTCAGAAACTTAATAATGTATAATTTTCATGTATGCACAAAGTACATGGGTCATTTAATGATCTACAAGCTCTAGCTTTTCTTATTAATTTCCATTTTACTGTCGGTGTTTTATTAGTTTCTTTTAAGTGCCAGAAATATTTAGATAAGGACGTTTGATTTCAGTATTTATTATTAAAGGACATTTGATGTTGGTTCCACCTTCTTTTGAATTCATTTCGTGTGCATCCAATGTAGAATTTTATTATTTCTGTATTATCAACACATGAAATATTGCATTGATAAATTATTGATTCAATATGGCATTTATTATTAAGAGGACAGTTTTGAGGATTTCTGCAATTACATAATTTTTCTTTATCTTCATTTCTTTTTATTTTAGGATCCATATTTTTTAATTTAGTATATGTGTCTATTTAAGTTATTAGCATTAGGTTTCTTAATCATTTCTAAGTTTTCAGTACAACTGTAACTTAATTTTAGGGTATTTTTATTAAAAATTGTACTGAGTTTATTATCTCTGGTAAAATGTTTATCGATTAATGCAAAGAATTTTTGTCGTAAGTTATTTTTTACCATTAGGTTGTATGTATACCAAATGATTTTCTATTTTTATTTTTTCTATGGTGTCCTTTTTCATTTTTTATATAATTGAGTTTTAGGCATTTATAGCTACCATTCTTTAGAGATTTAGTATAGAAATTACGATGTTCATAGAATATTTTTTCATTTGCTGAATTTGTACTCAATCTTTTTTCAATAGGCCAATGAGCGTTGACTTCAATGTTCACTTTTATATTTACCTACGCTCTACCTCTGGTATGTAGAACTTTATCCCATAAATATGGCATACCTGAAAACTATATATATATATATATATATTGAATGTGTACCTGGGCATATAATCTAGCCAATTTCCTTTAGTTTCTATTTCTTTTTGTTGATTTTTGTATCACTTTTGTTATTAAGTAAAATCTTTTCACCTTATATGAATAAAGACTAAAGGAAAACTGATCTGATGGACTTTATCAAGGCAATGTCCATCTGAGGACGAAACGCGTCGGCTAAGATCAGTTTTCCTTTTGTCTTTATTTATATTTTCTTTACAGATATATTTTTACTTACGTCAGACATTTCTTATGGTGATATGTTCTCAGTCCAAGTCCACTTCTGAAATTCCTCCCAAATGATCAAACTATTTCTACCAAATGAGCTTTCATTCTTTTTCTTTCTTTTAGATTCCTGGGCTTGACCCGACTTCTTTTCAGCTGACCCACGTCTATAACGACACAGCTAACAATGATTTATATATCATTAGTGCATATATATCTGCTTGTTTATATACCTGTGTATATATGCAGGTATGTAGGTAACCCTATATACGTACTGTATATATCCGTGTATCATGCGACTTTTGGAGACCTAATTTTGAAGCTAATTTTAAGGGGGTCGCTTCATACACGTGATATAAAATTAGTGTATGTACCGCTGGCCTTCGCTACGTCGTTGATCAAACTATATGTCCATTTACTGTAGTCAAATTAGCTTCAAAATAAGCTCTTCAAAGGTTGCATGATACGCGAGTATATACGTATATGTTTTTCTTCTATCTACCGATATCGTTACGATTCCTGCAGACGAAGGAATTACCCTCAACCAACGAGATTTAATAAGGTATTTACCTGGCGCCACCGTAAAACTAAAAGACATTCAGATTCCAAATATCATAAAAGCAACCCACATGGCGGGCTATAAAAACCTCGATCCCCGTTTCATCCAGCGTCGTCGACGGGACGGGAGTTTCCCTTCACAGTGGAAACGGATTATGAGCAGAGGATTTCAAATTAGACCAGGCACTTTTATGGCGACAATTCGACACTGATCATGAGAGTAATTTACAG
The DNA here is from genome assembly GCA_964036315.1 of Acanthosepion esculentum. Classification (NCBI taxonomy): domain Eukaryota; kingdom Metazoa; phylum Mollusca; class Cephalopoda; order Sepiida; family Sepiidae; genus Acanthosepion; species Acanthosepion esculentum. The sequence goes on along the minus strand of OZ038503.1, from coordinate 62,674,503 downwards.
CAGAAACGATTATTTGGTCTTGGAGCCAAGTAAAATAAATGTATTATTTTTCATTGTCTTCCTGCTGCCACAATGCTATCTATCTATCTATCTATCTATCTATCTATCTATCTATCTATCTATCTATCTATCTATCTATCTATCTATCTAAATCTGTTCATTGTCTATTTATCTATTTTTCCATCTATCTCAGTTTTTCCTTATCTATCTATTTCAGTGCATTATCTTTCTATCTATCTCAGACTTTTTCATTATCTATCTATGCATCTACGTATGTATGTACATATGTATCTATCTCATTCTGTTCAAATTTAGTAAAATTCGGTAACGGAAGATTCGGTAATTTTGACATGGTAGGAAAATTCGGTAACCATGAAAGTCGATTGAAAATTTAATTTTAAGGGGGCTAAGCTCCCCTCCCCTATATTTTTAGATAGCTGAAAATCCAACTACAACAATACTAGGGCCATACTTGCAGAAGTGGGGGTGCTTAGTGGGCTAGGAATTCTTACCCAATATTTTTTTTAAAGTATTATTAATTATGGTGGTCTAGATAAAACCCCACTACAACAATACCAGGACCGTACTTTCTGGAAGAGGTAGCCCCCCCCCCCTTTACGTTTAAATAAGTATAAGTAAAAAAATCAAGGATTCTAGTTCAGATAAAACTCCGCTGCTAGGGCCGTACTTTCTGGATGGAGGGTACTGGGCGAAATATCATTAAATAAATATTTTTAAAATAAGCAGTCACCTACCCCTCTTTGGCAAAGTCTTCGAAGCCCTTATCAACACCGAAGTGGTTAACCACCTTACATCACATGATCTCCTCTCAGACAAGCAATATGGATCCCGCTTTGCCCGATCTACAGCTGATGTGCTTACGGCCATCACTGAATTTGTCTACCAAGCTCTTCGTAATAACGGAGAAGCTCGCGCCGTGGCCCTTGACATCTCCAAGGCGTTTGATAGGGTTTGGCATGCCGGCCTTCTTCGCAAGCTTCAGGGCTATGGTATTACAGGTCGATTGTTTGACCTAATACAATCATTCCTGTCAAACCGTGAATTGAAGGTCGTTCTCAATGGATTCTCCTCCATCTCCTATCCCACAAACGCAGGTGTTCCGCAAGGCTCCCGCCCTAGGCCCTACCCTGTTCCTTATCTTCATCAACGATCTTCCTGGCGCCATAAATTCTCAAGTTGGCATCTACGCGGATGACACCAAAATTTACTCCTGCCTCAGAAACAAATCTAGTGTCGCTGACAAAATTAACCTGGCCGTTCGTCTTGAAAAGGACCTTCAATCGGTTGTGAACTGGGGCAGGAATTGGCTGGTTAACTTTAATGCCTCCAAAACAAAACTGCTCTCTATTAATCACCACAGGGATCCTTCCCTGCATCCCATTAGAATGTCTGAAGATCAACTTCTCGAGAGCTCCTCTCTGCTGCTGCTCGGTCTCACGCTGTCTGCTGACCTGAGATGGAACAAATACATTGAGTCAATTGCTTCATCCACTGCAAGAAAAGTTGCCTCCCTGTGCTGGGGCAGGAAATTTTTCTCCCCGGAATCGATCCTCCAAATTTACAAATCAAACATCCGCCCTTGCGTGGAGTATTGCTGTCATATATGGTCTGGAGCCCCTTCTGTTTGCCTCGGGGTTCTTGATAAGATCCAGAGACGGGTATGCAATGTAATTGGCCCTGATCTGGCTTCTCGTCTTCAGTCTCTCTCTCACAGAAGCGCCATTGCCTCTCTCTGTCTCTTTTACAAATACTACCATGGTAATTGCTCCGATGAGCTGCTATCGTTGGTTCCCAGGCTCCATGAATTCAAGCGTCGTACGAGGCTGGCATCCCGTTCCCACCCTTTCACTGTTGAAACTGTTAAATGTAGCCTTGCCTGGGGTGAAAAGCTTTAAAAAAAAGTATTTTATGATTGCTATATTCTATTGATTTTCAAGAAAATAAAAACGATTTCTCTAAGTTCTTGTATGTTCCTTTCAAATACTTATTTTAATAAAATATAAAGGTAGTAAATGCATTAAGTTTTATTTCTTTTTTAGAAAGTAAACACTACATAGTCTAATTTATATTTCAAAATATACATGCGGGGGAGGGGGCTTAGTGCCCACTCCAAAACGGACCTAAAATCAATTTTCAATCGATTTTTATTTCATAGTTACCGAATTTTCCTAGCTTTTCAAAATTACCAAACTAGCTAGCTCTGTTCATTATCGATCTATCTGTCTGTCTATCTATGTTTTTTCGCTATCTATCTATCTATCTATCTATCTATCTATCTATCTATCTATCTATCTATCTATCTATCTCAGTTCTTTTCACTATCTCAGTTCTTTTCACTATCTCCGTCTGTTCATTATTTATCTAGCTAGCTTGATGTGTCTTTCTGTTAGTCTGTCTATCTATCTATCTATCTATCTATCTATCTATGTGCCTGTCTGTTCATCATATATCTATCTATCTCAGTTTTTCATTATTTCTTTATCTAACTCTGTTCATTATCTGTCTCTCTATCTCAGTTTTTTAGCTCTCTCTCTCTCTCTCTATCTATCTATCTATCTATCGCATTTCTTTTCACTGTCTCAGCCTGTTCATTATCTATCTATCTATCTAGTTATCCGTCTAACTGAGATACCTCCTTATTTTCCCGATGCTTGTTCTCATTTTAAATCGTTTGAAGGGAACCAATAGTGCGAAAATACAATGGTACACATGACTACTTCCTTTGTCGGCATGGGACACGATTTCTAAATTCAAAAGGAAGATCATTTCAGATTCAATATTCGTCTTGACTTTCTAACTTAATTTTATCTTAACCGCTGTGCATTTTAACATTGTCATATAATACAAATCCACTTTATTAAATTCCATCTCATATTTGCTTTTACGTTTAGCTTAAAAGAAATCTCTATCTTTTCCTGTTAAAACTCTAGGTATAAAATAAATGATGTAACTAAACAGGCGGATAATAAAGGCTTCAAAATAAACGTACATTTTCTTTTATTTTTACATTATTTGTGAGCTTTCTCCCTATCAACATCATTCATTTGCATAAAAAATGATTTAAATATATTGTCAAGGGGGGATAATTTACGTTGAGTGAGTGAATGTTGACTAAGAGAAATGTAACAGCGAATTATTTTCGTGTTATACGTTGTTCACGAAAGTGTCTTTCTATCTATCTATCTATCTATCTATCTATCTATCTCAGTTCTTTTCACTATCTCAGTCTGTTCATTATCTATCTATCTAGCTAGATGTGTCTTTCTGTCATTTATCTATGTATCTATCTCTAAGTAAGTTGGGTTTCTGCTTTTATTTTTCTTCAAAAAATAAAGTACAATTATATTCGAGCCTGAGTCAATTATCTAGTGTCTTTTCTGTTAATTCACTCCAAACAGTGTAAAGTTAATTATCCAAATATTAATTCACTCCAAAAAATTATAAATTTTAAATCAAAGTTTGTTTATTTTTTATTACATTTTTGGCATTCTTTTGAAATTATAAATGTTAAATCAGACTTAGCTTTACTCACAACTCCAACCCTCAGAATGAAAAATTACCACAATCCGGGAGTTCTTCACATTTCGTAACTACAATTGATATTCAGGATACTTACAAGGAATTCTTTACAATTTAAAAAAAAAGAAAAAGAAAGAAATCTGTTTTTAACTTGTTAATCGGGGTGAGAGCGAATGTGGACTCTTTAGGACACTTTAGAAGCGATCGCAAAGGTCAACCCAACCGGAGTGCTCTGGGAGAATTTGGTGTGAATTTTATTAAATATAGATTCTTTTATTTTGAGGTGAAATAATATTATCCATTCATCATTATTTGCACTGAAGTGTTGCCACTTATCACTTGGATAGATTTTGAATCAGTTTCCGCAGGTTTTGATGGGAAAAAACTTTCGACGAACACTTGTATCTGGTTTTCATTAGATAAATTTTTCCCCACCAAAGCGTTTTGCAACGATCGATAAAGATAATAATCGACTGGTGCAAGGTCAGATGAATATGGCGTTGAAGTAGAATTGTCCAGCGAGTCCCCAAATTTCTGCCTGCTTTGTTCTTCGTGTATGCAATCTTGCGCTCTCATGGAGAACATTTTTCCTAAAGAGGAGCACAGGGTGGTTTTCGAGAAAACTTTTATGAACACGTAGCAGCTACTAGATATATATAAAGTTGTATTTAGTATTTCATTGCGTTTTATGATGTAAACGATGTTTCATTAAGACGGATTACATATAAGGGTGTTTCATTAAGGCGGATCAAAGTCAACAGTAAATAAATCAGTGTTATTGGTGAAAATTTATTTCTCTATAGGATCATGTTATTTAAGTCATGGCAATTATGTGTGAAAAATAATATCGCTCAAATGTCCGCTAAATCTGAAAGAAAAAGAAAAAAAAATCATTAGACGCTTAAACTTATTTGCATTTAAAATCTGTCCAAGTTATTGGAACACCCTTTATAAGTGAATAATGTCCCAACAATCACGCCACCCCACACAGCATTAACTTACATCTATGTAGCTTATCTTTGGAGTCGGTTGAGTCGTGTCAATTCCCTGCTATTTACGTTGCACATAGTTGTATGTAAGACATTTTTCATGTAATGATATATTTCAGGAACGGTTAGTTAAGTTGATCCATTGGTTATTACAATTAGTTTCCAAAAGTATATTACTTATAAATCAATCTAATAGCAAACGATAATCAAACCAATCCGACCTCTTACTACATCTCTTATTAGTGTCACATTTTATAATGAAACCAAACACTTAATACATCACTACGTAGTGTCACCTTTCGGGTTATAAAATCAAACTAACCTCTTACTAAAGCTGTTTGTTGTGTCACATTTCGTAATGAGAGACAAAACAAAGCAAACTCTTATTACATCTCTTTGTTGTCACTTCTCGGAAGTATTATATAAAAAAAAGCTTACTTCATCTCTTCGTAGTGTCACATTTTGTAATGATAGTCAAACTAACGTAAGTGAATGTAATGGATTCGACTGGAATTCGAATTTGGAGAGCCGAGTTCGAATTCCAATCAAAATCCATTACATTCACTTACGTGCTAATACCCCTGGGAAAAGTATGAATTCTCTTCTCTCCTAGCTATGGTTAAATAACAGGACAGACCGGGTTCCCTAGCCTTGGATGGCAACTGGTTTACCGTAGAAGGAAATGGCAACCTCCTGCAGGAAAAAATCTGCCTAAGCGTGTATCACGCACGGCACATAACTGACTGAGTCAAACCAAACCAAACCAGCCTTTTACAACATCTCTCCGTAGTGCCATATTTTGTAAATATAAAATCAAACCAACCTATTACTACACTCTCTTCCTAATGTCGAATTTCGTAAGGATAGTCACACCAAATTCTTAATCCATCTCTTCGTAATGTTATATTTCGTAAGCATTATGAAATCAAACCGACGCCTTAATATATCTCTTCCTTCTGCCACATTTCATAAAGATAATCAAACCAATCAACCTTTACGACATTTATTCGTTGGGTCATATTTCGTAAGTATTATAAAATTAAAACAACTTCTGACTGCATCACTTCGGAGGTTCACATTTCGTGAGAATAGTTAAACCAAGGCAAGCACTTACTACATCACTTTGCAATGTCATATTTCTTAAGGATAGTCATACCAAACAAGCTGCTTACTAAATTTTATCCTAGTGTTATATTTTGTCAATGTTATAATGCGAAAACAAGTTCTTACTAAATATCTTCATACTGTCACATTTCGTAACAATAGTCAAACCAAACCAAGCATTTACTATATCCCATCACAGTGTCACATTTCGTAACAATAGTCAAACCAAACCAATCTTTACTACATCTCTTAGTGTTTTGTAAGGATAATCAAACCAAAGCAGCCACTAACTACATCGTTTCGTAATGTCACATTTCGTAAGTATTATGAAACCAGGCCAACCTTTTACTACATCTCTCCTTTGTGTCACATTTCGTAACGATAGTCAAACCAAACCAAGCACTACTACATTTCACATTCGTAAGTATTATAAAACTAAACCAACATCTTACTATATCTTTACCTAGTGTTAAATATCCTAAGTTTTTAAAGCAAACCAACGACTTACTACATCTCTTCTCAGTGTCAAACTTGGTAAGGATAGTCAAACCAACCAACCTCTTATTACATATCTTGTGTCACATCTCGTTAGAATAATCAAACCAAACCAACATCTTGCTACATCTCTTCCGAGTGTCATTACAATTTAAATATTGTTTAGTTCATTTAAATCTCCTATCACTGAATTAAAATTTCAATTCTGGTCACATGAAAATGGTCTGAAAATCTGTCACTTCAAGAATCTATATATAAATATATTTGTAGCCTCTGTCTGTCTGTTTGTTTGTTATCGAACTCGTCCTAGGGTTTTGCAGATAGACCCCCCATAACCATATATATTCTGAAACTACATTACCAGGGTACTTGGATAAGTATATTTCATTTTGATGAAAGGGAATCTCTTGGGTGAACACTCCCACCCGACTGAATTTGTTTTCACTTTGATTTAAATTAAATTTAAATTTGAACAAAGAGATGACTCCAATCCAAAATATAGAAGGAGAAATCCAGAAGATGGAGGTCACATCAACAAGATCATTGAGTAATATTGAAATGCATCATTTTTCTCTACAAATTATAACAATGATTTAAAATCAATCATCATTTTCTTACAAAAAATGTGCGACACGTAGCAAGGCGCGGATAATTTGCCTAGTATGTAATAAGATTACTTTTTACATTTTGATAGGAAAACAAAAAAATCTGTTGATAATGTATCGTATTGCTGGATTGCTCTGAGTTACAGAGAATGGCAATTCAACTTTGAAACAATGCCTAACTTCAAGGACTTTATCTGAGAAAGGCTTAAGTGGTTAAGTGTTCTCTCTGAATATTTTAACCTATAACGGGCAACTTGTTAACTGTTATTTTAGTTATTCAAATTTTTAGTTATATTGTTCAAAATTATATTCGAGAGAACAGTATTAAAATGAAGCTTTGTTTATTCTGTATTGCATTTAGTTTGTGACTTTACTGGGAAAACAAACTTAGCGCGGTTGTATATTCTTCTAACCCGTCGTCCAAGGTGGCCATAATGATCTCGCTATAATGTCTATTAATTCCACCGTCAAGAATTGACCCACTGTGTCATTCTATGTGTTGTTTTCTGAGTCGTCAAGCATTTCCTATTTTGTTCTACCTTATCTACAGTTATTACCGTCCTAACCACTAACATCTTCCTCTTTTTTGGTAAGCTCTCCTTTATTTAACTTGTAACAACATTAGGTTATCAGTTTGTTACGTGGTAGGGGCCATCCGTTTCTAGCAACTCTGGTTCATTTGTTGGAAGGAGATATATATTTATCTGATAGGTTGTGCTCGAGATATTATTGGGGTTGCATTATGTTTTTTTCTAAATATGTAGTAATTGCATTGTGTTGCGACACGTGGTTTACTGGGGACTATGAATTTCCCCAAAGAGACAGATGTTGTCATGGCGGTATCCTGTAGTTGGAGAGAGAGGAGAGAGAGAGAGAGAGAGAGAGTGTGTGTGTGTGTGTGTGTGTGAGAGAGAGTTGGCTTGTATTTTAAGCATTCACAGCCTAAATTTTCACTGTATATAATTATTGACTGACAATTTCTGATGTAAGTATTCTTATTATGAAATTATAGATAAAGAGAGAATGAAGAGAGAGAGAAAGGTTTTGTGCCCGTTCTTTTTATACAACGCAACCGCGGACATTACGAGAAGTCTCCAACCAGACAAGGTGGAGTACACTTACAATATCAGTAGTAATGGTAATAGACCCTTTATTTTGAATTTTGCTCAAGTATTGATCTGAATTTGGGATTATTTTCTGCAATCCAGATGTATTACCTGTGTGTTTCATCCTGAGTAAGCTGAAACACATAAATCAGGGCTGTTAAATTTCATATTTCATCAGTGTGTATGCGTATGATATATAGCTATATACATCGATACATAGCTATAAATTTACATATTTAAACATATAAATCTAAAATATAAATATAAACATAGATATAAACAAATGCTTAGATATAAACACCTAGTATAGATATCAAAGGAATTGGTTACAATGATAGAAGCTGAGATAGATAGATAGATAGATAGATAGATAGATAGATAGATAGATAGATAGATAGATAGATAGATAGACTGCCTGACTGACTGACTGACTGAAATATTTTGTTGATTCATTCATTCATTTTCTACGGATTATTGAATATTATTTAAAACCAGAAGATATATTTAGATTGTAAGAAATTTTGCGGGGAAATAATAATTCGTTTTCGTGATAGAAGTCTTAATAATTAACCCATAGGCGGGCCGAAAAGAAATAGATTCATAGTTTTCCCAAGGGTATTTGTGCTAAGTGAATATAACGATCTCAACGTGAATTGAAACTCGACTCATTATCCATTGAACCACTCGCACATCCAAGCCTATAGAACCTGGTATTGGCAAACTAGGTACTGACCAGGGTCGATGTTGCTTAACTTCGTTGATCGTACGGGAACTGGTGTTTCAACCTGATGCGGCCGTAAACAGGCTGATATATAGAGATAGATATAGATAGATATGAAAGACTGCGATAGATAGATAGATAGATAGATAGATAGATAGATAGATAGATAGATATGAATAGACTGCGATAGTTAGATAGATAAATAGATATGAATAGACTGCGATAGATAGATAGATAATGTATAGACTGCGATAGATAGATAGATAGATAGATAGATAGATAGATAGATAGATAGTTATGAATAGACTGCGATAGATAGATAGATAGTTATGAATAGACTGCGATAGATAAATAGATATGAATAGACTGCGATAGATAGATAGATATGTATAGGCTGCGATAGATAGATAGATAGATAGCTGTGAATAGACTGCAGTGGATAAATAGATATAAGAAATAAAGTCCATTGCATATTTTCACAAAAGAATTCTATGCGATCGCCTGTTAAAGCGTGTTTGCGTGTCCATATAAATATATATGTAGGCACGCCCGGGAATGAAAATGTGCATGCTTGCATATGAAGGCCTGAGTATCTGTGTGCAAGTCTACGTATGTCTGTGTGCATGCTGATGTATGTGTGTGCGTGTGTGCTTCTCTTTGTGTTTTCTGTGTGTGCACGCACACGCGAGTCTTATAGCAAATAATAATAATAATAATAATAATAATAATAATAATAATAATAATAATAAAAACAAAATCGATGAAACAGAATCGAACTGTACCTCGCCTGGGTTCTCCTCTGACTCATCCCCCCCCCTAAAAAAGGAGTATGAACAGAATTCAAAGACATAAAATAAGATTTTTTTAATGAAAATATTTTTAATGAATCTATTTTTTGAAAAGCTGTTTTTGTTGTGGTTTCTATTTAACAAGGTTCTCGTGTGATCGTCAACGATATTTATTTTTAATTCATCGGTACATCACCTCAAAAAAAAAAAAATGATCTTATTTTTGCGACACAAAAGGAATTCTCGGTATAATCCTGCTTTTCGCTCAGATTACGGTTTCAGTGGTCAATAAAGAGTTGGAAATTGCAGACTCTGTCATACTGTTGGCGATTAATGATATAAACTACACCTTTTTCCCCTTTTTAAAACACACCCATTACGAAAAAATATGAAATTGTGTAAGTAAGCCTTATTTGGCATCAAACTAAAAATATAGAATCAAACAAATAAAATTAATAAAATATCAGTGATATGTCTTCTTGTTGATTCAATCATTTAAAATGGTCGTGTTTTGAGTCGGACTGATCAAAATTCAGGCCCTGCTACGTCACTGAGTCATTTAATTAATATATTTATGATCTCCCCTCCCGCCCCACTCTCTCTCTGCTTATCACGAGGCTAACCTCCTCGGTTTTCTCGTTTTTTTCTACCACTTTACCCACTTCGGAGGCCGCCACTCTCTTTACCTAACATTCTCTTTATCATAAGTGCCTACAGGTTGAGAAATGTTCTTAGCTCAGAAAATACTTCCACCTCTTTCTCCATTTCTCCCACCCTCTACCTCTCTCTCTCTCTCTCTCTGCAGGGTACCCCTAAAATCTGGACACATAGGAAATCTCCACGACAGATTAAACATGGTTTTGTCGAAAGAAAGAATTGACTTCTTTTTCTGGGGTATGGTAAAGGAGAAGGTGTACTCAATGAAAATCACAAATGCAACACACTTGATTGAACGCATAAAAAGTGAATGCGCTAAAATCGACGTCAATGTGGAGTTATTGTATCGAGTTAACCTGAATGTTTCAAAACGCATCAACATTTTCATCACAAATGATGGAAATCATGTGGAAGATGTTAGTTGTTTCAATAAGATCTTATTGAAAACTTATTTCTTGATAATATTCATTTTTTGTGCCTATGTGTCCAGACTTTAGGGACACCTTGTATAATATATATATATATATATATATATATATATATAAGTAATAATTAGGAGGATTTGATAAAGGTAATTACGTAATTCATCGAGTCTGAAACCTCAACAGAATATTTCGTCCTATATTTGGGACTCATCAGCAGTGCGCATCCACTACCGAGAATTGAAACCCTGACAGTTAGGTTGTCAAGCGAACACCCTACCAACTGTTCTACGGGCCTCGGTGACGAAGAGGTAGCAAATCAGACTGGATATAGCGCCGCTCACTCACATTATTCTCTGTAAGCATATATATATATATATATATATATATATATATATATATATATATATATATATATATATATATATATATATATATATATATATATATATATATATATATATATATATATATATATATATATATATATATATATATATATATATATATATATATATATATATATATATATATATATATATGCTTACAATATATATATATATATATATATATATATATATATATATATATATATATATATATATATATATATATATATATATATATATATATATATATATATATATATATATAAAACAAGTAAATTAAAAACGTAGGTAATAAAAAGTGCGTAATAACAACGTAGAAACACTAACCTGTATATAAGATAAGATACCTTACGCCCCCTCCAATCGCTAACACATACCCATTCTCATTAACAAGGCTTCTACCAGAGGAGGATTGACATTGAAAATAAATTTAAAACAATGCTCCAAGACAGACACTTAAGGATTGATGATAGCCGCGTACAGAACTGCTTGAAATAGACTATCTTCCATGTTAAGGTAAATTTTTTTTTGCTATAATATATATATATATATATATATATATATATATATATATATATATATATATATATAAAATACTTTCTTACTTTAAATTTCTTTTTCTTTCGTTTGTTCGCCAGATGCTCACAAGAATTATTCAGTCAAATACGTTAGCCGTAATTTCGTATACATAACACGCAATTTGGCAGAATGTAGCATTCACTTCAACAAGGTGAAAGACAACACAATACCAGCAAATTCTGGGAATACACTTTCGAATAAATCGTAGAATAATGACAACAACTTTTTTCCCAGTACTTCATACAAAACTAAAAGTTATATATTAAATCGCTTGAAACAACAAAGATGAAGATACTCATGCAAGCAATTTGTAGAACAACGTCAAATGAATGCTGCAGTTGCCGATTCGAAATTTACAAATAATAAAATCATGTATATTTGTTATTACCTAGTATTTATCATGTCAGAATCGAATTGGGTCACAAAAAGCCGCCACATAGTACCTATCCTTCGGGAAGAAAATATATATTTTCTTCTCTCTCTCTCTCTCTCTTTCTCTCTCTCTCTCTCTCTATCTATCTATCTCCCTCCCTCTCTCTCTTTATGTACCACACTGTTTATCTCTCATTCATTCTCTACCAACTAGGTCCTTTTTCTTCTCCTGAGACATTCCCCAAAAGGAAAATGTTGAGGCGGCTTGATCAATTTTTCCCCCTATTGCCACATATCCTTAAGTCTCCCCCTTTAAGCTTAGCCTTGTGCCTTATTCTGTTCCAGCGCGCGTGCCGATAGATAATGGATAGAACTGGTGAAAAATATTGCCTACGGTCTTCAGATTTTTTTTCGGGAATCACATCTAAAGGTCATCGTGTCAAAATCTAGAAGGGTAATGTGCTTCTCAAACAAAACATCTTTTGGTCGAGGAACTAAATCAATTCGAATATGTTCTATTGGTCATTGGTCACTGGCCGGAGAATTTGTCCTTTCCAAAGTTGTTTCTTGGCGACCGTTAACCATCCCCCCCCCCGCCCGCCTCCATTTCGCCCTTCAGAGTCTAATAGAAGTGGAAACCCGGCTTAAACAGGCGCTAATTAACATCAACATTGTTTGGATCATTTCATGGCATTTGTTCGCGTTGCGTGTGCACGAAGATCAAATACGCGAACCGTTACGTGAGTCGAAATAAACATCAACTCTCTATTTTCAGTTAGTTTGCTCGACTTCATCTTGGCTAAGAAGGTACACTCCTCTCTCTTCCCTCACTCATTCTCTATCTCTCTCGCCGACTCTTTCTCGCTAACCTCCTCGGCTTTTTCGTTTTTCCTACCACCTTACCCACTTTGGAGGCCGCCACTCTCTTTGCTTAACATTCTCTTTACAATATTTTATATAGAGGTTGAGAAATGTTCTTCTTATCTCAGAAAATACTTTCCTTCCTCACATTTTCTCTCAGAAAGTCTTTCATTCCTTTCTGTTTTTCTTCTTCCTATACATTTTTTATTATCTATCTATTTTCTTTATGCCACTCTGTTAGATTTCGTCTAACGGACTAAAAATTTGAGAAATCTTCTTAGAAAAAAAGGCGTCCTTCGACAGGATACGAACCAGTATTGTTCTCCTTTACAGGAGAAACCATCGTTAGAACTGATGTCGTCTACGAAGTGCCTTTAAGGCACACTTTTTCTCGTCCTGATCTTAGAAACTTCATATTTGCTCAGTTTCGTATCCAAAAAGCTATTTCTAAAGGTGTAAGGACGTTTTTAATTACTTTAACCGTTATTTTCAGTAGATTCCCATATTTGCGTAGACGCACCTTTTATTTTTAAAAAGTATTTTATTTCATCTACCGACCTGAAAATTCAAGAATTTTTTCTCCGAGATTTCTCCGATGTTCAAGCCGATAGACGAAATAAATTACTATTTAAAAATAATCGGAGCGTCTACTCAATTACGGGTATCCAATGAAAATAATGTTTAAATAAACTGATTGATTCGTTTTCTACGGCTTATCAACCCTTTACAGGTTACTTAAATTAAATTTTTGATTGTAAGAATTATTTTGAGGTTATTGTTTAGTGATACAAGTCTTACTAATTAACACATAGCTAGGGGGATAAGAGGTGGATGCATAGCTTTCCCAATAATATTTGCGGGTAAGTGAATCTAACCACCCCCTAATAAAGGATTAGGAACAGAATTCAAAGACATAAAATAAGATTTTTTTAATGAATCTTTTTTTAACAATTATAAATTCGGAGCCATTATCCAATATACCACCCAGACACCCAAGCTTACAGCACCTGGTATTCTCAAGCTGTCACCCATCTAGATACTGACCAGGTTCGACGTTGCTTAATTTCGGTGATCGTACGGGAACCGGTGTTTCAACGTGATATGGCCGTTAGCCATACTACCTACGCATCCAAGCTTACAGCAGCTGGTATTCGCAAGTGGTCATCCCTCTAGATACTGACCAGGTTCATCGTTGCTTAACTTCGATGATCGTACGGGAACCGGTTTTTCAACGTGACGTATGCCGTTTAAAGTAATGGGAATTTTTAAAAAATCCATTACTTTTTTAGGAATGTTGGACAATCTCCTCAAAGATGAAGAAGAGACTTGAGGCAACAGAGGTATGGTTCTACAGAAGGATGCTAAGGATACCATGGACCGATCATGTGAGCAAAGATGAGGTTTTGGAGAGGATGCAAACAAAGAGGAAGCTTATACTTAACACCAGGAAAAAGCAGCTGAAATTTCTGGAGCACGTAATGAGAAAGGAGGGCTAGGAAAATCTGATACTCACAGGGCGGATAGAAGGAATGAGGGACAAGAGAAAGGAACGTGTGACATATATAACGGGTTTAAGAAAGTGGATGGTGGAACAGGGTCTTGGAGAAGTAGCAGAAAGACAAAACTTATTGAGAGCAACAAGGGACAGGAGGAGGTGGAGAGCCATGATCGCCTACGTCATGAAGGGACACGGCATATAAAAAAAGTAGATACCTCTTTCTATATCTTTCATTCATTCCCTATCGCAGCGGTCGACTAGGTTCGCTTTCTTCTTCGTTTCGCAATCAGTGCATCGTAATGCTTATTGAGAAGGAAAATGGAATTTTCAAACCAAGTTCGAATTCATGATAAAACTAATGCTTCTGAAAATGGTCTTCTTGCACTTTACCCTACTGCCATACTGATTGAAAACAGTTTCGTTATTAGCATGTGACAAAAGTGACGAAGACGAGAGTCAAGTTAAAAAAAAATCATTTTTAATTGCAAGTACAATGTACCGAAGTAGTATGCTACTTGCAGAGGAGATGGGCGCCACTAATCAACACCACTTACTCCAGGCATTCTTTTGTAATGTCAACGAATACTCGTTGTCACTTTCGCAATGCTCGTTGTAGTAGAGACTTTGTAATCGCAGATACAACTGTAATAACGCCGTTGAACAATACTGGTGTCAGACGCCTTCGAATAACATTCGCACTAATAGTACTTGCTCGATAATACTCGCTCGAATAGTAACCACCGAATAGCGATCCGAATAGTAATCCGTATAGTGATTCGAATAGAGAAATAGTATAGTGAATAGTATAGAAAATAGCGATCCGTATAGTAATAGAGGATAGGGTAGAAAGAGTGATCAATTAGACGCCACGCTAATTCCCATATATACATTTCCTTTACCATCACGTGGTCTACTTATTCGAAATGGGATCGCCTGTGTTTGCTCTCTGGTGATCTGTGTTCATACTTCAGTGTCGGCAGTGACACTTTATTCCTATATAACACACATCTAAAAAACGTCGTCACAAATACTCAGGCAAAATCAAGAACGATAAGAATAGGCCAACATCTACATACACCAGAAAAAAAAATCAATAAAAAAGAAGAATTTTCCTAAATGTACATTGAATATTAAGAAAAACACATTTTTGTGATGTCCACGAACACTTGTTGCCACTTTTGTAATGTCAAAGAATACTCGTTGTCACTGTTGTAATGCTCGTTGTAGTAGAGACTTTGTAATCGCAGATACAACTATAGTAACGCCGTTGAACAATACTGGTGTCAGACGCCTTCGAATAACACTCGCACTAATAGTGCTTGATAATTCTCGCTCGAATAGTAACCACCGAATAGTGATCCGAATAGAAGAATAGTATAGTGAATAGAATAGGGAGTAGCGGTTCGTGTAGTGACAGAGTAGAAATAATAGACCGTTAGTCGTCACAATACTTTCTACTCATGCGTTTGCTCTATGGTCACGTGATCCACTTAATTCAATAATGGGATCGCCTGTGTTTGCTCACTGGCGATATATGTTCAAACTCAAGTGTCGGCAGTGACATTTTATTCTTATATAACACTTAGATATTTAGAATGTGTTGATGTGGATAATGTGCGAGACGGGCAGGCCTTCCAAAAGAGGCTTGAAAGACATCGATGAATGGCGTTAACTATAGAAAATCACGGTTTTATGATATAGAAGTGTGAACAGAAGCTTATGGGTATCTTTGATTGCTTTTTAATAATTGCTGGAACGGTCTGGCACGCACTAATCCCATTTGCAAAGTTGGGCAAAAATGCTTGGTATCAGATAAAACGTGTTTTTCGAATACCTATCTGTGACATATACTTTGTATCCACTCATATGAAATGGTGTAGTGCACTTTCAAAGCGAATTCGGGAACGGGTTCCTGTTTATTTCCACGGAAACTACAACCGATACAACACAGACACGAGGGAAGAGAGAAAGTTTTCAATTCTAAAACATTATTTTCCCAAATAGTCAACACCACTGGCAATGCATTTTCGACAGCATGGAGCAAGAGTGTTCGTTCCATTCTCGTAATAAATAGCTAATCAAGCAAATTACTATTGCCAATGATGAAATGCATAATCACCACCTGTGTTCACATACACTGTTTGGTTTCTGTAAACGTTAAGCAAGCACTGATGTATGCCAGGAGGTGAAGTTTTATTTTTCTAGAAAGAGGAATTCAATGATCCACCTCTGCTTCGTCCGTACTTTCATGCTAGACGCCATTTTCAACTGTTGTGGGTTATATTAGGAAGGCTCTCCCTCCACTGTCATACTGCAAACATAATAAAAATAGGAGGTACTATTTTCAAAGCGACACTCAAGTATACATATGTTGGTATGTGTTTGCAATTTTTCTTTCGTTCTGTCTATTAATATTAATTTCTCGGCTCACACTTCTCTAAATTCAGTGTTTCTTAGCTGAACCAGTTGGGTGTTTTCCCGGTTGGCACGAGAGTCAAGTTAAAACCTGGGATTGATATTCGAAGTAGACGTACTTTGTTCAATTTGAAAACAGGCGTAATATAGTATTTCTGGCTGCCCCTAAATATCAGTACATTCAAATAGTTTTAAAATTGCAGTCCCTCCACATTATAAATTATACTGCCCATGTCCTAGTCTATGGAAGTATGGCGACTGAGAAAGAGGCGTTGATCTTTCCGGTCTTGGTTTTGAGTTTCGAGATTAGTTAAAAGACAAGACTTGAATGCTGATTCTCAAAGGTAATCCACATTGAGCAATTTGATAATTGGCGCGACAGTTATCTTTGTCTTCTAGCAGTTAGTATATGCTTGTAAAATCTGGAGTAATATTATTTTCAATCATGTAGGGGATGGCAATCTTTTCACAGATGAAGAAGAGACTTGGGGCAACTAAAATGCGGTTCTACAAAAAGATGCAGAGAATACAATGGACCAAATATGTAAAAATCCTAGGGACAAATAGATACAATACAACCCTTTAATCCCAGTCATATATATATATATATATATATATATATATATATATATATATATATATATATATATATATATGTGTGTGTGTGTGTGTGTGTGTGTGTGTGTGTGTGTGTGTGTGTGTGTGTGTGCAGGTAAATTAATAAGGTCGCAGTGTATTTATGCATAAAACATCGATGAAAAGATTTAAAGCAACAGAAATGTTATTCTACAGAAGGATACTGAGAATACTATTGACTGAACATGCGAGCAACGACTAAGTTTTGGAGAAAAGGGAGACAAAAAGAACACATAGATAACATCAGAAAGAGAGAATTGTAATTTCTAGGACACATGAGAAGGAAAGAGGGCTTGATACTCATAGGACAAATTGATGGTAAGAAGGACAGAGGAAAACAAGGCATAACCTGCCTGGCGAGTTTGAACGAATTGAGAGCGGAGCAGTTTTTTTTTTTTTTTTTTACACTGTGGTTTACCTTTTACAGGGTCCAGGGGTCACTCAAAGAAGAGTGTTACGATTGGGGGCTATTTGTGTGTATAGGAGTGGAACATACCGGTTAGTACTGGCCTTGAACAGGTCAAGATTGTAATGATCGGGGAAACGTCCTGTTGGGAGTTGATTCCACAGGGCAGTGGTTCGAGGGAAGAAGCTGCTCGAGTGGAACTTAAGTAAGGAATACGGAGCGAATATGGGCGGTTTGTTACTATGTAAGAGGCAAGGCGTGTTCTTGCTGCGAAAGTTTGACATGGCGGGCTCAGGGAATGTAGTTCTTCCGAGCACCTTCCGTGGAAGTAGCGTTATTGGTAGAGATGGCAAAAGGACAAAAGATATTAAGAGCTACAAGGGACAGGAAATTATGGAAAGTCATAATCGCCAACGTCCAGAAGGGACGCGGCACATAGAAGAAAAAGAAGAGGAGGAGGAGGAGGAGGAGGACATCGTATTAATTCCTTTCTCTGTCCACCACGTTGACATACCAACATCGAAACTCTTGTCTGGATACATATCGATCAGTGAGAGATTAACTTGTAACTTTGCCAAGGACATGAGTATATAGTGACAACAAGTTGACATCCAAAATTTGAACACCCTTCGCCAAGATTATACTAGTTTGGTACAGGGCCGCAAATATTGGGCACTTAGTAATGGTTTGCGAAATCAGTTTGTTCACAGTTACGTTACAAATTGTTTCGATATTTACTAAGCTTAACATGGTCCGGTTAAATTACAAATGGGGAGTTCCTAATGATGATTAAATAAATGCACCTACTGAGAATTGAATTCAGTTCGGTAGAAATGGCCTGTCCAAGTCGTATATTAATGAATGGGCCCCTAGCGAGGCCCCATAAAAAAATCTTTCATTTTTTTAATATATTACTTTAAACCTTATTTTTAGTGAATACTCATTTAAGTAAAAAAAAAAAAAATTTCTAAAGAAGTGATGGTTTGCATTTCTTAATCCGACGGATTTTATTACTTTAAAGCTGATTTTTAGTGGATACCCATATTTAAGTAGACGCACCGTTTGTTTATTAAACGGTATATTTATTTATTTTTGTCTACCGGCCTGAATATTCGAGAAAACTTATTAAAGAAAAATATTCCAGCAGGATTCGAACCTGCGCCCCTTTTGCCAGAGGAAACTGTGCTTAGACCCGAAGTGCTTTCAGACCTTTTCATTTATGGTTTGCATCGAAGGTCAAGCAAACTTATAAATGCAAATCTTTCTCAGACTCTCGAAACATTCATATCTGCTCAGTTCTTCATCCTAACGTAAACAAAGCAATTTCTGAAGAAACAATCATTTTCTTTTAGATTTATTAACCCGACAGGTTTAATTACTTAAACGTGATTTTTACTGGATACCCCTATTTCAGAAGACGCTTCGTTTATTTATTAAGTAGTATATTTATTTATTTTCGTCTACTGGCCTGAATACTCGAGAAAACTTATTAAAGAAAAAGATACGCTCTCCGACAAGATTTGAAAATAAATAAATACACAGTTTAATAAACAAACTGAGCGTCTACGTAAATATGAGTCTCCACTAAAAATCAGCTTTAAAGTAATAAAATCTGTCGGATTAAGAAATAAAATCCATCAATTCTTTAGAAAAGTTTTTTCAGGCATTTCATCAGTCCGGCTCATAAATTCGAACCTTTAATCTTCTTGTCTCCAGTATAGTAATCTATCAGCGTTATTATCTGAATAAAAGTTAGTCTCATTGTGAAATAGAGAATTATTCATTAAGTTCTTCTTTGTTTTCTCTCTTAATGGCTGCATTGTTCTATTGTGACTTTTTATAAGTTCTACATTCTTCGCAATTTTATTTGTAATCGGAATTAATTCTTTACTTCTTTTTTTTTTACGTTCCTGCGCCAAAAATCTGGTATAATTTGGCTCCTGTCTTTCTTAAATCTTGCATTATTGGGATTTTTTTTTGGATTTTTTTGAAAAAATATATTTTGGGATATTTTTGCCTCCTAATTAACCATATTGAAATCACTAGCAATTGTGGGCACTTTTTTATTTAGAAATATTTTTTCTTTTCTTTATTATTGAGAGGTGCAGGAAGGAGATGGGAGGATTTTTTTCCTATTTTCACGACTGAGTGTCCGGACAAAATATAACAAACAACAAAGATAAAAAAGAAAAGAAATAGACAATCCTGTTTGCTTTGTCGAAATCTGATGAATTCCAACGCCTGCAAATATTTTTTTTCCTGAAGAAAAGTGGAAAAACTTGTCGAAACAAGGAAAATTATTCTATATAAACATTGGGAAAAAAACCTAATATTTTCAAACGAAATTCATCATTTTTTTCTTAATTATTTTGACAAATTCTATTTGTTTTTAACAGGTCAACATTTTATATTTTTCTATCATCACAGATTTCCTGCAACAGATATTAGAACACTTTTCTTTTTTTATTATAAAAATTGAAATTACTAGCTAGAAGTTAGTATAGCGATCAGTTCGTTATGAGGTCTATAGTTTCGTTTTCTCTTTCCTTAATTGTTTAAACAAAATATTTCAGGAAAGAATAGCGTTTCCTGCTTGAATTTCTGGGATGAAGAGTTATTATCATTTGCATTATTTACAGTCGTACTAATATCCTAATCTTTGTTGTTTTTATCATAACGTATCTGTTTTTGTGTCTTCTGACCTTATTTTCTGGTCAAATTATTCCCATAGGTTAAATAAAAAGTTTCAGTTCAACATTACCAGAAGGCTTCCTGAAGAAGGTCAAAGGACCCAACGGTCGAAATATTGTGATAACAACAACAAAGATGAGGAGATTAGTTCGCAAGTAAATAATATAAATAGTAAAAACGTTTCCAACTAAATATTACGAATTAATATATTCTACTGCACTTTTCGCTTGTGCAACTCTTCTGGCTTCTTGTTTCCCAGTCAATTTTGATCTTCCAAAATTTAAATGCAATGTCAATCGTTATCTCCACTTATCTACTTAATTATTATTCTATTATGGTTCTTTCTACTTAATATTTCCTCATATTCTCTAACACGCAGAAACCTCGTGCGCCTTAGTGGCTTTATTGCCTTGTTTGTGGGTAAAATGATTAAAATAATATTTTTTGTTAACTAAAATGAGTAAATTGGTTGTTTTTAAAACTCCAGCTTTTCAAGTGAAGAAAATCATCTTGTTCAAGTCAAATACTGGCTCAAGTATTCCTAATATATGAGCCAGCATTTAGCTATTGTCAAGGGTGGCGTAACAGTTAGCAGTATAAAAAATAGAATCGACAAGACGAGTTCAAATTCAGTCGCATTCTCTTCGAAATAACACTCTTTGGAGAGACAAAACCGTTTCTCCTCTCCCCAGGTATAATAGCAGAGCAGGCAGAGATCTCTAAGCAAGAAATGTAGAAAAATAACTCCCACTTAAAAGCCTCGAGCAACACGTCTGCGTGCCAGAGTGAGGCCCATTATTCTTCATATCTAACTGACGTTGGGGAAGGACTGAGTAATTCATTTTTATAAATCTTTGAATCAGCTAAAATAACCTTTTTAAGTACAATTCTTTTTTTTTTCTTTCTAATTTTGAATAATCTGTCATCTGTTAATCAACCTGGGGCACGAACCAGAATGTTGGAACTGATGAGAAACCGCTCTGCTCCGAGATAAAAAAAAATAGTATAAAAATTACCTCCAACACGTTGAAACTGGAATGGAATTTAATCCACGATATTTCCAACAAATTGATTATTCTACAGTTTTAGCTGATCACATCGTCAACCTTCTTGAGGTGTTGTCTTTTCTTCAGGTGAAGTTACCGTGCGCTTTTTAAAGAACGAAACTGACAAAATGAGGAGACTAATTAAAGATGGCCAGAAAAACGATCACGGAGGGCGATGTACGGATAGTGAAAAGGTAATTAGCACGAAAAATGAAATCACCGGACCGAGTTCAAATTCTAGTCGATTCTGTTCATTCCATGCTATTGAAAAGAAAAAAGCAAGACTCACTCTTCCGCCAACTATGGATCATATAAAATGGTTTATCTCTACGAGCCAGCCTAGGAAAAGGAAAATCTCAATTCAAACCTGGAAGGGCTGTTCGCAAACTTTATAGCAAACTGTGCGCCATTTCTCTGTTAACGGTTCTTTTGAAAAGTGTAACGAATTCTTCACAACGCTTTTGACTCCTATAATCACATCATGTCTGTGGGTTGTCTCGTAGTCCAGTACGAAACTAAACTGTGGAGCGTCATATGGTGAAATCGAATCGATAGGCGAGTCCACCATGACAGAGAATGCCTCCCTAATGGTCTTCCGACCTTCATGCGGGACCGTAATGGTTGGCATAATAGACTCATGAAATTCCGAGTTAACGCAACCAAATAAAATAAAATACATACATACATACATACACACACACACACACACACACACACACATATATATATATATATATATATATATATATATATATATGTGTGTGTGTGTATTTAATAGGCTTGTTAATTAAATTTGTAGAATAAAGACAACAAAATGATAACAATATTGGCAATAAGATTGATGGTAATTATTATTATTATTATATATATATATATATATATATATATATATATATATATATATATATATATGTATTAGTAGGCCTTTTGACTAAATTGAAACACGAAGAGAAAGATTTTAAAATGATACGCATGTGCCCCTTTTCGACGCGTATATATATATATATATATATATATATATATATATATATATATATATAGTTTAAACAGACAAAACCGGATATTTTTCCCTTGAAAAGTAAACCTTTTCTGTCAATATCTCATCAGAAGAATCTTTGGCGAATATTATAATGATAACGAGAATCACGAGATAATAGACAAACTGGGAGGAAACGAGGGACTACGATTAAAATTCAATTTTATATTAAAAAGTGGGAAATGGCAAAAAAACAATAAATATTTCCAGTGAATTGAAAAAGGAAAATATAGACTCACAGGCTTCCCAGTAAGGAAAGCGAACGAATAAGTTTCTCTTTCTCTCGGCATAAAAACGGTCGATGTAAATTAATGTACATTGCTTCTAAAGTGTGCAGATACTTTATCGACCGTGCTTTGCCTCAAATGCAAAACCAACGATTCTTCTGATGAGATGATGGCCGAAAACAGGTGATCTTTTTAAGGAAAAAATATACGTTTATATATATATATATATATATATATATATATATATATATATATATATATATATATATATATATATATCATCACGAAATAAAACTAACTCTGCGCTGGTTAATGGTTGTTGCTCGCTTGTTGCTTCGATACATATCAACTTTGCCTACATTGTGGTCTTGATCTCAGTGCAGTAGAAGACTGAAGACCATCATAATCGCAGCGCTGGTTCAACCCGTGGCAGGTGCTATATTAAAGAAGAAATCATCTTCAAGACAAAAAATAAAAAGGAAGATTTATGGGGTTAATCTTCAATTGATTTATATACTTCTTGGTACAACAAAAATCAACCATTCCCACATCAATCTCTATAGTAATATTGGGTATTATCTAAATCTCTGGAGGTGCTGGGGTCAAAGTTCTAAAAATCAGGAAACCTGTACAGTTGACGTAGATTCCAGATGCACCCGATGCGGGTTCTCAGACAAAGTCTCTGAGCTCCCAAAAGTCATCCGAAAGTCACGTCGGTCCAAAACTAGTGTGAAGTCGGCGGGTTCTGGGGATTCGGTGATTCCCCAATTCTCACATTAATCCCAGTAAAGATTTTCTGTTCCCTGTTTCTGCTTTCTTAATCAACTTTCCAAATTTGGAGAATTATCCATCTTCCTTGAAAGTAGTCACAGGTATTGTTCCTCCCTTAACTCCAACTTGTTTCACTTCACATCTCGCACTAACACTCCACAAAGGCGGGGCCCAATTCTGCCTCTTCTTCCTTCCTTCTCGGCATAACTGTTTTTGTGACAAATCTAATTTTTAAAGTGCGTAGGTGAAAGGGCATATTTTATTCTTCTCATTAATTTCAATTCGCTGACTCCCTTCCACTCCCCTACTATTACCTCTGTCCAGCGAGAACACAAACCAGTTTCTCATTTTAATCTTCCTAGCGATAGATAAAAATTATTTCCCAATTTGATTTCGTCAACGAAAATATATTTGTTTACCCATGTTCTCAACATCGAGACACGCTGTTTTCCATCTTTGGGCCGATCGCAGTCATAGCGAAAAATTAGACCAGACAACCTGCCTGTTACAACAGTATCGATTTTCACAATCCTAACCCTCGAATAGGGTTCATTCCCTATTTTCATTTCTCAATTCGTTTTCGCTAACGAAAATATAATTCTCGTCTGTCTCTGTTCTCGCCAATGACATGTGGTTTTTTCTAATTTTCTAAGAAAGAGATAAAACTATTTCCTAATTTTCTTTACCCGCATGCTTGATTTTCAATAAATAAAAAAGTAAATTCTTGGTGAATCGTTCCAATTTGTAGGAGTGAATCAATCTAGATGGCTCTTTTTCCACTTCCACATTACCAGGGAAAATATTTTCCATTCTCTCAATCTCTCTATCTTCCAATTTATATTTCATTTTGGTCTTAACCCTTTTTCTGCTTAGAATTAAAATTTAACCACCTCATGGCTTCAGCGTCACAATTAGATTGTATATAGTATATAACAGATATGTTTTTCAAGCCCGCATTATATCAGATCTGTTGTTCAACTATTCGTTCTGTTCAGGAAACGTAATAATGTTTAATCTACAGAACGAAGAATGTTTTATGTGCAGAAATAATTACGATTACAATGTTTCCTTATTGCTAATTTATCGCAGAAACAAAAGAGTGTTAGCAGAAGTGGTAATATAATATTTTCAGTATTAATTTTGAGGTACTTTCATTTTACCTTCCGGTACCTAATGGTAGACAGGAAACAATAGTCTAAGAATTATTTATGTTTAAATGATTCTAATCCATTTGTTCCAACCTTCATTCTGGCGTATTTAAATTATACTTTCAAGGGGACTTTCAAAGGCTAATCTATTGAATGGTAGACTGGACACAATAATATTCAGAGCATTATTTTAGAATTAATTGGATGATAAGCCATATTATTTTTGTTGTTGTTATTGCTCTTTCTTGGTTCCTTCTTTGCTTTTATCGTATTTTCTAATGTCTAATCTGCTAAGTGATCTACAGGGTGATATTAATTTTTTTTTCTTTCTGAATATTAAAAAATCTCCCATGGCTAGATAGTATTTTCCTGCCTGTAAAATTTAATAGGTTCACCTTTTCGTCTTCCGCCAAGGAATTTGATTTGAGAATTTCTTATCCGTATAGATGAAATACAATACAACCTTAAATGCAAATAATTCCCACCGTGATAAAGAAACATGAAAAAACTTTGATTTGCGGCCCCCGTATTTACATTTATACTTATCACTGAATTTTAAATTAAAATTTTTTGTTGACACAAAGTTGTTCAATTCTCTAATCACACAAGAATAATATATTGTATATAAATAAAGGAATAAAGTCTTCCATAGATTACATGTGGTTTCTGTAGCGGAGAGCGCGTTGGATCTAAAATCAAAAGATTAATAAGTATCAAGATCTTGCTGGAGAGATTCGAACATTTTAGAAAATGTTTTTTATTATAATGAATGAAACACAAAGTAAGTTTCGAAGACGCTATTCGATCTGCGTTTAATTCATTAAAATTTGTTATTTAAATAGCAGTAAATCTGTTTTTGGCTTGTTTATCGGATTGGGCACGAATGTAGACCTCACGCTTAGAAATAGCAAACCAGAGTCACCCATCTTTGGGGTGATCGCAAAGGTCAACCCAACCGGAGTTCAATGGTAGGGCCTCTCTCTGTGGGGGGGGGGTGAATTTTAGCAATAAATTCTTTTTTATTTGGGGGTGAATTAATATGTTGGGGTGAATTAACAGAAAAGATCCCTGGTCTGTAATATTTAAAAATCACTGACCAGAATCGCTGAATTTAGAGCAATTATATCAAATCAAGAAATCCATGAAACACAATAAATTCACATTTAAAGACGAAATTGTAAATGAATGTAGCTTAAGAAAAAAGAAAAGAAAACCAAGGAAGTCAGGGGAGAAACAGTTATGCACTGCGATTTGTGCAAATGATTTGTGTTCAAGCACGTGAAAAAAAGGTATAAGCTGAAACTAGAGGTTGCTGTATGAAATAAAAAGATTGAATAAGATACATGAGGAATTTTAGATTCAAACGAACCACATAATCCAATAAAAAAAAGAATTTGATAATAGTAAACAAAGAACAAAGTACTTGCAAGATCGTAACGAAAATTTGGAAAGATTCCAGGACCTCACCGGGAGCTCAGAACAGTGAAGATTGTGTAACAGGTGTGTCCATAATACCGCGCTTGAAGCAGTTCTAACTGCTCTAGAATTGAGATTGGAGAAAGACTAAATCTCACTTTACATGGAGTAAACGTCACAGCCTCACTACAGTAGTGTTACTACTGTGGTTTCGAGAGCAAGTAGGCTACTTACGGGCTGGAGTTGCCAGCATCACAATCAACCGGCGTTGAATTCAGAGTTTTCCTTCTTCTATACTGATCGCCAATCAAGGCTAGAAAGCTCAATTTGCCTTATTATCTGACCCGTAGCTGTGCATGGGAGATAAGAAATGGATTTATACTTTTCCCAAGATTATTTGTGCGAACGTGAACGCAACAACCTTGATTAGTTGATTTTGTATAGCGGCATATCAACACCTCTATAGGTTATTTACTGCCGAAATCTAAATATTTTAAACGAAATTGTATGCGTTCAACTACAGATAAATTCTATTGTTGGTAACTTTACTATAAATAGGTATTGTTGGTAATTTATTTTATATACACATGTATTGTTTGTATTTTTATTGTAAAATGTATTTGTATACTTTCATAGTGCTTTTTGGGGGGAGGTGCACTATTTATCTATAGATGGGACTCTAACAGGTTCTACCACTCCGGGTTAAGTTGGACCGAGGAACACAGTAATTAAGAGGTGGATCCACTTTCTTTAAAACCTCCCGATCAAAATACTTGCTGCCTGGTGAGAGGTGAGCCAAAAGTAGGCTTATAGTTGTTTGTCTATTTGTTTCACGTTGTAGATCTATTTTATCCAAATGATAATTAACAGTTCTTTCAACAAGATGGAACACCTCCCCATAATGCTTTGGCAGTAAAAGAGTACTTCAACCAAACCTTTTCACAGTGTTGATTTGGAAGAGGTTTCACCTGACCAAATTTTCTTTTTGGGGGTTGGATGGGGTAGTAAAGAACAAGGTTTATGAGAGAAATCCCCACATAGTGGACAAATTAAAAGAATACAATTCAGAAATATTTATTGAAATTGATGCAGATCGGAATTTGTGTCGTGCTGTGTGTCATATTGTTCTGAAGAGGTTCGAGGAATGTTGTAATGTTGAAGGAGGACATTTTGAGCACATAAGAGATTAAACTTTTACTACAAAATGTATACTGCATACTTACTAAGTGTAAGCCTACCTTTGGCCTTTTGTATACAACGGTGTGGTGAAAGATTCTCACCCCAATTGATTCAAAATCATTTATTGAAATTGATGCAGATCGGCATTTGTGTCGTGCTGTGTGTCATATTGTTCTGAAGAGGTTCGAGGAATGTTGTAATGTTGAAGGAGGACATTTTGAGCACATAAGAGATTAAACTTTTACTACAAAATGTATACTGCATACTTACTAAGTGTAAGTCTACCTTTGGCCTTTTGTATACAAAGGTGTGGTGAAAAATTCCCACCCCAATTGATTCAAAATCATTTATTGAAATTGATGCAGATCGGGATTTGTGTCGTGCTGTGTGTCATATTGTTCTGAAGAGGTTCGAGGAATGTTGTAATGTTGAAGGAGGACATTTTGAGCACATAAGAGATTAAACTTTTACTACAAAATGTATACTGCATACTTACTAAGTGTAAGTCTACCTTTGGCCTTTTGTATACAACGGTGTGGTGAAAAATTCTCACCCCAATTGATTCAAAATCATTTATTGAAATTGATGCAGATTCGGTTTTGTGTCGTGCTGTGTGTCGTATAGTTCTGAAGAGGTTCGAGGAATGTTGTAATGTTGAAGGAGGACATTTTGAGCACATAAGAGATTAAACTTTTACTACAAAATGTATACTGCATACTTACTAAGTGTAAGTCTACCTTTGGCCTTTTGTATACAACGGTGTGGTGAAAAATTCTCACCCCAATTGATTCAAAATCATTTATTGAAATTGATGCAGATCGGGATTTGTGTCGTGCTGTGTGTCATATTGTTCTGAAGAGGTTCGAGGAATGTTGTAATGTTGAAGGAGGACATATTGAGCACATAAGAGATTAAACTTTTACTACAAAATGTATACTGCATACTTACTAAGTGTAAGTCTACCTTTGGCCTTTTGTATACAACGGTGTGGTGAAAAATTCTCACCCCAATTGATTCAAAATCATTTATTGAAATTGATGCAGATCGGCATTTGTGTCGTGCTGTGTGTCATATTGTTCTGAAGAGGTTCGAGGAATGTTGTAATGTTGAAGGAGGACATTTTGAGCACATAAGAGATTAAACTTTTACTACAAAATGTATACTGCATACTTACTAAGTGTAAGTCTACCTTTGGCCTTTTGTATACAACGGTGTGGTGAAAAATTCTCACCCCAATTGATTCAAAATCATTTATTGAAATTGATGCAGATCGGGATTTGTGTCGTGCTGTGTGTCATATTGTTCTGAAGAGGTTCGAGGAATGTTGTAATGTTGAAGGAGGACATTTTGAGCACATAAGAGATTAAACTTTTACTACAAAATGTATACTGCATACTTACTAAGTGTAAGTCTACCTTTGGCCTTTTGTATACAACGGTGTGGTGAAAAATTCTCACCCCAATTGATTCAAAATCATTTATTGAAATTGATGCAGATCGGGATTTGTGTCGTGCTGTGTGTCATATTGTTCTGAAGAGGTTCGAGGAATGTTGTAATGTTGAAGGAGGACATTTTGAGCACATAAGAGATTAAACTTTTACTACAAAATGTATACTGCATACTTACTAAGTGTAAGTCTACCTTTGGCCTTTTGTATACAACGGTGTGGTGAAAAATTCTCACCCCAATTGATTCAAAATCATTTATTGAAATTGATGCAGATCGGCATTTGTGTCGTGCTGTGTGTCATATTGTTCTGAAGAGGTTCGAGGAATGTTGTAATGTTGAAGGAGGACATTTTGAGCACATAAGAGATTAAACTTTTACTACAAAATGTATACTGCATACTTACTAAGTGTAAGTCTACCTTTGGCCTTTTGTATACAACGGTGTGGTGAAAAATTCTCACCCCAATTGATTCAAAATCATTTATTGAAATTGATGCAGATCGGGATTTGTGTCGTTCTGTGTGTCATATTGTTCTGAAGAGGTTCGAGGAATGTTGTAATGTTGAAGGAGGACATTTTGAGCACATAAGAGATTAAACTTTTACTACAAAATGTATACTGCATACTTACTAAGTGTAAGACTACCTTTGGCCTTTTGTATACAAAGGTGTGGTGAAAAATTCTCACCCCAATTGATTCAAAATCATTTATTGAAATTGATGCAGATCGGCATTTGTGTCGTGCTGTGTGTCATATTGTTCTGAAGAGGTTCGAGGAATGTTGTAATGTTGAAGGAGGACATTTTGAGCACATAAGAGATTAAACTTTTACTACAAAATGTATACTGCATACTTACTAAGTGTAAGTCTACCTTTGGCCTTTTGTATACAACGGTGTGGTGAAAAATTCTCACCCCAATTGATTCAAAATCATTTATTGAAATTGATGCAGATCGGGATTTGTGTCGTGCTGTGTGTCATATTGTTCTGAAGAGGTTCGAGGAATGTTGTAATGTTGAAGGAGGACATTTTGAGCACATAAGAGATTAAACTTTTACTACAAAATGTATACTGCATACTTACTAAGTGTAAGTCTACCTTTGGCCTTTTGTATACAAAGGTGTGGTGAAAAATTCTCACCCCAATTGATTCAAAATCATTTATTGAAATTGATGCAGATCGGCATTTGTGTCGTGCTGTGTGTCATATTGTTCTGAAGAGGTTCGAGGAATGTTGTAATGTTGAAGGAGGACATTTTGAGCACATAAGAGATTAAACTTTTACTACAAAATGTATACTGCATACTTACTAAGTGTAAGTCTACCTTTGGCCTTTTGTATACAACGGTGTGGTGAAAAATTCTCACCCCAATTGATTCAAAATCATTTATTGAAATTGATGCAGATTCGGTTTTGTGTCGTGCTGTGTGTCGTATAGTTCTGAAGAGGTTCGAGGAATGTTGTAATGTTGAAGGAGGACATTTTGAGCACATAAGAGATTAAACTTTTACGACAAAATGTATACTGCATACTTACTAAGTGTAAGTCTACCTTTGGCCTTTTGTATACAACGGTGTGGTGAAAAATTCTCACCCCAATTGATTCAAAATCATTTATTGAAATTGATGCAGATCGGGATTTGTGTCGTGCTGTGTGTCATATTGTTCTGAAGAGGTTCGAGGAATGTTGTAATGTTGAAGGAGGACATTTTGAGCACATAAGAGATTAAACTTTTACTACAAAATGTATACTGCATACTTACTAAGAGTAAGTCTACCTTTGGCCTTTTGTATACAACGGTGTGGTGAAAAATTCCCACCCCAATTGATTCAAAATCATTTATTGAAATTGATGCAGATCGGGATTTGTGTCGTTCTGTGTGTCATATTGTTCTGAAGAGGTTCGAGGAATGTTGTAATGTTGAAGGAGGACATTTTGAGCACATAAGAGATTAAACTTTTACTACAAAATGTATACTGCATACTTACTAAGTGTAAGTCTACCTTTGGCCTTTTGTATACAAAGGTGTGGTGAAAAATTCTCACCCCAATTGATTCAAAATCATTTATTGAAATTGATGCAGATCGGCATTTGTGTCGTGCTGTGTGTCATATTGTTCTGTAGAGGTTCGAGGAATGTTGTAATGTTGAAGGAGGATATTTTGAGCACATAAGAGATTAAACTTTTACTACAAAATGTATACTGCATACTTACTAAGTGTAAGTCTACCTTTGGCCTTTTGTATACAACGGTGTGGTGAAAAATTCTCACCCCAATTGATTCAAAATCATTTATTGAAATTGATGCAGATCGGGATTTGTGTCGTGCTGTGTGTCATATTGTTCTGAAGAGGTTCGAGGAATGTTGTAATGTTGAAGGAGGACATTTTGAGCACATAAGAGATTAAACTTTTACTACAAAATGTATACTGCATACTTACTAAGTGTAAGTCTACCTTTGGCCTTTTGTATACAAAGGTGTGGTGAAAAATTCTCACCCCAATTGATTCAAAATCATTTATTGAAATTGATGCAGATCGGCATTTGTGTCGTGCTGTGTGTCATATTGTTCTGAAGAGGTTCGAGGAATGTTGTAATGTTGAAGGAGGACATTTTGAGCACATAAGAGATTAAACTTTTACTACAAAATGTATACTGCATACTTACTAAGTGTAAGTCTACCTTTGGCCTTTTGTATACAACGGTGTGGTGAAAAATTCTCACCCCAATTGATTCAAAATCATTTATTGAAATTGATGCAGATCGGCATTTGTGTCGTGCTGTGTGTCATATTGTTCTGAAGAGGTTCGAGGAATGTTGTAATGTTGAAGGAGGACATTTTGAGCACATAAGAGATTAAACTTTTACTACAAAATGTATACTGCATACTTACTAAGTGTAAGTCTACCTTTGGCCTTTTGTATACAACGGTGTGGTGAAAAATTCTCACCCCAATTGATTCAAAATCATTTATTGAAATTGATGCAGATCGGCATTTGTGTCGTGCTGTGTGTCATATTGTTCTGAAGAGGTTCGAGGAATGTTGTAATGTTGAAGGAGGACATTTTGAGCACATAAGAGATTAAACTTTTACTACAAAATGTATACTGCATACTTACTAAGTGTAAGTCTACCTTTGGCCTTTTGTATACAACGGTGTGGTGAAAAATTCTCACCCCAATTGATTCAAAATCATTTATTGAAATTGATGCAGATTCGGTTTTGTGTCGTGCTGTGTGTTGTATAGTTCTGAAGAGGTTCGAGGAATGTTGTCATGTTGAAGGAGGACATTTTGAGCACATAAGAGATTAAACTTTTACTACAAAATGTATACTGCATACTTACTAAGTGTAAGTCTACCTTTGGCCTTTTGTATACAACGGTGTGGTGAAAAATTCCCACCCCAATTGATTCAAAATCATTTATTGAAATTGATGCAGATCGGGATTTGTGTCGTTCTGTGTGTCATATTGTTCTGAAGAGGTTCGAGGAATGTTGTAATGTTGAAGGAGGACATTTTGAGCACATCAGAGATTAAACTTTTACTACAAAATGTATACTGCATACTTACTAAGTGTAAGTCTACCTTTGGCCTTTTGTATACAACGGTGTGGTGAAAAATTCTCACCCCAATTGATTCAAAATCATTTATTGAAATTGATGCAGATTCGGTTTTGTGTCGTGCTGTGTGTTGTATAGTTCTGAAGAGGTTCGAGGAATGTTGTAATGTTGAAGGAGGACATTTTGAGCACATAAGAGATTAAACTTTTACTACAAAATGTATACTGCATACTTACTAAGTGTAAGTCTACCTTTGGCCTTTTGTATACAAAGGTGTGGTGAAAAATTCTCACCCCAATTGATTCAAAATCATTTATTGAAATTGATGCAGATCGGCATTTGTGTCGTGCTGTGTGTCATATTGTTCTGAAGAGGTTCGAGGAATGTTGTAATGTTGAAGGAGGACATTTTGAGCACATAAGAGATTAAACTTTTACTACAAAATGTATACTGCATACTTACTAAGTGTAAGTCTACCTTTGGACTTTTGTATACAACGGTGTGGTGAAAAATTCTCACCCCAATTGATTCAAAATCATTTATTGAAATTGATGCAGATCGGGATTTGTGTCGTGCTGTGTGTCATATTGTTCTGAAGAGGTTCGAGGAATGTTGTAATGTTGAAGGAGGACATTTTGAGCACATAAGAGATTAAACTTTTACTACAAAATGTATACTGCATACTTACTAAGTGTAAGTCTACCTTTGGCCTTTTGTATACAACGGTGTGGTGAAAAATTCTCACCCCAATTGATTCAAAATCATTTATTGAAATTGATGCAGATCGGGATTTGTGTCGTGCTGTGTGTCATATTGTTCTGAAGAGGTTCGAGGAATGTTGTAATGTTGAAGGAGGACATTTTGAGCACATAAGAGATTAAACTTTTACTACAAAATGTATACTGCATACTTACTAAGTGTAAGTCTACCTTTGGCCTTTTGTATACAACGGTGTGGTGAAAAATTCTCACCCCAATTGATTCAAAATCATTTATTGAAATTGATGCAGATCGGCATTTGTGTCGTGCTGTGTGTTATATTGTTCTGAAGAGGTTCGAGGAATGTTGTAATGTTGAAGGAGGACATTTTGAGCACATAAGAGATTAAACTTTTACTACAAAATGTATACTGCATACTTACTAAGTGTAAGTCTACCTTTGGCCTTTTGTATACAACGGTGTGGTGAAAAATTCCCACCCCAATTGATTCAAAATCATTTATTGAAATTGATGCAGATTGGGATTTGTGTCGTGCTGTGTGTCATATTGTTCTGAAGAGGTTCGAGGAATGTTGTAATGTTGAAGGAGGACATTTTGAGCACCTAAGATATTAAAATTTGGTAAATGATGTAATTAAAGTGTTGAACAAAATTACATGAAGAGTTTTGAACAAATATGATTGTAGCAAATACATATAAATGTCATAAAATGTTTTTTTTTTAATGTAAAGGACATCCCTACTAAGCGTAAACCTACTTTTGGCCAACCCTATCCTGTTTTTGGACAGATTTTGAACTCAGCCTGCTGATTCTTCTTTCCGCTCCAAGAACCACTACGCTAAGTGCGCATCAAGAATTAAGCGGCGATGAATTGGAGATTTAAACCACAATCGAGCCTACACCGGAACTGGAAATCAAAATACATTTCTTGCTTTTAATAGACATTGAACATTCGGATAGGGTATTCTGGGAAGAGTTTTGGTAAACGTACTTTTTTCTTCCACTTCTGTAATCAGTACTTTCGTCATCCTGTAAAATCAGAAAATGCCGCAATAGAATAATTATCTGCTCTATTTTTAAGCGACAGATTACAGCATCGTGTCTCTTTGCCAGAACGACTGAAGCTCACCAACCCTTGCGTCCCCCCCACTCTCTCACTCACTCTCTCTTTCTCTTGTTCCCCCCTCTCTCTTTCTCTTTCTCTCTCCTTACCCCACCCAAAACCAAGAGTTAGTTCATCTCTCATCGCAAAAGGAGAAGCTGTTGCTTAAAAATATCCCTGCCTGTTAATAGACTGACTGTCAGGCGTGGAAGCATTGAGACGACGAAATGGCTTTGCCGGCTGCGCGGGAAATGACGCGATAGAATCAAGCAAGCAACAGGCTCTTCTCTTATCTCCCCTGACCGCACCTCAACTACGAAGAAACTCGAAATAGCAAAGAAAAAATAGTGAGAAAGAAAAATATAAATAAATAAGCTAAGGAAGAAATACGAAGAAAATAATAAGTGTTTAAAACTACAAAGGATTTGCATGGATGGCGTTGTGACGTCTGGATTTATTTTTTGTGTGGATGCGTGTGCATGTGTCAAATTTCTTGGCTTAAACCTTAGTCAGTAAATGTGTATGTGTATGCGTGCGTGTGTATCCGTGTGTATTGTCACAAAAAGGCGATGGGAAGATATTAAATGTGATGTGCGTGTGTATATGCGTATATGTTAAATTTATTGAGTTAACACATATCTTATAAATGTGTGTGTGTGTCGCCGTGTATCCGTGTGTGCGTGTTTTTGTGGGTGTGTACTGTTACAAAAGAAGACACCTATTCATGTTCTTAGGTGAGATCTGTGTATTTGTATACGCACAAGCTATGTATTTATGCGGGAGCGCGTGTGTTTCTGTGCGCATGAGCGGTAAATTTCTTGAATTAACCCTAACCCAGCAAATCCCTATGTGTGTGTGAATGTGCCTGTGAGTGTATGTT
>OZ038503.1:62614700-62634700 GCA_964036315.1 Acanthosepion esculentum | reverse complement strand
AACTAATAAAATTATTTTAGAATTGTTTTTCAAGAAAGTCTTGGCAGTTTTTTTTAACTATGTTACCCCTCCCATACACACACAGACTTAATAAATTTTATGAAATTTCGAGAATTTAAATTTTGTTCCGCTTAATGTTTATATTAGTTAAAAGCAGAACTCCAAGGAGTATTTAAATCATCAATTTTTTTCTAAAACAGGACTCTCAGTTACCGAAAATCTACTCAGAATCGTAAAATAAAACGTGCAATAAAACTAACACATCAAAACGCTTTTAACTGCTTTTATAAACTATATATTATGGACAAATCTTTTTTCGATGAATAAAGAACTTTTTACAAGAATAGTTTTTTTTTAAATTTCAATTAGAATAATTTATAAATTATTAAATCTTTTATATGTCTGTATTATTTTGTCCTTTTTAGTTGATATTGTTATTAAGTAAAAATTACATTTACTAATCATAAATTGAAAAGCTTAGTACAATTTATCGACCACCAATATTTTAAAGAGAATGTTGAAATTTGTTTGTGTGTGTATAAACGTGCTGATTTTTGTAAATACGGGCGTCCATACAAGACATTCTTTGAAAATAAGAGCGATAATTATAGTAAGTTTAAAGCTAATGTAACAAAAACTCAATAAACCATTATATTACGGACGTTGTTTTCCTAAATTTTAAGATTACTGGGTAGTTAAAAAATTATATGAAAAAGACTCTCACATTATATACCTCAAGTAAATTTTACAGATATGTCCTCTGTAGAAAAATCGAAACTACCGTCTGTCAGTCAATCTGTCAACACCTTAAGTGTGATAGAAATGCATTTTTGCAATATTTTGAGGTTAAGCTAATATTTATTCCATATCAAATTAGTTAAACTTTAACCCAGCTAATATTCCTCAAATAAAGTTTGGAAAAGTATATTTTATTTTTGAAGGAATTTTTTAATAAAGTGAATTACATTATGATGAACGATGACTAAAAATAGAGCTAAAATCAACATTTTTAGCGATTTCAAAATGAAAATTCCTTCCAGTCAATTTAAGTTAGTTTTGAAATACAGCAATGTATTTTGCTTACTGAAAATATTAAATTAACTCTATTATCTTGAAACTAAAACTAAAATAAAAACCTGAGAAAAATTTTCACTAAAAAAAATTCATTTTAAATCTTAGGTATCGTTAATTTGTGGAGGTACATATATTTAACGTGCTTTTTATTCTTTTCACCCCAAGCAAGGCGATAATACCACCAAGACGCAAGAGGTTACTGGGAATAAAATAGAATGAGAAAACTTTAGTGAGAAGAAAGAGAAAAAAAAAAGAAAAAGGATTCAGGAAGACAAAAGATAGCAATTGTGCTAGCTGCTAAAGATCATTGCCTTCATCAACAACACTCCTAATCAGTTTTCTAGTAAATGTAACGTAAAATTTTCATGTTTAGATATTTTGATTGGGTTGTGAAATATCTCTTATATACTGAACATGTCCCGTATTGGATAATTTTGTCCCCTGTTCCCGCACTGATCTTTCCAGGGGCACCCTAAATCTCCGTGTTTAGTTCATTTTCAAATTTCATAATAAAAATATATTTTAAACATCCTTCATACGGTTCTTGGTTGTAACTTAGTAAGTAATTATACGTATTTTCTCCGATTCTCTTGATGAAAAAAACCCAAATGTAAAACGGAAACTAGTGTTGCTAGAAGTTTAAACAAAACTGAGGGTTTTTTTTTAATATTTGTATTAAATAAATATTTTCAAATGATTTCACTTTTACACAATTTGTATTTCTTGTATTTTCAGATTATTTAATTTTATCTTCCTCATAACCCAGAAAATCATTGCTTCATGTTTTTAACTTACGATATGTCTCCTTTTATAAAATATATTGGTCTGGGTGTGTAGGTATGTATAAATTTATAGATACATATATATATATATATATATATATATATATATATATATATAGATAGATAGATAGATAGATAGATAGATAGATAGATAGAGAAAGAAAGAGAGAGAGTGTGTGAGAGAGAGTGAGAGTGAGATAGACAGATAGACTGATTGATTTTAAGAGTGTCCCGTATTTCTAAATTTCTAACCTGGCAACCCTATATTTGGAGTTCTACAATATTTTGTTCTGTTTTTCTTTATGGTTTCGAAGCAGAAATATTAATTCAGGTAAATACAATGTTTTTTTTTTTCATTTTCGCTTCATTTAAGACCATTTTAGAGATTTTTTGTTTAAAAGATTTCCGCATGTTTTTTACGTAGTATATAATCCTGTAAAAACAAAATTGTCCATTTGTTAGATTAAGCTTTGAACTGTTGTATCTTAGAAATGATTAAAGATATCTTAGTGGAATTCTTATAACACTAATGGGGTCTACTTTGAGCAATAAGAATGTATAATTACTCTCCAAACTTGACAGAAGAATCGTGATAAAATCGATCATAAACCAAAATGACATGTTCATAATTAATTAATCATAGCTAAGGATTGGAAGCTCATGAAGGATTATATATATATATATATATATATATATATATATATATATATATATATATATATATATATATATATATATATATATATATATATTTTCCAGGATCATTTTCCAACTAATTCAAGATTATTTTCGTCCTCACTAATCTTCTAACTTTCTGTCTTGTAGTAACAAGGTGCCCCACACATTTCACTTACGATTTAATTTTCAAGTTTTTTTTCACTGCTCTTTGAACTATCGTAGCTTGAAACTCCTCCCCCACGTGCCAAACGGCTTATGGATTGAGTTGGATTTTTTTGTAATTGATCCCTTTAGCTCTAAATTGAAATGATGATCCCTCTTCTTGTTGTTCTTGTTGTGATGTAGTTTTCCTCGCTACTGTTCGCTCTTTTTAAAATTATTTACCGTTCACTTGACAGTTTTTGAACTGAATTTGAAAATGGAAGCCAGAGTTAAAATGTTGATACCATTACTTAAGGCCTGGATGACATTTCCCCTCATTGCTTATTTGGGAAGACAGTGGGACAGACACAAAACGATTTTAACCTGTTCTCTTTCTAGTTTAATAACTCAAATGGTTTTTCAGTGAATCTTATGACAAATGGTGTCAAACGTCTTATGTGAAAACCTGGAAAAAGAAGAAACTTAATTAGTTTATTTTTTTTATTTTTTATTTTTTTAGATATTAAGCATTTTGTGGGATAGACAATTATGCTGCTGCACGATTTGAAGAATTTTGCTCTTACACCCGGTATGTATGTATGTATGTATATATATATATATATATATATATATATATATATATATATATATATATATATATATATATATATTTGTGATGGTATAACCCAACTTCCGCATTCACGATAATGGACGGACTGTTTGCCGATTAAGTACGACCACAGCAGACAGTCAAGAGCGACTTCGTTTGTTAACACCTATTGAGGTTTAGCATACTCTCGACTCTGTCTCTGTACTACATCCGATTATAAACTTATTATTGAAACCTACATTCGGGTTACTTTGTTTATTATATCTTGCACGAGATATAACATATATATATATATATATATATATATATATATATATATATATATATATATATATGTATATGCATATATATATATGTGTGTGTGTGTGCGTGTGTGTGTGTATAATGCAAATAGAGCTCATGCTAAATAAGTTCGTTGAAAGTTTCAAATGTTCTTCAAGGTTCACTTGTTTAACACCTTTATTTTAAGCAAATCAATCCCCTCCCTAAACAAACAGAACATTTTTATTCTCTGTTACTCTGATTGTTAATATTAATTCGAGCAAGTACCACCATCATGCGTCCAAAGCGTGACTGCTTTCCATTTGTTCCGAAATTATTTTTTTAAAGATTTATTTTTCTTTCATTGTTTTAATTTATATTTTCCTTTCCATTTTTTCTTTCGCTTTCTTCTTCTTTATTATCTCCTTTTACTCATCTAGATTTCATCTTTCTTTTCTTCTTTTTCTTCACAGGAAGGAGAGTGAACCAGGCGATAGGAAAACCTACCTATTCCTATTGAAGGAAAAACTAAAAGTAAATAAATAGTAAATGAAATTTCAGAGTCTAAGCGAAGAGTTCAGAAATAAACAGGAAAACCAATCCTGAACAGGAAACAAGGGTGTAACTTCTACTTCTCTTCAAAAGATATGGGAGGAGTGTGAACCGGACGATAGGCGAATCTTTCTGAACCAATTTTAGTGAGCTATTAAGATCGGACACTTTTTCCCGGTGTTTGATATTTGTTCACTTTCCAGCGCACATATTGGTCAAGAAAAAAATCTTTTATTATAACTTCCGTACCCCGGGAAAATTTTTTTTTATTTATGATTATTTTGCAATCTAACAATCAGTCACACTGTTGCCCCCCAAACTGAGTGTTAGAATTTGAATAAACTCACTAGTATGAAACAATCATGCTTCCCGTGCCCCTGAGATTTGAAGGCCCCACACCCACTCAAAACATTCTGGTGACAAGCCTGTTGTAATATATTCGTTGGGGAGAGATAAAGAATACATTTCAGATTAGGTCAGAATGTTTACAGTTGTAAAGATATATGACCTAATCAGTAAGTAAAAGATTAATTCTTTATTGAATATTGCTGTCACATCTGGTTTAGTGCTTCTGCTATGTATTTAGAGATTCTTGATAAAATCTAAAAAAAGAATCTGTGATATTATTAGTTCTAACCTGGCATCTAGGCTTCAGTCACTTTCCCACCGCCATAACGTAGCTACGCTGTGCCTTTTCTATAAATATTTTCATGGAAATTGTTCTGGTGAACTTTCCTTTGTCGTACGATGACTTTAGAAATTTAAATGCAGTACTAGATTGGTAGCTAGGTCTCATCGTTTTAGTTGAGCTGTCTAGACATAACCGTAAGTTTTCTGCTAAGTGTGTATCATCACACACTTCCCGCTTGTGATAATCTCATCCGGGTTCTTGCTTCTAATCAGCTTTGATCATCACAATTTTAAATGCAACGTCAGTTGTTATCTTTTGACGCCTTCTTTCCTCTTCTGTTAGTGTTCTATCTCCTTAATAACGTTTTTTGTTTCCTATTCTCTCACCTTCAGTAACCTCTTCTGTCTTAGTGGCTTTATTGCCTTTCTTCGGGGGAATGACAAAAAGACTAAAGAAAAACTGGTATCTTTTTTATTTTTGTGTTGTTTGTTTTTCATTGGTTAATTAGATAGTGATAATTATTTTAGCCTTTTTCTTCTTAAAACAAATTTAAATGCAATGTCAATTATGATCTCCTGTCTTCTTAATTCCTGTTTATTTATCGTTCTCTCTCCTTATTAATATTTTCTTTTTCTCCTATTCTTTCACACTCAATGACACCCTTGCATCTTAGTGGCTTTATTGCCTTGGTTGGTGTGAAATGATTAAAAGAAAAATAAGAAAAACGTACTTACGGGATTAAAAGGGTGATCTTATTATTTTTCCATGAATAGCAGAGGAAGTTAAGTTGATATTTCAGTTTCTCATCTATTCTGCAGATTTTCTTTTTTCATTTCTTATGCAAAAACCATTTGATAGCGCGTATGTGAAGTTACGATGCAAAATCAGATAAATTTCTTACAGATAAGCAATGATTGTTGTGGCCTGAATGGCCGTATCGTTAAAAAATTGAATATATGGTAATGTTGACCCTTCGAGCCCCCCCCAAAACGGACGGTTTTCCCTTGACACCGCTATTATTTTAACTACGTTCCCTCCTAGTCAAAGTTTATTGTTTTAAAAAGCGACGATTCGAATTGTAATAAAACCTAAACATATGAAAGTGAATTTATGCATTTTCTTTGTTCTTGAGAATTAACAACAAAAATAATAAACTCTATTTATTTATATTGCGTACCAGAATAATTCTACGGTGATGTCTATTCTGGTGTCATAAAAAGTTCCTCAGACATCAGATGTCTATTCTGGTGTCATAGAAAGTTCCACATCCAATGGGTCCAGTCGAGAGCGATCATTTCTTGACTAGTATTCTGGCAAAACTATAAGATTTTTATAAGGTAAAAAACCCTACGAAAAAAAAGTGTAGCGTAGTAGAAATAAATGTTTGTGGTAATGTTGATGTTAAAACCAAAGCAGACGACAAAGATAAACGACACGAGCCGGGTTTTAAAAAGAGAGATACGTAAAATTACATAAATAAGTTGCTTTGTGTGCCAATAATGGCCAGTAACATGTATATACAAATAAAACATATAATGTAAATACAAATCTGTAGTGCAAATAAATATGCCTTTTTTACAATAAAGGATATAAAATTATACCTTCTACAATAATATAATAACTGGCCACTCGTATTCGCAGATATCCGTCTACTAGGGCGGCTAGTCCATCCTTATTGCAGACACTCGCTCAGGCACATTTGTCTTTGCTCAACACCCACAGATCGCACCTGTGATTTATACTGCAACTATGCTGAGAAGACCTTAGTTACGGTTTCTGGGAGAGAGCGTGTTATCTAGGGTGATCAACAATTTGAATAAAGCCAGAACACTCAAGCCCTCGGCCATGATTACTTGTGACTTCGTGCTAGCACAGCTATCGACGGCTACTCAATTTCACTCACAAGGCTTGAATAAACCTGTGGTATGGCTTTCAGGCACTTTTCAAAGGTTCCGCACGCTGGGTTCCTCGGCTGGCTGTATCAAATTTCTTCTATGTCGTTGTTCTTGGCCGGAGTGACCTGGATTCAACCAGCAGCTGAAAATGTCGTCTTTTCTTCCTGTCAATCTAATCAAATTCTTTTTTTATACACCAAGACCGGATCCAGATTGTGTCTCGGGATTTGGAGCGAAGTAATCTGATTGGTTCCAAAATAAATCATACGCCGCTATTTTTCCACAAATCGGTAGGACACAAAATATTTTTGGAAGTCAATAGCTTTAAGCTGGAGCCGAAACGGTGTCTGCTTTCTCTCAGAAAAGCAGACGATATATACTCAATCAGCTTAAATTTCTAATAAAACTTCTGCACGATTGTAAGAATTAATTACCATCAGTTCAGTATATTACTTTACTCAGACTGATCAACATATTACTCTTTAAAAAGTAAAAATTCTATATTTAACCTTTCTATTTAAAAAAAGGTCACAGAAACAGTGCTAACTTTGTTCTGTTTCTTTTTTCCTGTGATTTTTCTCCTGTTACTTTTTCCCCACTTTTTTCCTGTACCTTTTTTTACCTGGATTCATCACAAAGTGCATTCGTCTGTTCTCCAGATTAAACTCCAAAACTACAATATTTAGTCACTTAAAACTAAATATATTCTGATTCAGCATGTGCCAAGGAAGGTTTAGATAAACAATTTATTTCTTTGCTCTTTATATAAGCGAAGATATTTGTAATTTAAATATATGTAATAGCTAGCCGTAGAAAACGTAGAAAAAGTACAGCGACAATTTACCGTTTCCAAATTAAACCCGACGTCATTCAAATATTTTTTGAATAAACAATGGCAAAGTTAATGACTGAAAAAAGAATGGATGCATTGTAGAAATGTTCATACTTTTTGTTTAATAAACGAGCATTTTTTAAACAATTATCAATAAATTATTTATTTATTTGATGTAAAAAAAAAAACAGATATAAAAAAGCTAAACTTTTAACAAAAATATTAAAGAAATTTTTATCATGGCCAGTAATAAAGTCACAGGAAAAAAAGTCGCAGAAAAAAAGCACAATTTTGGCTAGAAAGAAGTCACAGGAAAGAAGTCATAATTAATTTATGGTGGCCGGTAATAAAGTCATTTATTTCTGTCGAGTACTTCACGAGTTTATTGGTCCGCTCTGGTTGCAACAGAAATTCAAAGCAAATCGATCCAATCTGTAGCAATACTGCAGTCACATATTCGATTTAAGGAGTCCTAGTGTCCCATAAGACCCGACTTTATGTGAAAGAATGCCTTAAGAATGTTGACTTAGTTTTCGTCAAAACGGTAAACAAACCACAGAGGTCATATATGAAGTTACATTAAGCCGTAAAAAAAGATTTTTTCTAACAATGCTATTGTCACATATTCGATATATTTTATCGTTAGGGAGTCCAAGTATCCCATAAATTCCGACTTTTTTAAAAAATTTGAATTAAAATTTCCTTGAATTTTCAATTTATGACTATGAG
This sequence comes from Acanthosepion esculentum, assembly GCA_964036315.1. NCBI lineage: Eukaryota > Metazoa > Mollusca > Cephalopoda > Sepiida > Sepiidae > Acanthosepion > Acanthosepion esculentum. Next base: position 62,626,515 of record OZ038503.1, on the reverse strand, counting down.
ACTGGGATATTGCCAACTTTTAGGAAAAGAGGCTGAGATTTTATTCACTGGGGTTTTGTCCGATGTTTGCACGGCTTTGTTTTTCCTGTGACTTTTTTACCTGTGACATTTTTACCAGGATTAGTTTCTGTTTATTGACACACATAAACCCTATACGCCATTTATTTTTTAAATAAACACTTGCAATAAATTAAATTAAAAAGTTAAAGATTAAAGGAATAAGTAGGCAATCATGTTCTTTAATAAAGGGCGTATTTTCTTAATTATTACAATTTTTCCGTGAAAGATTATAGGCTCTTTTTCTTAGGAAAAAAAAAGATCAATTTTATCGATTAGAACAGCGATTTTCAATCACCGTGCCGCGGCAGATTAGTGTGCCGCGCAATCCTATTGAGTGTGCCGCGGTAGTATGATTGGATTGGATTGGAAATGCCTTCCTAAAGGTTCATTCTAATATTGGATTTCAGTTATGTGAAGAAGAAGAATTGGCCACCATTTCTAGGGATCGGGGGCTCAAAACAAAACATTCGGAGGTACCCAAAGATACATTTTGGATTTCAATACAAAAAGAATATCCCACATTGCCAGTTTTATTGCAATTTTTTACTTCTTATTTATGTGAAATAGGTTTCTCAAACCTAAATAACACCAAAAATAAAAAGCGAGAAAGACGACGCTCAACTGAAGAAGAAATTAGGATCTGCTTATTTCACATTCGATCAAACATTAAAGAAATCATGAAAAAACGCTAGGCACAGATTTCACATTAAATAAGCTTTATAGATTGCTGAATAGAAACATTGCAATAAAGTAAGTTCCTATTTGTGCGCGTATTTTAAAAAGATATACGATTTATTTAAAACCCCGAACCTTCTTCAATTACCACCGGTCAATGAGAATGTGTTCCCGCGTATTATATTTTTGTGTGGTTGTAAGAGATATTTTAATTATAATGTTAATCCTGTACAAGGTCCAAGAGACACTCGAGGAAGACGGTTCATGAGGATATGTGGGCATGATAACGGTTAACCCTATACTTGAACAGGTTAAGACTAGTGAACAGGGGGTGCAGTTTGAGTCTAATCGGAGTGCAATATCATTTTCTGCAAAACTGATGAAAGCACAAACATGATTTTTTCATATATATAGCATTACATTTTATTTAAAACCTACTCGAGGTAGAGAGTTACAGAGTAAGAGACACAGTTTATGAGGATATATGGGGAAGATAACGATTAATCCCTAGACTTGAACAGGTTAAGACTATAGTGATCGGGAAGCAACCTTCTTGGGTGTCGGTTCCACAGAGCAGCGGTTCTTGGAAAGAAGCTGCTCAAGTGGAACTTACATCTCATCAATGGAATACGAAGAGAATGAGGGTGATTCGCGACAATGTGCGTGGTATGGCTGGTCTTCGCCGTGAAGGCAATTGTTACTTTAGAGCAGTGATTCTCAAACGCCGTGCCGCAACACGTGAGTGTGCCGAGCGAGCAACCTCTTAAGTCTGCCGCGAAATATTGAAGAAATCGCGAAAAAAAACAAACAAACAAAAAAACACCAGGCACAGGTTTCACACTAAATAAGCTGTACAAGTATTTGAAGGGAAACATTGAAATAAAGTATGTTCATATCTGTGTTTGTATATTTTGAAAAAAACCTATGGTTTTATTTCATAACATTTAAGTGTATACGATTTAAAAATTTTGCTAAGTGTGACATTGTTTAAAAAGGTTGAGAAACACTGCATTAGAATAATATTAAGATTTACAAAAACTAAAAATTAAATTGTCATAAATATTGTTATAATAAATTAAATGTTGCTGCGTTTAAATATAGATATTATTATTATTATTATTATTATTATTATTATTATTATTATTATTATTATTATTAATGTTGTTCTTCACAAATTTGTATATTCCTCTTCTGTGTCGTATTCGTTCAGGATGTTGGCGATCATGGCTCTCCACAGAAATTGCTATAACCTCGCAAACAACTGTCTCTCGAGTGCTCAGGGCACATAATGATGCCACTCCTGCTCCAAGGAAGGAAACAAGGCGACGAAAGAAAAAGATTGATGATAGAACTGGCAGGGTAATCAAGAGAGAAGTTGCGAAGAATAGGACTATAACTATCCAAGAAATTACAGCCAGTCTAAGCGAAGAGCAAGGTGTTAGTCTTGCCTCTTCAACAGTCCGTCGGTGGCTGTTAGAACAAGGATACAAATCTTGTAAACGAAGGTTTAAGTCGCTAATAAGCAACGTCGACAAAGCCAAGAGACTTGAATGGGCTCCCTATTACAAAAATTTCACCGTAGAAGACTGGAAGAATGTTCTCTTCTCCGATGAAACGAAAGTTGAGCTAAATTCAAAGGATAAGGTGAGTCACTTTTATCGAACAACACTATATATATATATATATATATATATATATATATATATATATATATATATATATATATATATATATATATGGTGTATACATTTGTGGGCATGAAATAAGTGTATATATTGGATATTGCGTTTGTTGTCTCAATTTGACATTAGAGCATATATATTGGATATTGTACATATATATCTATATACTGGATATTGTTATTATTGTATCGATTTGATATTAAAATTTGAATAGAAAAATGTCCTTGAATTTTCACTGTTAAATTTCTTTCTTTTTATATATGAAACTTATGAGACTGGGATTTTTTCACTTTTGTGATTTTGTCCAGAGGATTTTTGCCCACTGGCATTTTTGTCCTCTGAATTTTTGCCCGCTAGGATCTTGTCAGCTGGATTTTCGTCAGCAGGGATTTTGTCACTGGATTTTTGCCCGCAGGGATTTTGTCCACTGAAATTTTGTCCACTGGGATTCCTGTTTGCTGGATTTTTGTCCGCTGGGATTTTGTCAGGTGGATTTTTGCCTGTAGGGATTTTGTCCTGTTATCTGAGAGACCATGCCTGGTGTAGCATCAAGGCATTTATTATTATTATTATTATTACTTTTGAACTCATCTCTTTTATTATTATAAATAATGTGGATTTCTTCACATAAAGTCGGGATTTCTGGGATTCTAGAACACTTTAACTATGAAATATATCGAATACACGACTGCAACATTGTAAGAAAACGTTTTATTAAATGTTTGATCGATTTACAATGAATTTCTGTTGCGAAAAAGAGCACACCCATAAACTCGTGAGCTACCCGACTGATGTCGATCTTTCTTGCACATATAAAGGTATATATTGGATATTATTAATGTCATATATGAATGATAAGTTACACTGCTGACTGTTTGAACGTGAATCTCTAGACAATGAAAATGTAGACAGCTATTTACTATAAATATTGATATCTTGCCACTGACTGGTGGTTACAATTACGCTTTGACTATTGTGTTAACCCGGATGTTAAAGTCGAGTGTCACGTGTTTCAAGACAAATTAGTATTTTTCTTAGCAGCTCTGCGCAGTCGTGTATTAACTAATAAGTAATCAATAATCTTTCCGTTGACTCTTTACTTCTTTGCTGTCAATGTATTTTAATTGCGACTGGTAATTAAATACTTTACTATTTTACATTGAAGTCTTCTATTATTACTTGTATTAAGTACGTGTGATGGATTACAAAAATTCATGTCTCAATTTGACATTAAAATTTAAATTAAAAGTTCCTTGAATTTTCAATGTTAGGCTTGTTTTTTTTGTTTTTTTCGATGAGTTTTTGTACACGGAATTTTCTGCTTTTATCTGCAAAACTTGAAAAACAGACCTATTCAATTACGTTCATATTGGATATCACTACCTCGATCAATGAACTGTAAGAGTCAAGTGGAGGACAATACGGAAAGCAACCTACAGTGACAGTAAGGGTGTTCTAAAACGATTCTTAGACAATTCACATATATCTCTCAGGAGAGATAGTTCTTACGAGAGTTACTTAGTGAGAGTAATCTACATATACTGGAGATCTACGAGATTTACCGCGAAAAGATATATACAATATTGGCAACGAGGAAACCTCTTCTAATCATTAGGCGTAAAGTTCTTTATACTTTGGGAAAGGTATAAAATTATCTTGTCTCTCCCCAGCATCTGTGGGTTAAATAGCAGAGCAGATTGGGCGATCTATGTAGTATGCGACTCACTCCAGATGACGCCTTATTAGACTTTGTACTCATACTAGACCATCAAAGAAGCCAGGTGCATCAGCAGTGTGAATGGAAAGATACTCCCCGAGCTACCGGGCGTAAATCTGAGCTTTATCCTGCCAGTGACTGTCCGCGAATCAATAAACACGAGACCGGCCCAGCAACAGCTAAGATGTGCATGCATGGAAAAACTCTGACAGATATGTAAAGCGAAAGGGGAAGAGATTTTGTACATTCCAACGCGAATGTTCACGTTAGACAAAGGTCCTGAAGCTACACGCCCACTGGCCGACGGTGACTGACAAAGTCCGAAGTGAAATAAAATATAACGTTACATAAGAGATTGTGTCTCGTGATTTCATTAGTAATGTATGACGATAACCCTACATGGGTTGGTAGCTCGTCTAAGAGAATGGCCGCTCTACATTTAAAACCAATTGATGAGCTAATAGACAGTTAGATGCTCTTCTCGCTCTTGACAATCTCTCGTGACATGGTAATACGATAAAAGCACACACCCTCCAGCAGCCTGGGCCACTCGTTAGGAATTGTCAGTGCGAAAAATCGCACAATGACTGAAATTCTTAAGTCCAGATGAGTCGCGCAATCTGCCGCATGTGGAGACAGTATCCAGTTTTGAAGTGTTATCATATAAAAAGCTGGGAAATTAACATCGAATTAATACAAATTACCAGCAGTCCCCCTATGCGGCAGCGAAAGATGAACAATCTCTTCACAGCTCAGAAGAGACTTGAAGCAACGGAAATGTGGTTCTACAGAAAGATACTGAGAATATCTTGAAAGGAACATGTGAGCAATGAAATTTTGGAAACAAAAAGGACGCTTACGCTTAAAATCAGAACGAGACAGTTGAAATTACTAGGACACATAATGAGGAAAGTAGGCTTGGAAAATTTGACACTCACAGGACATACTGAATGAAAGAGAGGCAGAGAAAAACAGTGAATAACCTACCTAACGAGCTTGCGTAAGCGGTTGGCAGAACAAGCTTTATGAGAGATAACCAGAAAATTAATAAGTGCTACAAAGGAGAGGAAGTTGTGGAGCGTCATAATCGCCAACATTCTGAAGTGACACAGCACATAAAGAATGACCCGTGTAAATTACACGGATCTACTAATAATTCTTTTATCCCTTTGTACTTTTCAACCCATGACCATTCCCAGATAATTATAAGAAAAGTGACACAGTCTGTCTCAGAAATACTGTAATGACCTCAACAGTTCATTAGGTCACGAAATATGATTTAACAACTACATTTATTTATGACCCTCCCCCATCCTATCCCTCTCTGTGTCACACTCTCTTTTTGTCTCTCTAACTCCTCCCTTCTCTTTCTCTCTTTTTCTTTTACTCTCTGTGTCCACCTCTCCTTTTTTTTCGAATGGGACGCTCAACGCAGTCTGGGTTTAATAGGATTAATATACACAAATAATAAAATCTACGAACATTTTTTTTCATTTTAATTTCATATGTTATGGAAGTGTTACTCAGAAAATTAACTACAGCTGTGTATTAATTTACATGAGTACTATTTGAGTTTTATTTTAAGATAACCTAAATTTTATTTCAAATATATTTTAAGGATTATTATGAAAAGTTTATTTAAAATAAAATTAAAAAGCATACGGTAAATTAAAGTCGATCTCAACCGTGTGATGAAATCTAAATTTTATGGAATGGACAAATTATACCGTAATGAAATAAACGTGTAGAAATGAAATCAAATTCGCGAAGATAAAACTATTATTTAAAAAAAAAAGAAGATTTTAATTTCAAAATGTCACTTGTAGTTCAGGGTCGAATCTATCCTTACTACATAGTTCAGTCACGAAAGATGATATAACCCTGTAGACAGTGAGAAATAATAATAACTCCATACACCCACTCTCTTCAAATTCGGAGGACTGAGGAAAAACGGAAAGGGAATGTGAAATGTTCTCTGGACCAATGAAAATCTTGCCTTCACAGAATCTGAACGGTGAGCTGAAAAGGAGGAAGAAAGAAATTCGCGAGCCTATGTGAAATTTTTTGGAACCAATGAAAACTTGGCCTTCCCAGAAATTAGCCGTTGAACCAAGAAGAAGAAAGAAAAAAAGTAGCGAGCCTATGCGAAATTCATTTTATATAAAATGAGGAGAAAAATTAAATTATAAAGAGAAGTGTGTTTGGAGTCATTTGAAAGGTTTCGTTTCGGATCTTCGCAACCAACGTTGAAGTTCTTGTTATTATAAAATGATTCGCCAATTATATTATTTAAGCAAGCTCGTGGCACTTCAAAGAATTTTCTCTCAGCAATCCAAGAAAGCTAAGTATCTCAAACTATCTCTCTTCGTCTACTTTGAATGATTGCAACCGTATATCCCTTCTGTGAGCGATGGACTATCTTATCTTTGTTTTAAACATTTTTGAATATTGTTTTGTGTCAGATTATTTAATCTGTTATATGAACATTTCCTCTTCATGATAATTTGTTAAAATTACAGACTTTAAAAATGTCTAATCTCTTTTCCTGAAACGAGCTACTGACACACAGCTTTAAGCGTGTAAATTCGCAAATAAATTCCTTATCTTGTGTTGTTCAATTTACCCGTGTGTTTCCTCATCATTATCATCCTTCATTAATCTTCTTGACGTGGATAAATCAACTGTACTTTTTAATCCCTTAGCCCCACGCCACTATAACCCCTCACAACAAACTTTATCTAAAATGACCCCCACTTCCAGCCTCTCTGTGTGTCGCACTCTCTTTGTGTCTCTATACACTCCACTCTCTCCCTCTCTTTCTATTCCACTCTCAGTATATATGATACCAAGCGTGACATACACACAATACATAAATACAAACGTATTGATATATACATTAAAATATTCAAGGTGTGTCCCACAACCTTCAATCATTCTTCAAGCAACTTCATAATTCCATCCTTCCAGAACTTTAAACTTTGTCAGACAAGAACTACTCTAGGTCTCTTTCAAAGACGTGCAGGTTTTTCTTCTTTTTTCATTAAAAAAATATTTAAGCATTTTTTGCTTTAACTTTAAGTCTAAATTTTACAACAGACGCTGGAAACTGTTCAGCAAGATAGTTGATTTCATTCTGCATTTATAAGGGAGTTCAGCTGGTTAATGTTCGATCCTGCCTCGTGAATATTATTTCAATATTTCTTCTTTTTTTTTGTTAGCATTTTTAAGTAAGGTAATGATGGAAATAGGTTTGCATATGTAGCAAAAAGATTTGACTTCGGAAGCATAGACTGACAGGTCTTTAAGCGAAGAGAAATGGTTCAACGAATCACATTCCTTGGTTTTCCTATGCTAAAAATTTTGAACCGAAGTCAAGCAAGTGGATCTTCTTATATGACAGATAATCTGCTTGAAACTTGAGGTATCTCATCAAGAAAAAGAGTGGGTTGTAAATATTCCTAAGAAAATGTTTGCACAAACACAGGCACGCATATATATATATATATATATATATATATATATATATATATATATATATATATATATATAGAGAGAGAGAGAGAGAGAGAGAGAGATAGAAAGAAAGATGATAAAATATAGTTTTCAGGTATGTTATATTTATGTGTTAACGTGCTCAACATCAGGGATAGAGTGTATGTAAATATAAAAGTGGACTTTGAAGTCAACACCCACCACGACTGCGTTTAGCATGAAACAAATTATCGCCTAGTGTTGACTTCAATATATATAAATAATAAAAAGGCTTAAACACTAATATTAGTGTTTAAGCCTTTTTATTATATCCTTACTCTGTCCTGGACTTTGAGTTCTACCTGGATTTTATCCTCTTGGAATTATGTTTTATACATATATATATGTATGTGTATGTATGTATATATATTTATATATTTTATATATATGATTGCATATGTATGCGTACATTTACCACTAATATTATCAATCTGTCTCTCTCTCTCTCTCTCTCTCTCTCTCTCTCTCTATATATATATATATATATATATATATATATATATATATATATATATATATATATATATATATATATATATATATATATATATATATATATATATATATATATAAAACGTTAAAATTCCCTTCCATTGTGCCGTGGGTAAGATATCTGACTGATGTCACATCAGTTAGGTTTCGATCCCGACTTGAAAAAGTTTGACTGGATGACTATATATATATATATTTATACATAAAATTATATATGTGTGTGTGTGTGTGTGTGTGTGTATATATATATATATATATATATATATATATATATATATATATATATAATAGCAATAAAAGTATTAAGCTTAATATTACTAGACATATTAAAAACGCGCGAAGCAACCGGTTTCGCTCCCGCTCATCAGGCTTGCAACGGGAGATTTTAATTTAAAAAACAGAAAATGTACACTAAAAGGAATTGTGGTGGGGGATAAAAAAAAAATATGAGCAAAAGGAGCTAGAGGCAAATGACAGCTTTTTAATATGTGTAGTAATATTAGGCTTAATACTTTTATTGCTATTATAAAATTTTGTACCTTTAAAAATATCTTTAAATATATATATATATATATATATATATATATATATATATATATATATATATAGTATTTCCATTTGTCGGACTATTGTCCTCATCTTTGTCGCCATATTTGTCACAACGTTTCGGCCGTTATACGCTCCGGCCTTCTTCAGGTGGTTGTAATTTCGAACTGAACCCTTTATTTCGATCACTGGGGTAGACTGTTCTAGTTCCACGTGCCATGTTGATACCTCATCTCAGAAATATAAACATATATATATATATATATATATATATATATATATATATATATAACGCGCGTGCGCGCGCGCACACACACACACACGCACACACACACACACACATATATATATATATATATATAATATAAAGTGAGAAAGAATAGAGTACAACTTCAACGTTCGTAACGTTTAATTTAAAAGAGAGCTCAATACAAAATAGAGCAATATTATTTATTTTAGGATATTACACAGGAAACATGTCAATATTGCTACACAATTGCAGTCGTGTTTCGATGCATATCAAATGCATCTCATCAGGCGATGAGTGAACAATTTATTTAGATTTAACTAAATGAATTGAGTCATATCGGTCATTGGCGTGTTTGTTTAAACAGTAAGTACGTCAACCCAGCGCTGATGCCAAATCAGTCGGGTTTTGCTCTCGGCTTGAGGCAATTGGATGTCTAGCTACACTGATGAGCCGTGAAACAGCGAAACTCTCTATGTATCACTATATATATATATGTGTGTGTGTGTATGTGCGTTTGTGTGTATATATGTGTATTAAACAATGATTTGATATTAAAAAATTTAACAGTTTTAAGTAATACTAACGAAAGCATCTTAATACTATTAAAATTCATCTAAGGAACCTTTCAGCCAACCTTTTCTTCAGAGATATATCATAGTGTTGATGAAATACTGTGTTTTTTCGGTTATGCAGTCTCCCCGTTCTTTCACTTTTCTCGATTGGTTTTCTTTCTTTTTCTTTTCTTTTTTTTTTTTTTAATTGTGGCGGGATTTCTTGCTTGGACTTTTGGGCAGAGTCTTTTTTTCGCTGACTTCAGGCATTTTTTCTTATTTACTTGCTCAAAAACGCTTTATTTTCCTTAATGTCTATTTGATGATGTTGTTCTCTATTTGCCTGACTCTTTATTTTAGGGAAGAAACATTTACTGTTCAACATGATCCCATTCCTTGTCAATGCACTTAATTTAGTGGTTAGTATTAATCTCATAGATCTAACGTTACACAATGAAAATTTCATATCAAAATTATGGTAACTTCTACGTAACATACAAGGGACTTATTTGCCTACCATACACACACATACACACACATACATACACAGACGCATACATACACACACACACAAACACACACACAACACACACACATACACAGACATAAATAATACACTTATATATAGTAGTTTTAGGTTGTAAGAATTAATTTAAACAAGTTTTTAAATTTAACAAAGTCTATTTAATTTTAGTTTTTACAATTTTTGAATAAGATTTTGTATGTCTAAAGTCCATTTTTTATGTTCAAATACTTTCGACTATCTCAGTCATTATCAAGAACCGAATATTGTCAGTATGGTGATCAAAATTATGAAGCCGAGAATCCCGATCAGGAACAATAACATTGATAATTATTTGGAATTTATCAAGACGCTCTAAATATATAGCAGTAGCACCAGACCATTCAAATCATGGGCAAATGGTAGACTTATAAATATGTAAGATAGATTCTGACGAGAATAATTGTCTAGCACGACACAGTGAACCAACTTTCTTGGCAAGCAGACCGATGAAATGGATTCAATATCTTTCTACTTGTCAGCCGGCAATGTTAGTCCGAGAAAGATCAAAGAGTCACACACCTGGACCATCAGCCATGCTGTTGAGCGGCAGGCAGAGGTCTCTAAGATGATTAATAAAGTGCAGTTTAGCTTCGAAGACATTAAATTTAATAAGCCGTTCCCTGCCCCGGTTAACAGCAGATTGTAGGTCATTTTTGAGATCAACTGCTAATTACACCTTATTGAATTGGTCAGTCTTACTATCGAGACAGGAGTAAATGGTTGTGTCATCAACATAGATACCATCAAGAAACTCATTGATGAAAATTAAGAACAAAATAGGTCCAATTATAAAGCCATGGGGGGCACCTATGCTAGTACAAAAAGATCTAGATGAGTGCCCGTTCAGGACAACTTTCCTTACGCAATTTGATAAAACTGAATCAGTTCAAAAATTAGTCCAGAAATAGCAGAACTTTTATCTTGGGAAGAAGACCGGTATGCTAAACCCTGTCCAATCAAACGCCTTCGAGATGCCGTCTTGGGTATGACAATAAACTACATAGGCCAACAAGGCCTCTGATCGGGAGATTTAATGAGCGTGGAACCAACTCTTAATTGCTGTTGTCTTCAGGTACACCCTAACCCAGACCTAAAGACTGGTTCAATAGAAGAGGCAACGAGTCATTTTTTGTACAATTTAGAGAGAACAGGAGCCAGTTCGAGAGCACACATCTTAAGGAGTATAAGAGGGATACGATCAGGTCCACATGCTTTTTAGAGATGATAGCAGAAACCATAGAAGGAGTTATATACATATCACTCAACAGGGACACATTTCTAAGTTTGCCACAAAATCACTCTTCGCAATAATGGCGCTATTTACTAAGCTCAGGTTAGTTTTTGCACCCGGCCACAAAAATAGTAAACTCAGTGAGGATAGAACTCACTTTTTAATACTAAATGTCACTAACACGTGCTCGCTAACGATGACTCATACCAAGGATTTTATCTTCAAAAATAATTTGAAAGTCTAAGCAAAGGACGTGAACTTTAATATGGCTCACACAGTTAATACATGGTTTTTTGTCAGCATTTTCCTTCTCCTAGATTGGTTGCTTTACAAAGTAAGAGACCCTAATTTGTTCTTACTTGGGGAAAGACTGATTCATAATTTACTAAGGGAATTATCGCAAGTTGAACGAAATATAAATTGGAGTTCTATTACTCCATCCCATCTCATATATATACAGGGATTGTCAAAAGTCGCTTTACCCTTTTCCAATAATAATAATAAACACAAATTTC
>OZ038503.1:62599700-62612200 GCA_964036315.1 Acanthosepion esculentum | reverse complement strand
AATACTTATTTCTTAAAAACTCTCGACAACACCATAATTAGTTACCTCCCCTGAAGCGTTAGTCAAGCCAATCACAGTACTCAGCGTTCTTCACTTCAAAAGTAAAACAAAATTAAATTTCAGATGAACACATCAATTTTGTTTTTGAAATATTTGTCTCGAAATAAACAACACCCTGATGATGACATTATGATGTCGAAAGTACTCGAAATAAAATAATATGTATCAACACGATGATTAATTCTCTTCCTTTAATAATGACACCAAAAAGCTTGTCCGTGAATATGAAAGGATCCAATTGAAAATAAGTAGACAAAACTTATCTAAATTATTCAATGAAACATATAAATATAACATGTCTCAATATATATATATATATATGTTTGTGTGTGTATGCGCGTGCGTGTGTGTGTGCATGTATGTGTGTGTGCGTATATGTAACTATGTATGTGTGTTAATGCTATCCAACAATGTTTATTTACAAGATTTTAACATGCATTGAATTCGTATGTCGGTTGTATAATAACCACCTTATAATATAGATTAACTTGCCATATTATCTTGTCAAGTTAAAATGCTATTAGTTTGCATGCTGACGATTACGATTATTTATTCCGTTCGTATAATTGTTAACAATATATGCATACATAGTCTGAATATAAATAAGATCTTCTTTAATAAATAACGTTCAAATTCCTTATCTTTCGAAATATAATCCTTTGAAATTTTATTAATTTATTGACTCTTGTCGCTACGACTTCTTTATTGAACATTTGATTAACAAAAAATCTGCTTACCTTGAAATACGTTCAATTTTTATACAATTTATATTGTTCGGACTGAGACCTAATCTTTACTGTCACATTCACAATGTTTCGGCCGTCGTACGCTCCGACATTCTTCAGCTGATATTTGTTTGAATTTCGAAGAAGAAGAGTCAGTCTGCATGTTGGCATTTCTTAAGATTCGATGACGTTTGTGTAAAAACTTGGATTCTATTCCAATGGGGCTGTCTTCTACGGTTTGTATTCCCACTTGAGTTCAGCTAATTCCTTTGTTGGTTTGTTTAGACAGGACAACATCGTAACTAGTTTGTCCAGTATGGTTGTTTGCACTAGTGAGTAATGAAGAGGAATTCAGCCTTAAATTTCGTGAAGGTGCTGATCACAAGAAAAAAGGTGGTGTCCACTGGAGACTTGCTCAAAAGTGCGTCAGGCGTCTTATAGCATAAATTCAAATTGATCTAGTAAGTAATGGCTGATATCATGAATGTGAAAGAAACATATAATATGTATGAATTACTATTCAAATAAAGAACATACATTTTGTGGTTTATATATATATATATATAAGTCCTGTCCGTTTTTAAAGGAAAAAAAGAAAACGCTTCACAATATGTGTAACTTATATTTAGTCTTCGATGTAATCGCCATCGGCATCCAGCACCTTCTGCCAACATGTCTCCAGCTGTTCAATGCCCTTGCGGTAGAACTCCGGGGGGGAGGGGTTGACGCAAAGAAGTCCGTGAGGGCTTTGCGCAAGTCTGCTTCATTGGTGAAGGATTTCGCACGAAGATGATTATCCAGGGAGTGGAAGAGGTGGTAATCAGATGGCGCAAGGTCAGGTGAATAAGGTGGATGGCACAAAGTCTCCCACCCAAGTTGCTGTATGGTATCCCTGACCACTCGCGCGACATGCGGCCTGGCGTTGTCATGGAGGAAAAGCACACCTTTGCGATTCACCAGTGCTGGCTCCTTCTGGCGCAATGCCTGTTGCACACGTTTCACTTGCTGCGAGTATAGGTCTCCAGTGACCGCTTGGCCCGTTATTAGCAATTCATAATGAACCACTTGACGACCTGTCCACCAGACACAAAGCATAATCTTGCGTAGGTGCATAGGCGGTTTTGCGGTGTGAGGGACAGCATCCTGAGGAGACAACCAATGTCAGGAACGCTTGGGAGTTTCGTACAGAACCCACTTTTCATCACTGGTAAGCACTCGATTGAATAAGGATGCGGTACGGTGGCGAGAAAGCAGCGATACGCAGGCTGCCACTCGTTGTCCCTTGTGGACCTCCAACAGCGTTTGCGGAACCCACTTGCTCAGTTTGTACGTCTTACCTAGGCGGTGCAGGTGAAGTCTAACTGTTTCATCGGAAACGTTGAACTGTCTTGCAAGTTCACCACACGTTAGACTACTGTCCTCTTCAATGGCCGCCTTCAGGATTCCGTCATTCAAGACCTGTGGTCGTCCACTGCGAGTTTCATCATGGAGAGACAAATCTTCCGACTTGAATTTTCGAAACCAACGCCTTGCAGTACATTCATCCACAGCACTATCCCCAAACGCTTGACATATGCGGCGACTTGATGCAGCTGCTGATAAGCCCACTTTGAAGTCGTAAAGCAAACAGACCCGAACGAGATCTCGAGACACTTCCATCTTTCTTACAGCTGTCCGTCTTATAACTGATGGCCGGGCACGGTGGGCATGTTTTTTTTTATAACGTCTGATGTTCCTACTTCCGGCTGTCCGAATTTGAAAACAATTGCTACACGCATTTCGTATATATTTCAACTTCATTCAATGACTAATCAAAAAACGGACAGAACTTTTTTGGTTACCTTGTATATATATATATATATCGATTATTTAACAACTCCCAAGAATAAATTCAGTCTAAATAGTGTTTCCTGTTTAATGTCAGATTAACTTTACAATATTGTTTGGAAGTCAGTTTTAATTGTATTGATTATCTTAATAGGTAGCAATTATTAGGTTAGCAACTAATAGAGTCTGTGCCTTTTCCATGAGTTGTTTGTTTAATGAGCATTTCATCCGGTCAGAGAGGAGTATATAAACATCTTCAGTTAAGAAATAAAAGTGTATTTTCTTAGAGTGTTATTACTGTAGGAAATTTTCTATTCTGGTCAAAGACAGACATGGAAAGCATTTGGTGAGGCTCGAACTCACTACACAGAATGACCTGCTCGACATCGACGTCAAACATAACTGCTTGCGCGTGCGCGCACACACACACACACACACACACACACATACACACACACACACACACCTCTCTCTCTCTCTCTCTCTCTCTCTCTCTCTCTCTCTATATATATATATATATATATATATATATATATATATATAGTGTCATCCACACACAGACAGTTTCGCTGTATCACAGCTCCTCAGTGTGGCTAGTCAAGCCGGGATCGAAACCTGACTGACTTGACATCAGTCTGATATCTAACCCCTACGCAGAAAGGAAGGGTATTTTAACGTTTTTCTTCTATACGAAATACGTCAGCGGCCCGGAGAACTCAATTTAGTTTACTTGAAGAGTAATGCTTAATAGCAGTAGGAGACACTATTTTTTTTAAAAAAACCTTTCTTTCGAGAGCTCAGCCGGATGCATCTTGATGTATTTTTTTTTGTTTTTTTTTTGCTGTAAAAAATTCATATACTCTGTTATAATAAATGCATCGAGCTTCTGTGGATCGGATTTAATACCATAATTTTTTGTTTTTTCTTGCTGTAATATATATATATATATATATATATATATATATATATATATATATATATATATATATATATATAGTATATTAGTTTCTGCTATGATAGTTTAAATTTTACAATAAAATTGGTATTTAGCAACCTATGTTGAGAAATATTTCATGGATATGTATGTATGTATGAATTTAGATGCATGTAGATATATGTGTGCATTTGCATATCGTTTTATCATATTGTGATTGTTCGTGAGTGTACAGTAATTCCAATGAAATAATTAGAAATTTAAACATTGAACCTTGACTTCAGGTTACAGGTCGTTATACTGATATGAACTCAAAAGATTCATAGATAGATAGATAGGAACAAAATGAGAACAGATAGATAGATAGATAGATAGATAGATAGATAGATAGATAGATAGATAGACATGAACAAAATGAGAATAGATAGATAGATAGATAGATAGATAGGCATGAACAAAATGAGAATAGATAGATAGATAGATAGATAGATAGATAGATAGACATGAACAAAATGAGAATAGATAGATAGATAGATAGATAGATAGATAGATAGATACGAACAGAATGAGAATAGATAGATAGATAGATAGATAGATAGATACGAACAGATTGAGAATAAATAGATAGATAGATAGATATATACGAACAGATTGAGAATAGATAGATAGATAGATACGAACAGAATGAGAATAGATAGATAGATAGATAGATACGAACAGAATGAGAATAGATAGATAGTTAGATAGAAAGATAGATACGAACAGAATGAGCATAGATAGATAGATAGATACGAACAGAATGAGAATAGATAGATAGATAGATAGATAGACATGAACAAAATGAGAATAGATAGATAGATAGATACGAACAGAATGAGAATAGATAGATAGATAGATAGATAGATAGATAGACAGACATGAACAAAATGAGAATAGATAGATAGATAGATACGAACAGAATGAGAATAGATAGATAGATAGATAGATAGATAGACATGAACAAAATGAGAATAGATAGATAGATAGATAGATAGATAGATAGATAGATAGATACGAACAGAATGAGAATAGATAGATAGATAGATAGATAGATAGATAGACATGAACAAAATGAGAATAGATAGATAGATAGATAGATAGATACGAACAGAATGAGAATAGATAGATAGATACGAACAGAATGAGAATAGATAGATAGATACGAACAGATTGAGAATAGATAGATAGATAGATAGATAGATAGATAGATAGATAGATATATACGAACAGATTGAGAATAGATAGATAGATAGATAGATAGATAGATACGAACAGAATGAGAATAGATAGATAGATACGAACAGAATGAGAATAGATAGATAGTTAGATAGAAAGATAGATACGAACAGAATGAGAATAGATAGATAGATAGATACGAACAGAATGAGAATAGATAGATAGATAGATAGATAGATAGATAGATAGATACGAACAGAATGAGAATAGATAGATAGATAGATACGAACAGAATGAGAATAGATAGATAGATAGATACGAACAGAATGAGAATAGGTAGAGAGATAGATAGATAGATAGATAGATAGATAGATAGATAGATAGATAGATAGATACGAACAGAATGAGAATAGATAGATAGATACGAACAGAATGAGAATAGGTAGATAGATAGATAGATAGATAGATACGAACAGAATGAGAATACATAGATAGATACGAACAGAATGAGAATAGATAGATAGATAGATACGAACAGATTGAGAATAGATAGACAGATACGAACAGAATGAGAATAGATAGATAGATAGATAGATAGATAGATAGATAGATAGATAGATAGACAGACAGAATATCAGGACGAAAAGAATTCATCAGGGTAAAGAGAGAACCAAATTCGCAGGGAAAATATATATTTGTCCTTTCTTCTCTATTTGTGAGCAAAAAAGGAAATAGAAAGGAAGTGCTGTTCCTTAACAACGATTGATGGTCTTGACTCTGTGCGGTCAGTCTAGCAAAATGTGAGATTCTTATTTTGAGGCAGTTGCAGAAACGGAAAATGAATTTTGTGCGCAGTTATAAAAAGAGAAATATTCCCAATTTGACAAAGACAAGAGGGAGGGACAAACACAGAGAGAGGGGGACAGAAGGGGGAGAAACAGATAAAGAAACAGGCAGAAAAACCGAGAGACACAGAGAAAGAAAGAGAGATGGATATATATATATATGTATGTGCATTTATCTATGTATATATTTACTGATAAATATACATGTATGCATATATATATATACCTATATGTATGTATGCATACATACATTAATTTATAAATAAAGGAATATATATATATATATATATATATATATATATATATATATATATATATATATATATATGTACATACATATATATCTAGATATATATAATATATATATACATATACATATATATGATATATATATGATATATATATATGTATGTATATATATATATATATATCTATATATGTATGTATATATATACATATATATATATGTATATATATATGTACGTACGTATATATATATTCCTTTATATATCAATTAATGTATGTATACATACATATATATAGGTATATATATATATAAATCATTTTCTTCAATCTTTTCCATTTCTTTCTCTATGTCTCTTCCTATTTATCCTCTCAGCATCTTTTTTAATATCGCTACAGATGTTACATATATATATATATATATATATATATATATATATATTCCTAATTTATGTGAGAATAATATAGAAGAAAGTGAGTTACTAATAACATATGGGAAAATAGGATGCACTCGGAAAATCCTCAACTCGGTTGAACTATATTTTCTGATGAGTCAACAAATCAGTTGGTAAGGCTTGAGATATACATATACATCTATACAATTTACGGAGAATAAAGGGAAATTTAAATAAAGAGAAAATAAGAAAGAATGATGAAGGAGGGAAATAATTAAACGACGCACATAATCAAACACACACAGACGCACACACACACACACACACACACACATATATATATATATATATATATAAACATAGATAGGTATGAACAGAATGAGAACAGATAGATAGATAGACAGACAGACAGACAGGCAGGCAGTTAGATATGAACGAGAATAGATAAATAGAAACAAACTAACAAACAGAAAGAAAGGTTATGGTAGTTGTGACTGTAATATATATATATATATATATATATATATATATATATATATATAAGTTGTGAATATTCCAAATCGTTTTTGGACTCGAACGCATGTAAATTGAATAAAGATCCCAAATATATCCATACTTATGTCCATTCTCTCTCTCTCACTCTCTCTCTCTCTTTCTCTCTCTCTCTCTCTCTCTCTCTCTTTCTCGATATATATATATATATATATATATATATATATATGAATGTATGTCTGTGTATACACATTTTTATAAAACCATGTAAAACCTTTCTTTTATCTTTCTCTATCTCTCACATCTATCTATCTATCTATCTATCTATCTATCTATCTATCTATTAATCGCCCACACATATATCCACCCATCAAATGTTGCCATTCGAGACACCCCGTTCTTCCTTCAATAAGACTTCTTCATTCTTTCTATCTTTAGTGCGTATATCTCAAAACTCCACCCCAAAACCTCACCCGACCAGCATCCGTGTATTTATTGCTATCTTAAACGGGCGCGAACCCTGAAGCAACTGTTTCATCCAACTTCCCAAGCGGTGTCCCTTCACATTGCCCGGAGATTTTTTTTGTTTTTAGACTCTTTTATTAATGGAACGGTTTTACCGTTCTCTGTTCAGTACTCAAGTACCAGGATCAGACGCATTCGCATATCGACACGATTCTCAATTGAGCGGGAGGGAGGGTTAAGTGAGTAGCAGCAAATGGGAACAACAAGAGAATCCATCAATATCAGACCAGTTGAACACATAAGTGCGCATCCGTTGGTTTTGGGGGACTTCATTACACATACCGTTTTCTTTTGGGATGTGTGTGTCGAGGGCTTTTTTTTATTGAATCTGTCTGTGCGTATTTTTTTTACTTGTTTTATTCGAAGAGGAAAATAGAAAAAATATTTCTGGTTGAAATAGGTGAAAAAGATACATATATATATATATATATATATATATATATATATATATATATATATATATATTAAATGTATATAATGAATTGTGAACTGTATATAATTAAATTTTGTGTAATATATAGAATGTAATATGATGTAGTATAAATTAATAATGACTACTATTAATAATATATATATATGTATATATATGTGTGTGTGTGTGTGTGTGTGTGTGTATGTATGTATGTATGTATATTACTTATTTTAGGATATTAAAACGAGTAAAAAATCGCAATTGCTATTGTAGCGATTTTAACATGTTTTAATATCCTAAAATAAATAATATTTACCTCTACTCTGTATTGAGCCCACTTTTAAATTAAATGTTACTTGCAACGTAATTATACTCTATTTGTTCTCATTTTACCTACGTATATATATATATATATATATATATATATATATATATATATATATATATACCGTTGAATCCTGCATTCGGAGGTATTTATTTTGTTTTGAAAAGATTTTATTATTCGAAATGATATTTTCTTAAAATTTTTTTAATTTTTTTTTTTACTTTTCTTGTTTTTAGTAATGCTTAGTACTTATTTAACAGTATACCCGATAGTGTTTTGGCATATGCATAGTCTGACACATTATTATTCACTTACTTTTGATCTAAAACATTCTCGATCGGACTGATAATCACTACTGATTTAAGTGCATTAACAAGGACGGTTCTGTTTAAAAAGATATATTTTTGTGTAAAGTGAATGATATTTTAATCATTAGGATACAGAATTAATATTTCTAGGTGTGTGTACATATATATATATATATATATATATATATATATATATATATCCATGTGTGCGTGTTGCTTTTATTTAACGGCATATCAACATCCATAGGCTATTTAATGCCGAAATCTAATATTATTTAAATCTCAACATTTTTTTCGATAATAAAAGTTCTTTCTGTGATTCAAGTCTTCCTAATTAACCCATAAATGAGAAGAGAAGAGGTGAATTCATACCTTTTCCAAGGAGATTTGCACGTAAGTGAATATAACGAACCCAACTGGAATTGGAACTCGGCTTTCTGATTAACAATTCCGAGCTATTTTCCATTACACCACCCATACATCCAAGGAGTCAACCATCTAAGTACTAACAAGGTTTGACGTTATTTAACTTCGGTAATCGTATAGGAACAGATGTTTCAATGTGATGTGGCCGTAAGCCTTGCACCTTTGTGTGTATATATATAGATAGAAAAATTACGACTGGGTAGTGAGTGCGAATCTCACTGGGTGCCCCATACTTTCAGCCTTGTGCCACATCTAAGCTACGCTTGGAAAATCACTATATACATGTGCGTATTTACATACGCATAGGCACACACACACACACAGATACACATATCACACATACGCACACAAACACACACACACACATTGTAGTAAACATAAACTGTCTCGGCTTTGATTCTGATCCCAAGCCAGGCAAAAAAATGTAATTGAGCCGAGTTCAAATTGGGGCTGACGTAGTTTTCGATCTAACGACGCTTTGAACAAAATATTCACTTGGGTTACTATCTGTTGTTGTATGCTATTTGGAAAGGAAATGGGCGCCGACAAGTAACCACCATCATCCCAAGAAATGCCGTGAATGACCCAGCATGATACACTGATGATCTACTAGGTCATACTGATTTGATCTCTCTACATGCCTGGTGTTACATAAGCGGCTGTGTGTGTGTGTGACCACAGTAGTAAAACACCAGTCATCTTTATGCAAGGACTCTTCCTCTCTCTCTCTCTCTCTCTCTCCTCTCTCTCTCTTTCTCTTTCACACACACACACACATACACCCGCACGAGCGCACACACTCTCTCTCTCTTTCTCTCTCTCTCTCTCTCACACACACATACACACACACACACACACACACACACACACATATATATATATATATATTTTATACGTGTTTTGTTGCATTTAAGGAGTAAACATTATGCCGACATATATATATATATATATATATATATATATATATATATTTAATTAAAAACAGATTACTTCCAAAGGACAGTGGATCATCAGATTTATTTCCAAATGCTGAAATGAAAAAATGAAAATAAATTTACACATTTATGACGGGCAATAATAAGGAAAACTATTAGCTCTGATTTACATTGAGCTCTCTGGATTTTATCCTCCTTGGGTCTACCCATACGGATTACCTAGTTTTTCGTAAACTAAATAACTATATAATATATATATACTAGTATAATGTTTACACCTTAATTGAAACAAGGCAAGTTTAAATGTGAAAATGTTCAATCAGAGTTAAAATTATAGCTGATATATTCTTCTTCTGTGTACCAGGTTCCTCCAGAACGTTGGCAATCATGTCTCTCCACTATTTCCTGAACTTTGTAGCTCTTAATAAGCTGTCTTTTTGACATCCCTCCTGAAACTTGTTCCTCCTTCAGTTTACTCAAGCTCTCTAGGCAGGTTATGCGTTCTTTTCCTATCACCCTTTTTCCTCCAATCTGTTCTGTGAGTACCAAATTTGCCAAGATTTCTTTCCTTATTTGTCCCTGTCTCTTTCTGTTGTTAAGTTTCCGTGCTCTTTTTGTTTCCATTTTCTCTCACACTTAGTCGTTGCTCACATGTTCAGTCTATGGTATTCTCATCATCCTTCTGTAGAGCCACGTTTCTGTTGCTTTAAATCTCTTCTTCGTCTGTGAGGAGCTATATAGCAGAGTTAAAATGAATTATAGTCGACACATACATAAAACAGGTTGAATCAATAATTCCGTTCCATAACACAATTATTGATGTTTGACCTGGACTTTTCACTGTATCGAACCATGTGATTAAACAAGAATCTTTCAGTTGAGAAAAGAGAATATGTTGAAAAATCGATGTTTTATGCAGAAATATGTCCATCATCACTGCGACCTTATTAATGTACCTGTACACACACACACACACATATATATATATATATAATATTGGGCTGGAATCAATGTGTTGTATATTTCTCTCCTGTCTAAAATATAGGGAAGTCTGGAGTCGAAGATTCTAAGCCTACAGCAGCACCTTCCTCATTTCACTAAAATGGGGAAGGTTTGGTGGATATATATATATATATATATATATATATATATATATATATATATATATATATATATAAATTCCGTCCATTTCTCTGAGAAAAGTTATTATTATTACTTACATTATTTACATTATTCGAACTGTTATCCTTATCTTTACTGCCATATTCACAATGTTTCGGTCGTTGTACGCTCCGATCTTCTTCAGGAGATTAAAAATTAGAACAAAATATAAATTCCAACGTACCTTATACGCTGATCTGTGAGGAGGTAAACAAGATGGACAAATTATTTCCTAAGATAGACAAGTTGATTTCATCTGACAATGTTGTTTCCAAACTTACCGAGTAAACGGGGAGAATCTGCCTACTGTAGAGAGGCAAATTAGTTTCACATTTCACTTCAACATGTCTCACACATTAATTTGGTCCTCAGTAACAATCCCTTGTTTCGTTCTTACCACAATTACTGCACTAGGAAATCTATGGACATATAAGAAAAACCATCATTACAGCAAGAAAAAAAAACTTATTGTATAATGCATCTGCAAAGTTATTGGTCCTGACCTGGCATCCTGGCTTCAGCCTCTTTCTCACCGCTGTAATGTAGCTTCCCTTGCCTTTTCTATGAATACTTTCATGGTAATTGTTCTGTTGAACTTTCCTCTATGGTAGCTAGACTTTATGACTTTAAGCGCAGAACTAGATTGGCGGCAAGGTCTCATCATTTTACATGTTGAATTGGATAGATGCAACCGCAAGTTCTTTGCTAACAGTTCCATTTCTCGCATTTCTCACCTGTGGAATTCTCTCCCGGCTTCTTGCTTTCCAGTCAAACTTGATCTTCAAAAATATAAAAGCAATGTCATCTTAATTCATCTTCTTTTATTGTTCTCTCTTCTTAATATTTACATTATTCGGACTATTGTCCTCATCTTTGTCGCCATATTTGTCACAACGTTTCGGCCGTTGTACGCTCCGGCCTTCTTCAGGTGGTTGGAATTTCGAACCGAACCCTTTATTTCGATCACTGGGGTAGACTGTTCTAGTTCCACGAGCCATGTTTGATGGATGTCAGTTATCAGTTATCTCCTGGTAATTTTTCCCTCTGAAAGTTCTCCACTGCCTGAACCGGGTATTGAACTCACACTCTTTGGGTCTGTTACTGGATCTAACCAACGCCTTTATCCACCGTACCATGTGTCCTTGAGGACATCTGGGTATGAATTTCTGAGTATTATAAACCTAATTTTTCAGCAACCATTTTTTACCAGTACTCATATTGCAATTTTGCTGTTATCATTGCATGTTCTTTACCAGATCTCATATTGCAACCTTTTTGTTATCATTGCTGTTCTCTGGCACTCCTTATTACTGGTTCCCATATTGTATTTATTTCTATGCTTGGCCTACTCAGGAGATTTTTGTGGCCTAGCATATGTGCTGATTCCTTAAGTTTACGAATTTTCCAATGGTGTTCCCTGTCTATGATCTCAACCTGATCCCACAGGGGACGGTGATCTCCCTTCTCTCTCCATATGTGGTCAGCCACGCCTGATTTTTCTACTTCCCCTCGCATTACAGCTTTCTGGTGTTCTTGAAGCCTTACCTTGAGGGGGCGGCCTGTTTCTCCTTTATATTCCTTTCCGCAGCTGCAACGGCCGAAACGTTGTGACAAATATGGCGACAAAGATGAGGACAATAGTCCGAATAATGTAAATACTGTACATAATACC
>OZ038503.1:62574700-62592200 GCA_964036315.1 Acanthosepion esculentum | reverse complement strand
AATGGGTTGATTCGATCAGTATATTATGAATTTTTTCCAGTTGGCTTGAATTTTCTAGTTTTCCGACCTAAAAAAAGAGATTCCCTCTCTTACTATAACGGATCGTCCACCTAAAGAAGGCTGTAGAATGGATCTGCCGACAGTTTGGGATAACGCCAAAAGCAACAAAAGGAATGTGTTTAAAACTAGAAAAATCTTTGGAAAGAAAACTACTTCGTTAAAAAACAGCCAAGTCCTCCTTTCTTTGAACTGTCACTAAAAATATGAGAAATTTGCGTTTGTAATCTTAGAAGGCACGGTGGAGTAATGGATAGCGGCTCGGATTGAGGAATCGGAGAGCCGAGCTTGAATTCCAGTCGAATCCAACGTGCTAATACAGTTGGGAAAGGTATGAATCCTCATCTTCTTCGCCTATCTTCATCTCCCCCACCCAGCTATGGGTGGGGGGAGATGAAGATAGGCGAAGAAGATCAGACTGGGTTCTATAGACTTGGATGGCAACTGGTCTAGAAAGAAATGGCACCCTACTGCGGAAAAAAATCTTCCTCGTCAGTCATATATCGAAAGATACGTATATCGCCTAAGCGTGTATCATGCACGGCACATAACTGACTGAATCTTAGAAGGAGGCTAAATAGGAACACCTCCCACTACACACCTATAAAGATACTCATACTCATATTTATCAAACTAGCAAGTTCAAGTTTTCGGCGATACACCCTTTTCTTGTAAGATATAGCAAACGATATTTACAAAGATTGATACTGTTACAGATACAGAAGTAGAGTCTGCTTCATTGCGAAAATGAAATTTAAACTTGCGCAGCATCGCCATCCATCTTTATTTTTGCTTTATAGCGTGCCGATGACAGAATAATGTATGGTGAATTATAATTAAACGTGACGCAGGGAGGTTTGTCCTTTTGCCTTTTTCAAAGTTCCTTATGCATTTGTGGTATTTATCAGCGGGGACCCGGATTTGAAATCTGTTTGCTAATTCCATTATTGCTTTCATTTTCAAGTGTGTCATTTGGCGATGTCTGTCAACTCCTGTATTAAGTCAGCTTGTCCCGACACAGTCTTGTAATTCGAGATTCCGTTCTTTCATATACACAACCATGTGCACTCAGATACGTAGCTCATATGTGTGTACGAGGTCTGTCCGTCAAGTATGCAGCTAGTTAGCTTTAACAAACAAATAGCATACCTAGGTCAATCGTACATTAATCCTCTTCCGGGATAACCGTCGTCTCATTGTGTTCTCTTATCTTTATTATCTCCTCAGTGGAGATCATAGAGTCTACAACCGTGCACTGAAGTTAATTGTGAATTCTATAATTAGATTGGGGGCGAACAGATAGATTTAAACTAATTCCCAAGAGCATTTTTCCGGAAGCGAATGCGACGAACTCAAGCGGTATTCGGACTCTGTTCGTAGCTCTTCCTTTCCGAGACGCTAACCGTTAAACAAACAGGATAGGATCTTAAAGTCTCCCCCTTTTCCAACAGGCCTTTTGTGTTTAGCTATAAGAAAAATTAAGAAGTCGTTGGGAGCCAAACTTGAACTGTAGAGGGCCTAACAGAACTGGGTGAAGTGAGGTTCTTACATGTACCAAAAAAAAAAAGAAAAAAGAAAAAGAAAAAATGCCCGAGACGTCATTCTTAACGCTACGGTCACAGAATGCACAGATTCACTCAAAGGCGTCTTACTGTCGACTGAGTCACCACATGAGTGATTATCTCTTCCCGCATGTGCAGTAAGGTCACCTCTGATTGGTTGCCAAGCTGAATCACAGAGGCGCAACCTGATCTCGAAATATTCAAAATAGTTGGAGACGTTTCACACACAGCTTATGTGACCGTGCCATTCAAAATGGGCGTCTCGTACATGTTTATTTTTTGGTGGACGGAAAAACCTCGCTTCACCCAGGTCTTTCAGACCTTCTACAGTACAAAATTGGCTCCCTGCGATCTCGGCGCTTTACAAAAGCTAGAATAGCCAACGAAAAGTAGGCGGATTCAGGTCGTTGTCAAGATTAAGGATTAAGGAAAACGCAACAATACAACACGAAAGGGTCTGATTTTCCCTTGTCCTAGGTAGGACGTGTTACAATAAATATGGTTGCGGAATGAAGTAATAATCACAGTTGTGTCTTTCTGCTTAGTGAAGCGCCAGTGTGGAATAGAAGACACTCACTATCGCAATTTTACCTCAGACGACCACTTCTACCAGTTTCGGTGACGTTCTGTTCATTACTGTAATTATGTAGGATATTTTCACGAATGTAATTTCCTTTATATTCAGGTGTAATACTTTTTTTTTATATATAGCAATGTATTCTGCTATAATTAATTGCTTTGTAATGTGTTGGTAGTTTGGTAGTTTTAAACATTACATGCTTAAGTACATTACAAACGTTTTGCTCGAATATGCCCTACTGAAATGGGAATACCTCTAATGTGACCGTACGTTTTCTATTACCGCCGAATACATTATATATAATTTGTGTGTAGTCACACACACACACACACACACACACACACACACACACACACACACACACACATACACACACACACACCACCGAGCGGTCTCACTTAGCAGCGGTTTTACTTTCAACCCCTTAAAAAAACAAGTCGTCAGTTTTACTTATTAACGGCTCCAAAAATCAAGTGCAGTGATGGTGGCAACTGAAATATACCAAAGGGACGCTGTACAGATTTTTTCTTTTAAAAAGTGTAAGTTCTCATCTTAATAAAGTGAAAATTTTCAAATTAATAACTGAATGATATTGCATATAATAAGTAAAGTTCGAAAGATAAAGTATTATACAAAAACGAAAGAAAAAAATTGAAAGAAAAATTAAAATATGAAAACAAGAAAAATCATACGAATAAAGAACAAAAGCAAGACAGAAACGATAAAATCTGATGATGAAGTTGACAGATCTACGGTAAGAACGAATATTTTATCTGTCACATAATACAGTATATTGTTATAATGGCTTAATTTCCTATTAGTTACTGTTGCTAAAGTCTCTTATTCCCAATTTAGAAATTAAACTTTATCATAGTCATATGAGTACGGAAAAAATATTGCATTTTGGAGTTTAGTACTACCCATGGTTTCAATCAATTGCTGGGGGCTTCGAACATATCTCATTCAGATTAATATATATATATATATATATATATATATATATATATTATAATTTTTACATACGGGCAAAAACAACTTTCTCACTACAAAGATGCTTTCTTGTTTCGATGGAACTGCATCTCGAGTGGTGAGAACCAAAAGTTTTTGAGTCTCACCAGTCGAGATGCAGTCGCATCGAAACAAGAATGCATCTTTGTAGTGAGAAAGTTGTTTTTGGCCGTATGTAAAAGTTATAATATATATATACACACACACACACACACACACATATATATATATATATATATATATATATATATATATATATATATATATATAAATAAAAGTGGACATGGAAGTCAGCACTTAGAGGCGACAGTCTGTTTCATGCTAGTGCAGTCGCCTGACGATTGCACTAGCATGAAACAGACTGTCGCCTCTAAGTGCTGACTTCCATGTCCACTTTTATATTTATATTTACACACGCTCTATCTCTGATATTGAGCACTTTACCCCATAAATATAGCACACTTTAAGACTATATTTCTGTATATATATATATATATATATATATATATATATATATATATATATATATATATATATATATATGAAAATATCTAGAGTGCAAATTTATATTTTGATTAGATTCGATAGCATCTGTCTCGAAACTTTCTATTCTCTTTTAAGAAGTGTGGTCGAACTTATTTCTTCTGTGTATGACTAATTTGATAAATTGTTATGTATAAGATCCTTTTTGTGTTCATAGATACATTTTTTAATTTCTGCAAGTTTCCTCAATGTATTGTTAACAGCAGTTGGGTAGATTATTTTATATATACCTACTTCAGAATTATAATTTTGTTGGGTATTTTTGGTTATGATAGTTTTGGAAGTGATTGTAATTATTTGCGTATAGTTAAGATTGGATTAATTTTGGATAGAAGGTATTAGAAAGTTAGTTTTTATCTAGTTTATTGTCATCGTTATTGTTAATAATGTATTATCTTTTGTATATTTTGCATGTCTTTCTCTTAGCCATGTGGATAAAATAATGCGGATATTGGGTGTGTTTTCTATGCATGCTCCTTCTTTAGATAATTATTGGGGGCTGCAGATTTTTAGTGCTCTTAAATAGAATCCTATAATTATTCTAGATTTTATCCTGTTGTAGTGGTGTAAATAAAAATTGTTACGGTCGTTCTTGTTAGTAGATTTTTTGTAAACCTCCAACTGAAGCAGAAAAGATGTATCTATCAAAACAAAAAAGATCTTGAAGTTAATTTGTGACAGTTTATTTTATATCTACCTATTCAGAATTATTGTGATGGGCATTTTTGGTTCTGATCATATCCATATTAGTTTGGGATGTTGTCGTAATTACTTTGATATTGTTAATATTAGATACATTTTTAAAGAGTAGATGTTAAGGAGTTTATAGGTAGTAATATATGTCTGTTTTTATCTATTTAATTGTTATTGATAATGTTAACTTTTTTGCAGTTATATAATTTTTTATGTCTTTCTCTTGGAATTGTGGATAAAATAACGTGGCTATTGTTTTTTTTAATGTGTTTTCTATGTATATTTCTTTTTCAGATATGTATTGGGGGCTGCATATTCTTAGTGCTCTTAAATACAATCCTATAATTATTCCATATTTTATCCTTTTGAAGTGGTGAGAATAAAAATTGATAAGGCCATACTTGTTGGTGGATTTTCTGCAAACCTCCTACTGAAAGTCGTTATTAAGTTTATGTAGCGTAATATCTAAGAAGGGTTAAGTGTTGTTCGACTCCGATTCAAATGTAAAATCTATTGAAAGTTCGGCATTATTAAGTTTCAGAGAAAGAAAGAAAGAAAGAAAGAAAGAAAGAAAGTCAATAAATTGAAAGAAGTTTAATCGATTTATCTTTTCAACAGACTTGGAAGTTTCGCGGGACATACCGCCCATCAGTGTTACATGATAAGATAAATCTATTGAATCATTAACATATATAGTTATATTCTACATAAGAAAAGCTAATTGTAGACTCAATTAAAATTTTTGTCTCCATTGAAAACTGTAATACAAGTAACATAGTTAATAAAATGGGATAATCTAAATCTAAACAGCAAATCCTGTCTGTCTGTCCGTCCGTGTTTCTGAAACACCACTAACTCGGGCCACACTTGATCTATATATATATATATATATATATTATACCATTTTTGGAATCAGGATGATCCAGGAATTGAACATATGCCCTTTATCTGACGCTTGAACATCCAGCATTTTTTTTCTGTTTTAAATTCAGTTTAATATATCTTCGAAATTTTCGCAATTGAGGAAATCGATTTTATTTCTTCAAAAAGGCAAGGAATCAGAATTAAAGTGAAAGATTTCGTAACGCGAGGTTTTGAAGTTCTGTGGGGTTTGTGATTTGAAGAACTCATTTTTTGGCCAGAATTGGAATTTTGGCTTAAATCGGACTTTCGGTTAAATCGGTCTTCTGGCCGAAATTAGACTTCTAGCCCGAATAAGAGTTAAAGTGAAGTTTTGATGTTCCATGGAGTGAATTGCGGAATTCAATGTTATTTCTTCAAAATTGTCATTGCTGTTTTCTAAGCTGCACCAGTGATATCTTTAGTTTGGGAGCAGAGGTCCAATTAGACCTTCGCAGGAGATAGCTTAAAGTCCGCACGGAGGTTGTAATAAATAAAATAATAATGAACAAAATGAATAAGCCTGCTCAAAAAGTGATTAACTGTAAAAAATCCAGAAGCCAATAATAATAATAATAATAATACAAAACAATGACATCTTTCACAAGATGTAAAAATTGCCAGAATTTAACGTATTTTAATTAGAACAGAATTTTTGTCAGGAAAGTGATTAATAAAGAGTGAAAATAATTAATAACTTAACAAGATTTCAATAGAATTATTTGACCTTCTGAAGCTGCTGTGCAGTAGGTTTCATGAAACTTCCAAGCCAGGTTGAAAAGATAAGTTATTTGAATCTATTAATTTATTGACTATTGACACTCGAGTTCTCCAGCTGTTCACTATCCGGATCAATACATTCTTAGAATCTTCTACAGGTGTTTAATAAATATTAACACTTCTATGAGAAAAGAGTCCAATATTGTGTTGACAGGGACGGGGAACAGGTGGGGATCATTTGAAATAAAGAT
The DNA here is from genome assembly GCA_964036315.1 of Acanthosepion esculentum. Taxonomy (NCBI): domain Eukaryota; kingdom Metazoa; phylum Mollusca; class Cephalopoda; order Sepiida; family Sepiidae; genus Acanthosepion; species Acanthosepion esculentum. The sequence continues at coordinate 62,585,886 of OZ038503.1, read as the reverse complement.
ATTAGTTCTGCATGGCTAATAAATGTATTCTGATAGAAGTGTTTAATCTCACGATAATACATATTATGTATTATTTCATTTCTGTCTGAATTTCTGGCATGATGACTTATCATTAGTTAAACTATTTATATTCGGACTATTTTCTTCATGTTTTTGTTGTTATCATAACGTTTCGGCTGTTGTGCTCCCCGGCCTCCATCAGGTGTATATCGATCTGGGTAGCCTACAGAAAATTCCGAATTAAACCCTTTATTAAATCTACGGGGGTAGACTGTTCTCGTTCTTATTTTTAGTTTCTCGTCCGTTTCCACCGAGTCCAAGGACTACTCGATTTAGGGATTGAAATCACAATTACTATGTTACCAAGTCTACGGACCAACACTTGAATACACTAGGCTATTTTTCGATATGACCATTCGCTCTAGTGAACTTGTAGCTTTAAACCTAATTTACTCCTGATCTACCAAGAGCATGTATATTGTCATCCACAGACTGTTTCGCTACTTATGTTCCCAGTCACTTCTTAACTGCTGCTGTGGCTGTTGAAGACGTTTGTCTTTCTTTCTTTATTAGCGTCTCCCATATTGTATTTATTTCTCATAGACTAGCATTTCGCTAATACTTTCAGTCGTCTAACTCTACAGTATTTTTATATTGTATTACACACACACACACACACACACACACACACACACACACACACACACACACACACACACACACATATATATATATATATATATATATTATAAATTAATTGATTTAAAATATGGATTTTTCGCTACACAGTGATAACCATGTTTCAAAAATGGAAGCTAAAGCCCTTGAATTTAATTTTGTTATTAAACCAAAGACATTAGTTCCATTTCCTCGTCAAGCGAATTAAAAGTAGAATTTTAAAAAATTGGTTTTAAAATTGTAATTAAATAAAACGGATTCTAACCTAAACATCTTTTAAAATTGTAATTAAATAAAACGTACTCTAACCTTAACACCTCTCTCAAAGCAATTCAAACACTTAAAATAATCCAATAGAACACCTAAAGTCAAATGAATTTGATAATGATAAGTTAGAATATATTGGACATTAAATGACCCATGTCCTTTGTACATACATGGGAAAATTTATATTAGTAAATTTATAAAAAATAAAAGTTTACTGATTTAGTGAAATAATTTAGCTATCTTTGCCGTCATTGTCATAAAGTTTACATTAAAAAAAAATTATAATCTGGCAATATACATATTTATACTCGATAAGAAAAAATAATTTTACACACTGTAAGTAATTCTAATACATTTACTTGGTTTTAAAAAGAAATATAATATATTAAATATTAAAATAATTTTTTTATAGAAAAGTGGTTAAAACATATTCTAACATAAACATCCCCTCAAAATCTTTAAATATACAAATAGAAAAAGTACCGTAAGAATTTTTGCCGTTAAAAAAAAACAAACAAAAAAGACCCAGACGACCTGCATTTAGCGGATGTCAGAATTTGTTGAAAGATACATCCCTACCCATCCCTAAACATAACCTCGCTTTCAAATGTAACTATTAACTGATACAACGAAAATTTAAAAATTGAACCCTCTACCACCCCTTGTCTAGATGAATGGATTTATCGGTAACCTTGGAAACCCTCAATTATGAATCTTTGCAGTGCCGTTAACAACCGTAAATTTTAAAAAATAAGTTACTCCAAAATTCGCTTGACGAGGAAATGGAACTAATGTCTTTGGTTTAATAACAAAATTAAATTCGAAGGCTTTAGCTTCCATTTTTGAAACATGGTTATCACTGTGTAGCGAAAAACCCATATTTTAAATCAATTAATTTATAATATTAATGCTCTGTAAATTTACATTGAGCACTATTGTGTAAAAATAAAAATATCTATAAGAACACCGGATTTTATATCTTACTGTTCTTTCTTTCTTTTTATATATATATATATATATATATTTGAATTGGACAAAGTCCGACAATTTATTTAAAGACATTTATTTAAAGACAATTTATTTTAAAGACATATATATATATATATATATATATATATATATATATATATATATATATATATATTGTCATCCACAGGCAGACTGTTTCGCAGTATCACAGCATGGATAGACGTCCGATTGCTTCAAGCCGGGATCGAAACCCCACCGATTTGGCATCATTCAGAGATCCTACCCTAGGTTATCATCGCATGACAGAAAGGGAAATTTTAACGTTTTCTATGCGAAATGCGCCAGTTGCCCGGAGAGCCTAATTCAGTTGAAGAGCAATGCGTTAATAGCAGTAGAAGCCACTGTTTTTAAATTTACCCTTTTCTCATGAGAGTTCAACCGGATATTTCGAGAATAATTAGAAAAAATAATCCATATTCGGTAATGAATTTATTTCGATGAATACAGGTATATTCATCTCATCTGCCCGACTCCATTTTCTGAAATAGTATCAATAATATCCAGACAGATATATAAATATAAAAAAAGGAAAGAAATAAAAAATACATGATGAAACAATAGCAAAAATAAATTGACCTAGAAAAGTTTCTTAGGGTGCTTACACTAAGAAGAAAGAACAAGTTAATATAACGGGTAAGGGAAAGTAAAGAGACAGGAAGGTCAAATTTAGTTACAATGTGTCAAAATATAGTTTACAAAATGAAGCTTTTAAAGTAATGTCTTTATAGACTGCATCATCATCATCATCATCATCATCATCATCATCATCATCATCATCATATAATACAATCATCATCACATAATGCTACTACTAATAGCAAAAATGAAAACTAAGAAAATATAAGAAAAATTAAACACATAAAACATATGCCTACAAACCTATATATAACTGCATATAACTGAGAAGGGTTCCATTTTAACAATGATAGGATATTCATATCATGAGCAGGTAGATATGGTTTTTACATGTGACTGCTCGAATGGTAATAGACGCGCTGCAAAAAAGGATGTATCAGAATCGAAGGCAGTCGAGCCATCCAACCTTTCGTCCTTGCTTTGGTGTGAGGAACCCGCATTCAATGTTTGTAAAAGTATTTCTGTTACACCCTGATATATATATATATATATATATATATATATATATATATATATATATATATATATATATATATATATATATATATATATATATATATGATGAAAATGTGGAAAGAACAAAGCAAAATCCGAATATGTGAGTTTACTGTTTTTTATTTTATTTTTGTTTTTTTCTCTCAACGTCAGACGTTTCGGTCTAATAGACCATCTTCAGGACATGGTTAATGGAGACATATTTATATTAAATTTAAGTTAAATGAAGAGACGATATATACAGGACTAGTCAGAAACAGAAAAACTGAAATTCTAAAGGAAAGAATTTCAGAATTTAGAATTTCAGTTTTTCTGTTTCTGACTAGTCCTGTATATATCGTCTCTTCATTTAACTTAAATTTAATATAAATATGTCTCCATTAACCATGTCCTGAAGATGGTCTATTAGACCGAAACGTCTGACGTTGACAGAAAAAAAAAACAAAAACAAACAACAAAATAAAAAACAGTAAACTCACATATTCGGATTTTGCTTTGTCTTTTCCACATTTTCATCATACTGTCGGATCTACATACACATATTTGCTTATATATATATATATATATATATATATATATATATATATATATATATATATATATATATATATACACACACAGACCAACCGCGGTTCTCGAACGTCTCACATGTCGAAAAAAATCGGTTTTCGAACAGAATATTCGAGATGAAAATGCCTCGGTTATCAAACAAAATTTCGGTTCTCGAACAATATTACCGAACTGAGTTAACCGAACGGAATCATTTCTTAGTCGACCGCCATGTTGTATACATTCGTGTTTTATGCTGTGCTTTTCTTTTTCAATTTTATTGTACTGGGCCTTTTTTTTTCTTGTTAGAAAAATATTTTTTAATAAAAATAAATGTAGTTTAAGATCCTGTATTCTTCAATGGATGAAAAAAATGTCAATTTTCAACTCGGTATCTCTACTGGTGACACAACTATTTACTCCTTCCTGATGGCATCAGTTCTCAGTTCGGTATCTATGTGGATGACACAACTATTTACCCCTGTCTTAATGGTAAGACATACAATCTGTAAAACTGGGCAAGAAATGGTTTGGTAATTTTAGCGCCTCCAAAACGAAACTGCTCCTTATTAATCGTCGGAGTGTACCCTTTCTGCCCTCTATCAGCATAGCCAATGCTAACCTCCAGGAGAATGATACACTGCACCTTCTCGGGCAAAGGTTTTGCGCTGACATGAAAAGATTAAATCAATTGCTAGTTCTGCTGCTAGGAAAGTTGGTACCTTGTGTCGTGCTAGACAATCTTTCTCGCCAGAATCTACCATTCGTTTATGCTTTGAATACGACTGCCACATCTGGTCTGGTGCCCCTGCTATATATTTAAAGAACCGCCTTAAAAGAATCAGAAACGTCATTGGTCCTGACCTGGATTTTCGGCCTCAGTCACTTTCCCACCGCCGTATCATAGCTTTCCTGTACCTTTTCTATAAATACTTTCATGGCAATTGTTCTGATGAATGTTTCACTATGGTACATAGACTTTATGAATTTAAGCGCAGTACTTGATTGGCAGCAAGGTCTTATTATTTTATAGTTGTGCTGGTTAGATGCAACCGTAAGTTATATGCTAATAGTTTCTTTTCTTGGATTTTTCGCATGTGAAACTCTCTTCTGGCTTCTTGCTTTCCAGTTAAGTTTGATTTTCAAAAAATTAAATGAAATGTCAGTCATTATCTTCTATCTTCTTAATTCCTGTCTTTTTTTATTGTTCTCGGTACTTAATAATGTTTTTCTTTTACTTATTCTTTCACACCCAGTGACCCTTTACATATGGCTTTATTGTCTTGTTTGGGGTGATTTTTCAAAAAAACACATTATTACACATTGCTCTCTCATGACCGGCTCAACCACATTCGATGCACTTTTAAAAAATAACAACACTTTAAAAATAATGATATCAACTACTTTTTTAAAACCAGCTTAATTTTCTTTTATCACTCACAACCCCTGATGATGACTGATGTGAGTTGAAAGGTTGGACTAAGCCACATAAACTTTGGTCATTTTATCCACACACAAAGACCTCATTTGTTTGCATTTAAACTGAATTTAAGAAACATAAAATATCTATTCTTTCTACTTATTGTCCTCCTGATTGCTATATTAAAAAAAACACTTGCTACTCATATATATATATATATATATATATATATATATATGTCATCCACAGACAGACTGTTTCGCAGGTTATCAATGTGGCTAGACGTCCGGCTGCCTTTGGCTAGGATCGAAACACGACTGAATTTGCGTCAGTCGGAAGTTCTACCACTAAGCCGTTGGCGCACGGCAGGAATGGAGGTGAATTTTAGCGTGTTTAATTTTAGATTTAGATAAACACACAGTGATTGACAGTGACTCAATTCTGCCGAAGAGTCGTGCAATATTAGCTTAAATAGTCACTGTTTAAAAAACCCACACCTCAAACCAAAGAGCTCAACCGAAATTAATTTTTCAGGAGCCAATATTTTTGTCATCCACAGACAGACTGTTTCGCTGTTACGCAGCTCATCAGTGTGGCTAGACGTCCGGTTGCATCTAGCTAGGATCGTCGAAACCCGACTGAATTTGCGTCCGTCGGAACTTCTACCACTATATATATATATATATATATATATATATATATATATATATATATATATATATATATATATATATTCTCCGGGATCTATCTTGCATATCTATAAGTCTAAAATCCGTCCATGCTTAGAATATTGCTGCCATATATGATCCGGTGCATCTGCTATTTACCTGGAGCTCCTTGATGAGATCCAAAGAAGAATCACCAATATTACTGGTCCTCGTCTGGTCGCTCTGCTTCAGTCACTTGCCCGCCGCCGTAAGGTATCCTCTCTCTGCCTTTTCTATAAATACTTTCATAGTAATTGTTCGGATGTCACTATGGTAGCTAGTCTGTATGAATTAAGGCGCAATACTAGACTGGCGGCGAGATCCCATCAATTTACAGCTGAGCAAGCTAGATGTAGCCGTAACTTCTATGCTAACAGTTTCTTCTCTCACACTTCTTGCTTGTGGAACACCCTCCCAGCTCTATGCTTTCCAATCAACTTTAATCTGCAAGCATGTAAATGCAATGTCAATCTCTACTTATTGTCCTCCTGATTGCTCTTTTCTCTTTCTGTTCATAACTAATGTTTCTGTTCCTAATTCTTTCACACTCTGTAACCGCTTACGTGCTAATGGCTCTACTTGGGGTGATACCAATTTAAAAAAAAAATGAATAAATGAATAGAAATATTCATGCGCGCATGTCTTGCTCCGAAAGTAATGCCTCATAGGTTTTGAGACATGTCATCGTAACCTTCGGAGTAAAATCTAAACGTTTCCTCCAACACGCCATTTGTTTTCTGCCTTGCGACATGATATCGCCAGACACCAGCCAGTTTATCAACGACGTATCCCGTTGTAAATTTTGGCTGGACTGTCTTACCACTGTAGTTTTGATTTGTCACCTTTTCGACTAATCGGGCCGATCACTGCTCAAACGACATTTTCCTGACTACTTGTTGTCATCGCTGCTGTCAAACATGAGAAAATTGAACTGTCTTCGATGGTGCAGATTTCACGAATATTCGCATGCTGCTTCCTGTGTACGACAGATAATGATGCAAAATCAACGGCGCTATGTGTAAAAATCACGGCTTTTGTAGCTGAAAACTTTTTTCTGTCCTCTGATGTTATTGTGATCTCTCTATCAGTTGTAGTTAGTATAGAATTGTTTCTCGGTCTGACCGAGGACCTTTAACCCCCACTTCGTGATAACTGAATTGATTTCAAGGTTTTTCACGTTTTTTCGGTCCTACAAACATTTTCAAAATTAGTTATGCTGATTTCAATTAAATTAGGGTTTAATGGATATTAGTATATAACTGCATTATATTTTAATTAAATAAAATATATAAAATTTATATCGCTTATTTAATAGTTTTGTTTTTGTTTGGGAAGATAATTAAAGCTATTTATTCAATTTTGGGATAGATTGTTGTACTTTATTCTAATTATTATTTTGACGGGAGCAGTTTTTAATTTGTTTATTACTGCATTTATTTATTTGGATTGATTATCTCTATTTGTTTTTTTCTAACGGTTAATTTATCGGGATCGGTTAGTTAGTTTGTTTATTTATTTGGATTAATTTAGATTAATTTATTTTACTTGTTTTTTATTTATTTATTATACTGTATATTTTTATTTACTCTTTTCGGTTTTCGATTTTTTATCGTTATATAACAGTTATAGCTATGTTTTTCGCCCGATTGTTGATTTGATTTTTATAGTCTAACTAATATTTTGGTCATAATGGTTTGTTAATTTGTTTATTATTTACTTTATTAATTTGGGTTCATTGATTTTGTTTTTTATTTATTTATTCTATTTCGTCTATTCTAACGGGCGTGCTTTGGTAATTTGTTTGGGTTAATTTATTTTAATTATTTTATTGTCGTTTTGTTTATTTATGTATTTATTATATTTTGTGTAGGGTGTTTGATTCCGGGAAGTGTTTGTGTAAGAGTTTGGAATCAAGCACACTACACAAAATATTCAACAAAAACACAGTAAAAATCAGCTACAGTTGCACCGAGAACATGGCACAAACAATAAAAAAGCACAACAAAAAAATTATCAACAAACCACACGAACAAATTAAACCCAAAACCCAAAACAATAAAGATAATCAATCCAAATAAATACATTAAGTAATAAACAAATTAAAAACTGCTCCCGCCAAAATAATAAACTACAAAAATCAACCCCAAAATTGAATAAATAGCTTTAATTTTCTTCCCAAATCCAAACAAAACTATTAAATAAGCGATATAAACAAATTTTTACTACGCTAATAAAAACACTGATTAAAATAAAAAATAAATATATAAGATAAAAAAAAAATAGAAAATAAAAATAAATAATGTAAAGCAAAATAATTTAACCCAAATAAATAAATAAACAAATAAACGACTTCCGGTAAAATAACCACCAAAATAGACTACCCACAATGCACCACTGACCCATATATATAAATAGCCGAGAAAAATAACAGCACTCGTGGTCTGACGATTGCGTCTAGCATGAAACAGACTGTCACCTCTAAGATCAATGTTCATTTTATATTTACACACGCTCTATCTCTGATATTGAGCACTTTATCCCATAAATATAGCACACCTTAAGAATATATTTCTTCACACACACACACACACACATATATATATATATATATATATATATATATATATATATATATATATATATCAACGATACAAGGAATAAACAAAGACTTACACTTGCGAGGAATGGTTGTTGGTTAGAGTTCTCCCTGTAGAAATAATACTCTCTAAGTAAACCCAAATCCCTGTTTAATCCTTCAATGTCTGAATTTATATTGAAAATAAATTTCAACTCCTATCTGCGTCTTTCTTCTCGGCTGTTGAATTAAGACGCTAAAAGCACAAATCTGATCGGTGCTATGAAATGGTTGGTTGAAGTGTGCAGCGATAGGAAAAAATGGTTGTTGTTGTCCCTGATGTTCTGTTTTTTTTAATAGTTTTTGAACCGAAGACGGATTTCTGTTCCAGTTTCTTCAAAATAATTTTTGAAGAAACTAGAACGGGATTCTATCTTCGGTTCAATAAACATAATAAACATTGAGAATTGACCATGTACCTCGAAGAGAAAATAATGACATAATCACGATACTAACTACTTGAAACAAAGTGCGTCAAGGCCGAGCAATGTTCTTTTTTTACCCTTTTTAAGCTAGACCGTGACGCTCTCGATGAGCAAGTCGTCTGAAGCACGCCGAATCAAACGGTGGTTTCTCCTGCAAGGGAGGACGTAGTTCAAAACTTTCCGGGGTGAATTTAACTTTATGAAATTTTCTCGTGATATGTAATAAAAACTGAAAAAAAAATCCCCCAAAACAAAGCAAGGGCGTCGATTAACAAACACGAGTATATACTAACATTTAGAGCAATAAGAATAAATGTCACATTAAATATAAAATCCAATATTTCAATATATATATATATATATATATATATATATATATATATATATATATATATATATATATAAGTGAAACACATACTCCACTGATACGGACCACTTTACTTATATAGCATACATTAAAACCGATTTTTTTTTGCTTTTATCATATATGTATGTATGCATGTATATATACCTATATACATACAAACATATATATGTGTGTGTGTGTGTATACATATATATATGTGTGTGTGTATGAAAGACATATACATACATTCACACACTGCACACACATAAACTTGTGTGTCTATACTTATATAATATGATTGTTTAAAAAACAATATATATATATATATATATATATATGGGGAGTGTAATATTTGTTGATGTTAATGCCAAATGCCACCGCTTTTTTGTTTTTTGCTTTTTGTTTTCTTTTGTTTTTTTGCTGGTACTGTTTAGCCTATATTCGATACATCATTTCGGGGCCTTCATCAATTCGACTGTTATTTTAGTGGCAGCCATTCCAAATTCAGTAGATCGTCGAGGTAATGTCTTAACTCTCAAGTTCCTTTTCCAAGATATAAATTGCAGATCGTAGACTTTTAAACACCAATAAATGAAATACCATACGAATACACACCTGTTAATTCCCAATCGATCCGACTTATCCGGAAATTCCGAGGTCTACAAACGCATCAGTCTTTTCATGCCTCCTCCGAACTCTCCTCCCACTAACAACCGCACACAGTGTAAAGAAAACTATTTTTAGAATCTCTGGTCTCAATCTTAACAAAAACCTCTTTTTGTATAGACTCTTTCATGAATTCAAATCTCCTTTTTTTAAGTTTGTCTATTGGTGACATTTTAGACTCTTTCGGAAAATCTCTTTGCTTAGTTAACCTTAAACTTAATTTTGAAATATCTTTGTTAAAAACAGACATGTAGTTACATATGAGGTGTGAAAAAAGCTACCAGTGTTTGAATACAAAGTAGATTTTTTTTTTCCTTTGAAGGAAAAAGAACGCTGAAAGCATTCTTTTCTGCATACACGCATGCACATGCCTACACACACGCGTGCGCGCGCACACGCACACACACACATATGTATATGTGTGTATATATATATATATATATATATATATATATATATATATATATGCACGCACATATATATACATACATATATACACACATATATCATCTAATCATATGTGTGTGTATATATGTGTGTGTGTATATGTGTGTGTGTGTGTGTGTCGGGGGTGTGCATGTGTGTGTGTGTGTCGGGGGTGTGCATGTGTGTACAGATAGATATTAGGTTGGTGCAAAAATAATGTCGTTTTCTCACATGAAGTTGAACGTCAAAAAACGACATTATTTTTGCACCAACCTAATAGATAGATAGATAGATAGGAACAGAATGTGACAGATCAGAACAGATTGAGATAGATAAGAAAGAAGGAACAGACTGAGATAGATAGATAGATAGATAGATAGATAGATAGATAGATAGATAGATAAGAACACTGACCTAGGTAGGTAGGAACAAACTGATATATATATATATATATATATATATATATATATATATATATATATATATATATATATATAGAGAGAGAGAGAGAGAGAGAGATGAACAGACTGTGATAGATAGATAGATAGATAGATAGATAGATAGATAGATAGATAGATAGATAGTGAGATAGATAGCTGAACCTTTACTTTTTGAACTTGAAAATAAAAATACATGAAACCTAAATGTTTACTCATAATCCAAATCTAAGCTTCTCAATCGAAGATTATTCATATGAGAGGAACTGGGCGAAATCTTTAAAAAAATGCCTATTTTTTATTTTCTTCTCTCATTTGTATTTTGATATGCACTCGTGCGGATGTCTCGTTGCATCTTTGTAGCCTTCCATAAATGCCGAAACTTACTCACCCATTTTGAAATATGGACGTCAAAACCTCTCTTTTTTCAATGAAAGTACAATTTTGATAAACACCACCTTCCAAAATCT
>OZ038503.1:62557200-62569700 GCA_964036315.1 Acanthosepion esculentum | reverse complement strand
ATACAAACATATATGCATACAGGATTTACCGAGTATCTGACGCACGCATTTAACGAACCATAAACAGAAGACAACCTAACCTCATGTTATTCGGCATGCGTCAAATGTGAACATTTTCGTTTTCCATTCAAACATATCGTGAGTATTAATGTCAATTTCTGATCTGATTGAGGAAAACGAAAATGAAAACGAAACCGTTTCATGGTAGTAGTTGTCAAGAATAGAAAAACGGAAGGGGCGAACTTGTTGACTAAGGACAGTCGAACAAGGAAATGAATATGTGTCTCTGTACAGTCTCCACAGAAGTATCTACGGTGATGCATCGTCTTAGGTGATGTGCTCTTAGGAGCTTCCTGTCGTGCTGCCCCACCTCAGTTTCAATGCTATCGTCTACGTCGATGGGTTGGTAACAATAACAATACTTTGCTCTTTGCCACATGCCTTACATGACCTAGCAATGGCTGACTGAAAATTGTCACGATCATGTCACACTGAACATGTAGCCTCTTCAGTTGAACCCCCTGGACTACTATATGGAACCTTGCAGCCGGATGTGGTTTATCGTCAGACTCAGGACGGAAACAAGCAGCGGTTTCAAAGCAATATGAATTATTTGAAATAATCTGTAGATAGATAGATAGATACATAGATAGATAGATAGATAGATAGATAGATAGATAGATAGATAGATAGATATGAAGAGACTGAGATAGATAGATAGATAGATAGATAGATAGATGTTGTTCAATAACACCTTGTTGATATAGATATGAAATCATTTATAGAAACAAACAAAAATACTGTCAGCAACTTCCGAGATATACACATCTCTCTCTCTTTCTTTGTGTGTGCGTGCCTATGTGTGACTGCGTGCCTATGTGTGAGTACGTGCCTCCGAAAAGAGAAGAATTCATTGCACAAAACAAAAGAAAGACCTCACTGACTCAAGAACAAAGGAAAAGAACAGAAAACTAGGAAAACGCACTAAAAAAATTAAAGAAACGAAATTTGAAAACATCGGTAATATAGATAAGTTTAACTGAGCCAGGCATAAGGCGTCCATCGCAAAGCTCCCCAATGAAATTGGAAATATCAAACACTAAACTGGGAGAGCACGCAGCAGAATCGGACCACAGATAAGACAAGAACAGTGCGGGTTCACCAAAGACACCGGAACAAGGAACGCAATTTTCTTGCTTAGAATGTTATCGGAAAGAGTAATACAGACGCAGAAGGACGTGTATCTATGTTTTATAGACTACGCAAAGGCATTCGACAAAGTACGCCACAATGACCTGCTAGAACTGATCAGCAACCTTGATATATTCGGGAAAGATAGAATAATCAAGAACCTATACTGGCAGCAAACGGCATGCATGTGCATAGGGAAGGGGTTCAGCGAATATACAAAAATAGAAAGGGACGTAAGACAGGGATGTGTCTTCTCACCTGACTTATTCAACCTATACGGCGAGGTAATTCTGAGGGAACTGGAGATCCTACCAAGATTCATCACTGGCGACCACAGCCTTACCAACATCAGATACGCCAGATGACACGGTACTGATAGTAGACACGGAAAATAACCCTACAAAAACTCCTACAAAAGGTAGCGAGGGAGAGCGAGAAGAAAGGACTAACCATAAACTACAAGACAGAATGCATGGTCATCAGTAAAAGGATGCGATTTGCAGGTCGAGAACACTAAAATCAAACATGTGCAGAAGTTTAAGTATCTGGGAAGTGTTCTGACGGAGGACGGTAGGTGAGACGCTGAAATCCGAAGACTGATTGGGATGGCCAAGGATCGATTCCAGAAGCTGGACAGAGTACTGCGAAGTAGGAGGATTTCTATGGTGACAAAGAAAAGAGTACTGAGCTACTACGTGATATCTGTCCTCCTATATGGCAGCGAATGTTGGACGGTATCCTCAAGGATGAAGAAGAGACTCGAGGCGGCGGAGATGTGGATCTACAGAAGGATGTTGAGGATATTATGGACCGAGCATGTGAGCGACAATGAGGTCTTGAAGAGGATGCAAACAAGGAATTTTGAATCGTTTTCCAACCAGAGATTTCCGGACGATTTCATCAGCATCAATAACGGGAAATTGGCTAAATGTATATTAACATTAATCCAGTCTCAAACCACGATCTTCTTCTTAGTTTGTGTTCCTTTTATCCACATTTGTCGATTATATATATATATATATATATATATATATATATATATATATATATATATATATATATATATATATATATATATATACAGGTAAAATGATAACAAACGGAGTATAATTCCACTGTATGTAATATTTAATTTAAAAGAGGGCTCAATAGAGAGTAGAGTTTAATAATTATAGGGTAGTTTAGCATCGCCCGAGGAGACACATTTATGATGTTGAAACATGATTGTAATCATGTAGGGATTTTTAACATGTTTTTGTTTTAATATCCTAATATATATATATATATATATATATATATATATATATATATATATATATATCGAATTAATTTTAGTATTTTTCAATGAATTTAATCCAAAACTTACCCATTAATTACATAAATAAACATTATATTGGAAATATCCTACTAATAACTGCATCAGGCTACAAACATTGATTCACTTTCATACACAGATGCGCGCGTGCGCACACACACACAGACACACACACACACATACGCGCACATCCGTGCATTGAATACTGCTTCCATATTTGGTCTGGTGCTCCGACTATATATCTCGAGATTTTTGACAAAATTGAATGAAGTATCTGTAATTTAATTGATCCTGACATGTCATCTCGACTTCAGTCACTTTCTCATCGACGTGACGTGGCTTCGCTCTGTCTTTTCTATAAATATTTTCATGGCTATTGTTCCCATCAGCTCTCCTCCTTGGTGCCTTGATTGCTTGAATTTAAGCGTGCTGCTAGATTGCCAACTAGGTCTCGCCGTATTACCGTTGAACTAGCTAGATGCAACCGTATGTTCTATTTTAATAATTTCTTTTCTCGCCCGTAGAACTCGCTTCCGATTACTTACTCCCCCGCCACCTATAAACCCCAAATATTTAAATGTAATGTTAGTCGTCATCTCCTGTATTACTGAACTCCGTTCTTTTATTGTCCTTTCTCTTCACTTAATTCCTCTTTCACTCCCTATAATCCCCTTGCGTCCTAGTGGCATTATCACCTTCCTTGTAACCGTAAGTTCTATGCTAACAGTTTCTTCTCTCGCACTTCTCTCTTGTGGAATTCTCTTCCAGCTTCTTGCTTCGCAGTCAACTTTGATTTACAAGAATTTTAATGCAGTGTTAATCGTCATGTTCTGTCTTCTTAATTCCTGATTTATTATTGTTCTCTCTGCTTAATAATATTTTTCTTTGTCACATATTCTTTCATCACAGTCAGTAAACTCTTACATCTAAGTGGCTTCATTGCTTTGCTTGGGTTGAAATGATTAAAAAATCTAACACGTGAAATTCATAGACAAGGTTTCCTCAAAGGGCGCCCTTGTGAACGTGATGGCTAATAGGAACGAGAACTATCTTTTCAGGACGGACAATTACTTTCAAGGACGCATTCACAATAGAAAATAAAATTACCACCTGACCTAGTAAATTGTCGAGAGAGTGGAAAGTCTTGAAGGATTTATTTAATAAATCCTAACCATGATTTCACAAGCCGTATATTTCGCCATTTTAAATGAATTGTCTTAGTTCGAAGTAATTCAGCTTATGGTTGTCTATAGGTTTCTGGCTACAGTGTGTCTGTGAGTGTTCAGTATTATGTAGACAAAGGCAGATTTCATTCTTTTTCAGTCTCATTTCCTTCTTGTGTTCTTGCCATAAACGATTCTGCATCTATCGTTTTCTAAAATGGTAGTTTTCCCATTTCAATACTGGTTCGATGTTTTTCAAATGGAAAGAGAAAATAGAACAAACAAGGAAAATGTTTCAATTTATATATTTGAACATATATGTTTTTCTGAGTGACAATGAATATAAGATCTCAACACTCTGAGATTTATTGATCGATCTGATCGATATATATATATATATATATATATATATATATATATATATAGATAGATAGATAGATAGATATAGATATATAGATTTATTTTATGTCAGTAACATCTTACTGATATAAACTAAACGAAATAGATAGGTAGATAGATAGATAGATGGATAGATATGAATAAACTGAGATATATCTTCTTCAATAACACCTTGTTGAAATAAACTAAACGAAATAGATACATAACATTTTATTGATACAAATACATATAGATATGAATAAGTTCAAATAGATGACATTGATACAGACAGATAAATAGATAAATGTGAATAAACATAGATAGATAGATAGATAGAAATAAACTGATATAGATCTTCTTCAATAACACCTTGATATAAACTAAATGAAACAGATAACATCTTATTGATACAAATACATATAGAAATGAATAAGTTGAAATAGATAACATTGATACAGACACAGATAGATAGATAGATAGATAGATAGATAAGAATAAACATAGATAGATAGATAGATAGATATGAAGCGACTGAGATAGATAGATAGATAGATAGATAGATAGATAGATAGATAGATAGATGTTGTTCAATAACACCTTGTTGATATAGATATGAAATCATTCATAGAAACAAACAAAAAAACTGTCAGCAACTTCCGAGATATACACATCGGTATTAAAGCGGTCGATAATTGCATAGCCCGCCGTTTCTATCGTTTCATTTAGTACAGGTCTCTGTAACTTCCCTGAAATAGAATGCTTATCCCCAAAATTGGACAAATTAATTTATTATTGCAAGTTCGTTCCTTGCATAATGCAGTCAGACGCTGATATTTATATCTGTGTAGATTTCTTTTAATCTACGTGTAGCTGTTTGCATTGATCGTGGGTTAGGGGTAGGGTGACATAAACGTGCAGAATTTAGATCCCCCCCATTTATACGGATGTACATCACACACACACATACACATACACGTGAATTATCACACACACATACACTGCGATTTTTATTGAGACACCCGCGCTTAATATATTTTAATGTTATGGGCATCCAGTGAGAACCGAATTCAACATATATTGTAATATATATGGATACGTAATAAGCAAATCATCATTATCATCATCATCATCATCGTCGTCGTCGTCGTCAGTGTCATAACCGGGTGTGGTCGGTGCGCAACTGAACGCCTGTTCAGTTCCCTCCACATATATGGGATGAATGTAGGTGAGGTATTCATTCATACTTAGCGCGTATTAGGCAAGAAGACCTGGCGAAGCCTATCCCTCTTCTGGCTAATCTACCTCAGATGTCCTCCAATTTGAAGATGAATACGTCGGTCGTCGTGTGCACGTGACCACCGAATTCACATTGTCCTGTCGCAGTGTTTATCCCAAATTGGCTGTTGACCATACAATAAGCTTCATCCTGTCTTTGCTATATCTCATTTTTAATCCTGTTTGACGTTTAACCACACTCCTCACTAGAAAAAATCCTGGAGAAAGGATCGGTTTATTTGCCAATGACCTGGCCATATGATATATACTCCTGAATCTAGAGAATCACATACGAACAGTAATCTCAGCTACGGCACCATTTCCAAAAACGGCACATATAATCTTTTTTTTTTGGCATTAACGCTTTGACTAGGGTGAATAGATTCTTTTTGTGGCATTAACGCTTTGACTAGGGTGAATAGATTATATTCACCCTAGTCAAAGCGATAATGCCACTAAGTCGCAATGGGCTACTGTGAGTGAAAGAGAATGAGAACGATTTATAAGGTACCGGGAACTGAATCCTAAACAGAGGACAACAGTTAAACCACTATTCCTAAACAGAAGACCGTGTAGATGTGTGAAATGGATGATAAGTGAATACATTCACTCCTACTGAGAAGTCAAAATAATTAGTCAATAAAATTTCAGAGTTCAAACGGCGACGTTAGAAGTATATAGTTGAAGTAGACATTAGAAGGAACCGGAAACTTAATCTTAAACACGAAACAAGGCTACTCTCGTAAAAAAAAAAAAAAAAAAAAAAAAAAAACGTGAAGGAGAACCAGACAATAGGCGAACGTATCTATTGTAAAGGTAAAAAAAATTTAGTAAATGAAATTTCAGAGTTCAGGCGATTACTTTAGAAGTAAAGAGCTGAAGTAGACTTTAGAAGGAACCGGAAACCCAATCCTAAACAGGAAACAAAGGCTTCTTTTTTTTATTTCTATTTGGAAAAAGATGATCAAATGGTGAAAATGCATGCCATTTTTCTCCTTTTCATTTTCAGTTTAAAAGCTTGTGAAAATCTCCACACGAAACGTATTGAAAGTCGCGTTGAAATGTCACCTTTCAAAATATGTATATATCATAAATTTCAGTCACGTGTAAAACGAAATCACATCTTCAAATGCCATCTACTGAAAAACGGTACGCACTTTTGTTCCAACCTAATACATTCATCATTTGACCAAAATGAATAGGTCACTTCGATATTTCTAAAAGCATCACTGACTACAACTAATATTTTAGGAAAGCAGGAAAGTAAAATGGCTGAAGTTGTGTCAAAATCAAGATGTTACTTTAAAAGTATCTTCAGATACCGACAAAATCGCATAAGAGAAATGCTGACAGTAATATGGGATTTAAATAAAAAAAAAACACTATGGAGCGAAAAAAGGCTCTGCTGTTACCCACCAGAGCCTTTTTTCGCTCCATGGTGTTTTAAACAATCAATTTTACCAAAGAAAAAGAAAAAAAGAATTTTGGCTCAATCAAGATCTGCTACAATTTTCTGTAGATTATATAGCGCCAATACTTTAAATTATATTCATTTAAAAGAAATAATATTTATATTTTTGCATCTATTGCAGCCTGTACGCACGTGTCTAGTTGGCTGAAGCATTCAGCTCGAGGCGACAAGGAAAAGGAAGAGAACAACGTGATTAAAGGCGATGATTTTTAAAAATTAATATTTCCGCTTCTATTTATCACATATTTCTTTTTTATATCGTTTCATTTCAGTTCGTCGACTATCATGGATCTCCACAACTATCATTCGTAAATACTGAACTGTTACATAATATAAGTCCTCCTATATGGCAATGAATGCTGGACAATCTTCCTAGAGATGAAGAAGAAGAAGAAGCTTGAACCAACAGAAATGTGGTTCTACAGAAGGATGCTGAGAATACTATAGACGGAACTTGTGAGCAAAGACTAAGTTTTCGAAAAAATGGAAAAAAAAAGAAATTTATTCACAACATCAAGAAAAGACAGTTGAACTTTCTAGGGCACATAATGAGGAAAGAGGGCTTGGAAAATGTGATACGCACAGATAGATTGAAGGCAGGAGGGAGACGGGAAGATAGATTCATAATCTACACAGAGTAAATGTATAGCGAAACAGAGTTCAGGAGAAAGAACTAAAATACAAAATTTATTAAGAGCTACAAAGGATAGTGAATTGTAGAGATTTATAATCGCCAACCTCTTGAAGGTTCATAGAAAAAGAACCCAATGTTTGTCTATTTACTGCCCTACCCAGCCGCTGTTCTGTCATCCCTTTAAGCAAGGTATGTGCTGTAACTGAGTTATATAAATAACAGTAGAAAACCGGAATTGGTTTAACAAGTTTATTACTTTTTGGTACATGGAAACAATGTAAAATAGAAACTAGTGAAGAAAATGTTTAGCCGTGAATGACTGTTTTCAGCAAAGGCTACTGCTCCTCCTGCTACTCCTCTTGATGTAGGAGTATTTTTATGTCTTTCGCCCGACGGCCGAGTCCAAACTTGTATGGAAATATTTTCCCTCACAACTGTATGTTACTTGCTGTTTCTCTCTGTCACCTTTGCTCTCAGTATGTCCTCTGAGTGTCATATTCTTCAAGCCTTCTTTCCTCGTTGTGTCCTAGAAATTTCAGCTCTCTCTTTTCTTATTCTAATTGTTCTTTTTGTTTCCACTTTCCCTTAGAACTTCCTGCTTGTTCACACGCTCCGTCCATGGTATTCTCAGTATTCTTTTGTAGAACCCTATCCGTGTTGTCTCAAGTCTCTTCTTCATTTGTGAAGAAATTGTCCAGCATTCACTGCCATATAAGAGGATTGATATTACATAACAGTTCAGCACTCTTTTCTTTGTCTCTTCAGTACTCTGTAAGATTTCAATGGACATTCGGATTACTGAGTCACATTTTCCGTATTCTGTTAAAACACTTCCCAGTTAAATTTCTTTACTTGTTTGTTTTTAACATCCCCGATTCATAGCTCCCATCATGATCTGCCCCTCTTGCTAGCGACCAAACATTTTGTCTTCTTAAAATAATTTTACTAGTCCCATATTTTTTCATAATTTCTGATAATGTTTTCGGGTAATTCATTTAAATCTTCTTGGACATGAAGACATAAGAATAGAAATTAAGAGTTGGGCAAAGACTGAGTTTTTTTCAGCGAAAAATGTACAAAGGAAACGTATCCGCCATTTGCAAAATTACTTTGACAGGGAACGCTGTGTTCAGTGTAACATCGTGACAGATTAAATTAAGCTGAAAAGGACGAAGCCTCTTCTACTTGTAGAATCAGCATTTAGGCGATCATGCCTCTCCACAGAATGTCTTTCTTTATAGTTTTTCAATTGCCATTGCTTTCTGGGAACGATATTGGAGTGGTTTGTTTGAACTTCTCAATTCAGGGCTATTCTTCTTCTAGAGTGGCTGCTATCCAAAATTAGAGACCCCAGTTTACCTTGCTATTTAACCTGTAGCTGAGGGGAGAAGAAATGTTTTCATGTATTTCCCAAAGGTATTATCATGTAAGAAAATCATCAATCAAACCTTTAGTCAGTGAATGTATTTTTTCTTCAATGTGTATTACTCATTTACAGGATGGCTCAGTAAATGTCTATCAAAGTTATAGAAATTATTTCTGAATTTTTTAAATCATTTCACCCCAAGCAAGGCGATAATGCCACTAAGACGAAAGAGGTAGGAGGTGGCCTACTAGGAGTGAAAAAGAATGAAAAGACTTTAGAAGGAACCGGAAATCCAATCGTAAACAGGAAACAAGAGATAAACCTCTACTCCTGTTAAAAAAACAGGGGAGGCGTGTGCACCGGGCAATAGGCGAATCTATTTGCTCCTATTGGGCGGAGACATTAGACATATAGAGTTGATGTAGATTCACAAAACACTCCACCTTCCCCATCGATTGTTTTTAGGTAGGAAACTATAAAATTGTGCTTAATGTATACGAATTCTATTCGTTTAGGATTCACTTAGCAAATTCAGATTTCCAAAGTAAACAGACTAGAAACAGATTTATTTTAAATAAAAAAATGTATCCATTTATATTTGGTGCTTTTGTGGTCTATCTGATGGTTAAGATGTGACTTTTTCGTCTGTACCAAATGTCAGTTTTTAAAAGGCAGTATTTCACATGATAATTTTTAAGAATGTTTAGTCATTCCGACTTGGATGATTAGAGAAACACAATGTTTTTTAACTCCTTGATATTGGACCGACTGACAAACGAAATTAAATTTACGTATAGTGAATAACCATAGATAATATAAGGACACGATTGTTAGATTTGGGATAAAATTTGTTTAAAAATAATTGTTTTTGGTTTTGTTTAACGCATTCTTCTTATTGCCTTTATTTAATATTTTCTTTTCCCTTCATGCCCCACCTGTTAAGGAACCTGATTTGATAATGAAATAAGTTTCTGTGAGCTCTACAAAGGATACGAATAAGAAGATAAAGTATTCCGCAAATTGTCACACCTTGCTGATCAATTATCGATTATCTACAGATATCTTTCTGAAATACCTCCGTTATCGTCGAACTATCAGCAAAAAATCATCTGGATATCAACATATTGATTAATTCATAGGTGAAAGTAGAGGACGCCTGATTCTTACAAATGGTTACCCTTGCAGGCCGTTTCCCACCAGTTCAGTGTTTGGAATCGTGTCTAAAAACTACAGATCAGATCCAGGAGCATACGAACGGTGCTCCAAAAGTTTTAAGCCTACTTACGATCCTTCTACAATTTTATTTGGTCACCTTTTAATATATCACTTCATATATATATATATATATATATATATATATATATATATATATATATATATATATATAAGGGTGATGTTATAGTTGTTCCAACAAGAAAAATAAGTGTATATTTTAAAGAGAAAAGAGAAGCCGCAAAAGTATTTGGCTATAATATGGATTTGTTTTATATATTAGACTTTATTTTCCATATTTTTTGCTACACACGCTTCGAGTCTTGTCACCTTCATTAGCCGAATTATGATTATGTGCACATATTATTTAAAGGAATTATTTTTTCTTGTGTAAGAAATAAGTAATTCCTTCAAATAATATGTAGAAATAACCATTCTTTGCCTGATGAAGGCCACAAAACCCGAAACCCATGTAGCAAAAAAATATGGAAAATAAAGTATAATAAATATAAAAATACACATTATAACCAAAAACTTTTGCGTGTATGCATGTATCAAACCTCGTGGTTATTTTTTTCTTTTCATCATTTTTTCTCTATAATCTCTCCCTATTCCTTTATATATATATATATATATATATATATATATATATATATTATATTATATATATATATAAAATGTGTGTGTGTGTGTATATATATATATATATATATATATATATACATATGCCATTTTTTATATATATTATTTATATATTATATATGCGCGGTACTTATAGGAAAGCGCTCAATATCAGTGATAGAGCTAACATATTTAGTTGGATTGGTGTGACTTTGTGAACCTGGGTTTCACGCTATTTGCGATCGTCAGACAAAATGATTAATTTTTAAATTTTGGATTTATATATGGCTGTGTATATCGGTGTTTTTATGGAAGTGGGAGGAAAAATTATTTTTTATGGAATAATCCGAAGATGAGTAATCCAAGTAGATCCCACATTAATATTAAATATTAAAATTGATCCACAAAAGAGAGCTCAATATATCTATTAGAGCATAAATTACAAAAAGGAACCCAAATTACCACATTCATTTGCATTGACAGGTCCCAATGAGAATCTCCCGGGAACGAAATGGCCATCTGAATGGGGTAATTTGGGTTTCATCTTTGTGTGTGTGTGTATATATATATATATATATATATATATATATATATATATATATATATATATATATATATATATGAATGAGATAATATATATTTTTCTATAGCAAGAACAATATTTGGGAAAAATATATGACAAAGTGGAAAAAAGTTTTCTTGTAAAGTGTTTCTTCTTTTAGGTCTTCATCAGACTAAATTGATTATGCTGACGCGACTACACATGCTCACCAAAGAAGGATGCTGGGAATTTTAAATTTTATTTGTTTTTATCTAGCCGATATCATTTATTTTCTTTTTCTTTCCATCATTTTTGTTAATAGATATCCCACACTGCGGTAATAGAAGCTCTGCCAGGAATGTGAAATGTTGAAAGAGCCATGCGATTAAGGCATTTACAATTTCTTCTTTGATCAGAGTAGCATTTTCTATGTCAAGATTGTGGTTAGTCTCGTTACGGCGGGCAACCAACATATTTGATGTGTTGTTTTGTAAAATATCCCTTTTCTGTTCAATCTATATATATATATATATATATATATATATATATATATATATATATATATATATATATATAATAATTAAGTAATTCATCGAGTCTAGAAGAACCTCAACAGAATGCAGAAAGCACTGGACGGCCGTTTTGTCCTATATTTGGGGCTTCATCTACCGAGAATTGAAACCCGAACAGTTACGTTATCAGTAAAAAGTAATATCAACTGTACTAGCGGGCCTCTGCGACGATGAGGTGGCGAATTAGACTCGATATAGCACCGCTCGATCACATATTCCGTGGTGGAACTCATCCAAGTTTCCCTTCCCCATAGGACTGTGCCCCCACAAGCCACGACTACTATCCTCAAGCCGCTCCATCCAGAGCATTAGAAGCCGGTTCAAGCAAGGATATTCAAGTGATAGAAATTAGGAGGATTTGAGATAATCATAATTAAGTAATTCATCGAGTCTAGAAGAAACCTCAACAGAATGCAGAAAGCACTAGACGGCCGTTTCGTCCTATATTTGGGACTCATCAGCAGTGCGCATCCACTACCGAGAATTGAAACCCGGACAGTTACGTTATCAGGCAAACGTCATATCAACTAACGGGCCTCGGTGACAAATAGGTAGCGAATTAGACTTAATATAACCATAAGTTCTATGCTAACAGTTTCTTCAACTTCTCCAGTTTTTATTGTCCTCTGTAGACTGCGCGAGAAAACCATTTCTTTACCCATGGCCTGATGTTTGTGTTTAGCATGAAACAGACAGTCGCATCTGGATGTTGACTTCAATGTCCACTTTAATATATATATATATATATATATATATATATA
>OZ038503.1:62549700-62552200 GCA_964036315.1 Acanthosepion esculentum | reverse complement strand
ATGTGGGGAAGTGACTTCGAACGATAACAATAGAAAATAACTGGAAAATTCAGCCTCCTACTCACTCTAGAGGAAAACACGCGTCTACTTCTGCTATGGAACAGACCTTTTCAATAATAGGTATTCATTTTAGCTTAGTGTGGCTTAAGGCCATTTCAGTGCTGACGCCCATAAATAGTCAAGTAAATATTTTTCTTGATAACATCACGCTACAATAGTAAGAAAAATCAGATATTTCTATGTATGTGTGTGTACGTATGTGTGTGTGCATGTATGTGTGTAAGTGGAACTTGGTTTACATTAAGTTTTGACCAAGAATTTGAAAAAACAGCTCCCCATAATACACACACACACACATACATACACACACACACGCACACACACACACACACACACACACACACATATATATATATATATATATATATATATATATATATATATATATATATATATATATATTAATATATATGGAGAAACACGGTAGGAGTGTGAGAGGAGAGTACATGAAGAAAGTGAAGAGAGAAACAAGCAGAGAAGTGCAGACCCTGAGGTGATTCGCAAATTAATTTTGTCACCTGACATGGGGTGGAGAATTGGATGGAAATTTTTAACCTTATCACCAAATTTTTCCTTTGCGTAAGCGTACCCAGAACAATCTTCTCAAAATAACAGACTGAACTACTATATATATATATATATATATATATATATATATATATATATATATATATATATATATATATATATATATATATCAGGGGACAATGAGAAGTTATTCACCTGAGCAAGAAGCCCTTATCCCAAAATTTTATATTTGGTTATTTTACTTAGATTTTGTGTATAGGACTGTAACTAGAACATTTTAGCTACCTCCCTGATTATATCAGAAATGTTGCTAATATATATATATATATATATATATATATATATATATATACATAGTCTGTTTGTGTATGACTATATATATATATATATATATATATAATCAGGGCGTCTATTCAGATATGGGATACAACAAAATAACGTTTGACATAGTAGGAGAAACATACAGTCACACACACTCATATATATATATATATATATATATATATATATATATATATATATATATATATATATATATATCACTTAGATATTTCTGTTATATTTATACATATGTGTATGTCTGTGTATACTTGTGTGTAGCTGTATGTACATATATATGTGTGTTTGTGCATATATTTCCTTATGGTTATATATAGAACTGGGCTTCTAATCAAATAAATAATACAACAAAATAACATTCGGCATAGGAGAAAATATACAAACACACACAAACAAATCGATGATAATTGTGGGTTATTTATACAAATGTGTGTGTGTGTGTGCACGCGCGCCTCTGTCTGGCTGTGTGTGCATATCTGTGTGTTTGTACAAATATCTGCGTGCATGCATATGTGTAGCTGTTTGTGCATATATGTTCGGATGCATATTTGTAGGTGTATGTGCACATGTCTCGCTGTGCATATATGTCGCTGTGTGTGTACATTTCCGTACGAAAATATGATTTTTTTTCTATGTGTTTGTGTGTGGAGTTGGTTTTGTGCGTGCGCATACACGGAATAGACAGAAGATGGAGCGAAAGAGAGATTCTCTAAAAGGCAAGCATGTTGTATATCGGCATGTGCGTTCGGTGTACTGTTTAGATCTCTAGTAGCGAACTTGCACATAGAAACGCAAAATATTATCAGACAGTTCTTCACTTTAAATCATCCTCTCTCTCTCTCTCTCTCTCTCTACACACACACACACACACACACACACACACACACAAGCAGTCACAAAAACACACACACAACAAATCTATAAGCAATATATTCTGTCCCTACGACAACATCAGTTTCTCGTGTAAACAGGACAGTTCTTTTGTGACTAGTTGTAACACACCTGTTCTTTCAAGATTTGAAACTGTTTCTTTACACACACATACACACACACACCCGCGCGCACACGCGTACCCCCCACACACATTATATATATACATATATATATATATATATATATATATATATATATATATATATATATATATGTAACCACTAAAACTAGAGCTATGCAATGTTTGATTAAGAATTTCTTGCAATCTTAAAAAAAATACAAAAACACGCCATCGTTTCTGACATTGTATTTTCGTGAGTGATACCAATTCCTTGAAGACCACCAGAATGAGTACCAACAACTAGCCGATCGCAGTAACCAAAATTACTACGTCCTTCGTTTCCAACCAGCATTGAGACGACTTCTACAATTAGTAAGTCGCGACTCGCTACCAAGTGACAATTACTACTACTCTACGTTCTAATTTTGTGACCAGCATTTTGTCACCGCTAACTACTACCACTACTACTTCTCGTCTTACTTCAGCTACAGGGCAAACTACACACTAGAGTGTCAGAGTAACTACTAATGACACCTCTTCATTGTTAACTACTATAACAGACACTAGAAAGATTACAGC
>OZ038503.1:62534700-62537200 GCA_964036315.1 Acanthosepion esculentum | reverse complement strand
CCGAAGAGCCACTCAGCGTAGAGGGCTACTGACGCTAGAATCATCATGATCCACACATCTATATATACTCACATTTCTATCTGTCCGTATATATATATATATCTATACCTACATATATATCGTTTTGTGTGATTACGTGCGCATAAATTAGGTATCACTGAACGTGTATGTCAGTGCCCTGTGAAACACGTGCGTTTAAATCGATTCATCCATGTTTTCAAATGTAGATAAATACAAGAAAATAATCATATATTTATATATATGCGTGCGTTTCTGGATATGTGTGTGTGTGTGTGTGTGCGTAAGAGAGAGAGAGAGAATTTTTATTCTGTAAATGTTATATAATATATAATTACTTACATAAATATATCTAACACGTTGCTGTTCTAGTATTATACACATTAGTGCGGTCTGAGTGAGAATCGATGTTTATTGTAGCAACGATCTGTTTGTGTCCATGTCTAATATCACTGCACAGTCGATGGTAGATAGATCGATCGATCGATCGATAGATAGATAGATAGATAGATAGATAGAAATGAATAGACTGATAGATAGGGTTAGATACGTTGCATGTTAACTAATTCATCGTCAATAATTGTGGCATTCTAGTGACGAGACCTTTTTAGTCAAGTTATCTGGCGCTGCGATAAAAACGAAAACATTTTTATTCACGCTTTTAGCAAAAGCCTTTGCGGTAAGAGAGCACAAGCCGCCGCTTCAACTGGAATTCGAATTCGCCCTGCCTAGTTTGATTACCACGGTGACAGTTATAATACATGCATCAGCCTCCACCCGTTCCATTTCTACACACACACACACACACACACACACACACACACACACACACACACACACATATATATATATATATAACAGGCCTAATTTACAGTAATTTTCTTACCACTGACTATCCCATTTTTACTGAATTTCAGTGAAGTATCGTTACAACTTTAGCAATGCGTTTACATTAAAATATAATGACTTTATATTGTCACCAGTGATTGCACTAACACCTGATTAGTGACAATGCCTCTCTTCACGATTTGACACTGTAAGATCAATGACGTGCAGAGGTTTGGCGATCTTTGGTGATGCCCGGGGCCAACTCCGTAATTGTATGCCTCTAAGACTCAAATGGTATGGAATATGGGGCCTTTTACTGAGAAATGTGAGAAAGGATTACATTTCAAATATATAAAAACAGATGAGACATGAAATAAACACTTTATTCAAATTACATATAAACAACTAAGGCCATTAGCAAAACATTTGCCCGATACTTAGACACAGTCTTATAATATTTGTTAGTCTTAATCCCTAATACTTGACAATCACTTTCTTTCATGTTTTCAATAGTAAATATGCTTAGAAATGCCATTTAAATTGTACATATATTAACCTTATTCTGCCAGTGATACTAACTTTATTTCCTCGGCACTGACGATCTTTTCCCTCCGGATTTCTATAGTAACATCGTTAAAAATGTATTTACATAATACATATTAATCCTATCCTGTGAGAAAGTCTTGCGTTCATTTCTGAAAACTGACAATAACATTCTTTCTCTGAGTACGGAATGTATCTCTGAAATTCTAGGCAAAAACAATGACAAAATTAATTCAGAGTTTGCCAACGACTAGAAGACTTTATTTCGTTAATAGATAGATAGATAGATAGATAGATAGATAGATAGATAGATAGATAGATAGATATAAACCAAGTGGGATAGATATGAACAGTTAGATAGATAGATAGATAGATAGATAGATAGATAGATAGATGGATATAAATCAAGTGAGATGGATATGAACAGTTAGATAGATAGATAGATAGATAGATAGATAGATAGATAGATAGATAGATATAAACGGACTAAGATAGATAAAGAGAAAGAGAAAGAGAACAGTGGAGTAGTGGTAAGGTGGGAGAAGATGAGAAAAAGTGAAAACCTGCCGATGTAGAACCGGCTCGTAATGAATCGGACATGAAATTGATATTGTAGTTATTGTTTCTTCTTATAAATGATTTGATATATTTTAATATATTTTAAAATTAATGATAAGCTAATAAATAACAGAAACAGTCACTGTATATAGTATTGAGAACATTTTACTTAATGATAATAATAATAATAATAATACACACACATATATATATATGTATACACACACACACACACACACACACACACACATATATATATATATATATATATATATATATATATATATATATATATATATATATATTACTTCAAATGATATAGTTGATACTCCACATTTGAAATAGGCACCTCATTTTTTCATTTTAGACATTCGAAAATCTTACTAAAGAAAACGTGTTCTCCGGCAGAGATCGAAACTGCATCTTCTATTGTACCATTATATATATATATATATATATATATATATATATATATATATATATATATATATATATATATATATATATATATATATATATATATATATATATATATACATATATATATATATAT
>OZ038503.1:62514700-62524700 GCA_964036315.1 Acanthosepion esculentum | reverse complement strand
ATTGATGAAAATTATCGTTCGAAATACGAAACATCAATTATTAACATTCGCGGGAACTGCCCTCAACAAATTTTGACATGAGGAATCAATAAATCTAGACTGATATGTTTTGTTCTTAACTGAATTTGAAACTGAAATTTTCACTTTATAAGGTTCGATCAATGTGTATTGACAAAGAATATTATATTGATAAATAGATATCTTCTTCATCCTCACACTACAGACATATTGATATGCCTACGCATATACATACACCGATAAATATTCTCACACGCAACCATAAGCATAAGCTCACATACATACACATGCACACGCAAACACACACGCACACAGAAGAACGCACACACACACACACACACAAATACATATGTATGTATATATATATATATGTGTGTGTGTGTGTGTGTGTGTGTGTGTGTGTGTGTGTAAATAGAAGAGGTGAAAAGAGATAAGTAAACAGACTCATCGTTACTTCATTACTGGTGTTGGGCGTTTGCACGGAACTAACACACACACACACGCAAACACACACACACACACACACACATATCAAACCCTATAATATTTATCAATGTATATTTATTTATATATTTCCTGTGTATTTATATATTTAGTGGGAATGGGGTATATCCACTACATTTTGAGTGATTATTTCCCTCGGTCGTTTTAATAATCTATATAAATAAAACATTTATCTGCATTTAGACAAAATTCCTTTACTCTTACCTTTCTTAGATTTCAGTTTTAATTGTTCAAGCTTTTCATGAGAAGTACTCAGATACCTTTGTTTTTTAACTGATCGGCTTGCTTCAAGTCGATCTTGAAATAGGCTTTATCGTCGTCTTCTTCGTTGTTCTATTGCTAATTTTTGTTCCTCCGGGATATATTTCCATTTCACTGTTATATTAACCACATAAAATTTTTTAAATGAAAAGATATTAAAAGAAAAACATTTATATACTACCATGAGTAATTAATGAATTATAAATACCATTGAACGTCTAAAACATGTAGAGGGAATGGGTTCCTTGACGTCTATTTTAGTCGTGAATTCTTTATCTCCGCTTTAGGGAATCCCAATATATTGTTTCAAAACTGTTCTTTCATTGCATCTCTTTATTAAACCTTTCTAACAATTGCCACCATTTTTGACGGCACGAGTACATATTTTATACATACATACATACATACACACACACACACACACACACACACGCATATATATATATATATATATATATATATATATATATATATATATATATATATATATATATATATATGCACTGTATGGACAACTACCAAACTCCAAGTGTTCAGTTCTTCTTACGCTACAAAGACGAATTGAAAGACAACTTGAAACGTCTCAAATTTGATGTGAAAACCTGGGAAGCCCAAGCATCAAACCGAAAGGAGTGGCGTAAGACATGTTTCATTAAGTTAAGTGTTTTGGAAGACAGCAGACTAAAGCACCGTGATCAGCTTCGTCAAGCTCTGAAGCAGAGACGCCATCAAAATCCTGCTTTAACAAATATAATCTGTCAGTGTGGCTTTGTCCCGCGCAGCAAGGCTCAGCTAGTATCACAGTTAAGAAAAAAAAAATGAAATATGTCTTTCCCTTACCGGATTTTCTCTTCAATAGCCCCTGCTAGCATGTATAAGTGTAAAACGAAAGGTCCCATCCAATGCTAACCCCCCCTCTCACTCTCTTTCTCTCTCTCTCTCTCTCTCTCTCTATATATATATATATATATATATATATATATATATAACCTTATATTTGTATAATATACATAATAATAATAGCTGGCCACTCGTATTCGAGGATACCCGTCTACTAACCAATCCCTATTGCAAACTCTCGCTCAGGCACATTTGTGTTTGTTTAACTATGCATACTGCAACTATGCTGAGCAGACCTTAGCTACAGTTTCTGCTAGAGAGCATGTTATCTAGAATGAACAACACCAGCACACTCAAAACCCTCGGTCACGATGACTTCGTGCTAGCACAGCTATCGACCCAATTTTACTCATAAGGCGGTGGCATGGTTTTTAGGCACTTTCCAAAGGTGCCACGCGGTGGAATCACCCCCTCTCTAGACAGATAACATCAGGAAGTCTCCTTTCTGACAAATCAATCCTGGTGAGGTCTCATGGTCAGAAAGCGAACGTTCTAACCACTCGGCCACGCCCACACAATATAATATACATGTAACACTTATTAAGTATTGATATAAACGAAGAAATAAAATTAATTTACTCAAGTTACGATGTACATAAAATTAGCTTATCTCAAGGTAAATATATATATATATATATATATATATATATATATATATATATATATATATATATATATATATATATATATATATATATATATATATATATATATATATATATATATATATACCGGCTTGGATTGAGTAATCGGAGAGCCGAGTTCGAATTCCAGTCGAATCCATTCCATGGAGTGAATCCTTTTCTTCTCCCTACAGCTATGGGTAAATAGCAGGACAGACTGTGTTCTATAGCCTTGGATGGCAACTGGCCAAGGAGAAGGACAACTCTGAATTAAAATCCTGCGGAGGGTCTTTTGGGGACCTTGTGGCACTTAGTGCACCAGGTCTCTGTATTCGGCCCTTCAAAAAGTGTGGATGTTCCTGTACGAAACCTTCACCACTATAATAAAATCTCATGTGCTGTTGTCGGGCTGTCGGTTTCCGAGAAACTGATCTGCTTGACCCTCATATGTCGAATTCGACGGGAGAGTCGAATATATATACATATATATATATATATATATATATATATATATATATATATATATATATATATATATATATAACCGCTTGAAGATTGCGTTCCACCGTGAAACTGATTATCGCCATTGGTTATATTTACATACGTTCCATCCTGTTTATCTCATAAATATATTATAGCTTAAAATTATATTATATATATATATATATATATATATATATATATATATATATATATATATATATATATAATACTATATAACCCTGTAAAGACGGAGGGGAGTTACTGATTGTGAAAGAATAATAAAAAAAGAAACATTATTAAGGAACGAGAACATTAAAAGAGCAATCAGGAGAACAGTAAATAGCGATTGATATTGCATTTAAATTTTTGAAGATCAAAGTTCGCTGGAAAGCATGGAGCCGGAAGAGAGTTCCGCAAGTGAGAAGTGCGAGAATAAAGTGCAGTAAGAATCGAGTCTAGGTACCATAATGAAGAGTTTACCCGAAAGTATTTATAGATTTATAGAAAAGCTGCAGGGAAGCTACCTTATGGCGATGAGAAAGGGACTGAAGCCGAGACGTCAGGTTAGGATTAATAATATTACTGATTCTTCGTTGGATTTTGTCAAGAATCTCTAAATATACAGCAGGCGCATCGACCATTTGTAGCAGCAATATTCAAATAGACTTATAACGATGTAAGATTCTGGAGAGAAATATTGCCTAGAACGACACAGTGAACAAACTTTCTTAGCAGCTAACCTAGCAATAGATTCAAGTTAATCTTTCCATTTCATGTCAACCAAGTATGTTAACCTGAGAAGGCGCAACGAGTTACTCTCATGAAGGTTAGTATCAGCCATGTTCTTGTGAGGTAGGAAGGGGTCGTTATGGGAGAACTGAGAAATTCTCTATTTCGACCTACTTCCCAGAATTTGAGTAAACAAGAAAAAACTTTATTAAAAAAAAAATGTATTTTAAATTTGAAAACAAAACAGATGTTCGTTCATTTTGAAATGTTGGTCGAAAACATTTCAGCGCCCACTACCATTTCAAGCTGGAGAAGATGAGTTCACTTCAGACTAAGTAAAGGCACCATTTCAGCTCTTCTTCCCTTGTTTAGGATTAAAACAGTAGGGTAGTCTGGGCACCTTAGTCTTGGTAGGGTGACCAGCCGACGAGAAGGAGAATTCTGAATACGTCCTGGAACAGTGTTAAAAGCACATTACAATGTGAAC
This sequence comes from Acanthosepion esculentum, assembly GCA_964036315.1. Classification (NCBI taxonomy): domain Eukaryota; kingdom Metazoa; phylum Mollusca; class Cephalopoda; order Sepiida; family Sepiidae; genus Acanthosepion; species Acanthosepion esculentum. The sequence continues at coordinate 62,520,695 of OZ038503.1, read as the reverse complement.
TGCTAAAATGGCTGGCAGGAATTATATATTTACTTATATATGTTCCTAATATAGATAACGCGACATTTGAAAATATTGGTTTTCTATGGCTAGGAATCTTTGTCCACGTGACAACGCCAGTTCTTTACTTGTGGGTATATTGATGATGTACAGGCGGGAATCCCATCGATCCTAGCGGGAAGCAAATTGTTGGAAACGACTTCCCTTTTTCTACCAAATCTTTTCCCTTCGTACTTCTGCTACGGCCATATTTCCCTCAGCGGTTAGAATTAAAAGTTGTTTAAGTGATGTTTAATTTGATCACTTAAATAACTATTAATTCTAAGCGCTTTTCTTTTCAACTATTTCTTACACACACGCACACACACACACGCACGGACGCACGCACGCTCGCACCTATATAGACACACACACACACACACTCATACGTATGCATATATACAGAAAGGCAATATCATTTTCAGAGATTAAACCAGGAAAAACATGACTGACACACTCCGAAAACTATATAGTTAACAACTACACTAAGTAAACTCGGTTAACATATACTTAAATATATATCCTTCCACACACACACACACACACACACACACACACACACACACACACACACACACACACACACATATATATATGGGTTTGTGAAGTATTCCCTATTTATGTATATTGTAAACATAAACATATATCTATCTGTTTCAATACCTGCATGTCTGTGTTTGTTTAAAGCGAATCGGTTTATGTGTGTGCGTTACGCACACACAAAAATAAATAATTTCCGTGATTCATATTTATAAATAGATGTTTAGTACAGATTTGTACACCTACCTATCTACTATTCAGACTATCCTCCATATATATATATATATATATATATATATATATATATATATATATATATTTAAACATATATTGTTAAATGTAACAGACAATGGATGCCTGTTATGTCTGATCAGGAGCCGTTCTAAACTTAGCATGTTTGCTTTAATTTCGGGAGAAAATAAAAACTAAAATTACCAACATTTGGATATTTTTTTTTTAAAGCTGGTCCTTGATGTAAGCTTTCGGCTCACATAAGCCATCTTCAGTATAACCACTCTAAAGATGGCTCATGTGAGCCGACAGATTAGATCAAGGACCAGGTTGATAAAAAATATCCAAATGTTGGACAATTTTTGGTTTTATTTACACCCGAAATTAAAGCAAATATATGGAGTTTAGAACGGCTCATGATCAAGTGTCTGTTATCTAACAATATATGTTAAAATAATTATCCGCTGCCCCAGTACACTATATATATATATATATATATATATATATATATATATATATATATATATATATATATATATATATATATATATATTAATGATCGACTTTTCCAAATAACGAATAATCCTTCATTGACAAGGAGTAAATTCCGTCAGAAATTGTACGAAGATCATTTCGGCAGAAAAGTACAAGATATATGATCCTAGAATTCAACTTTCTGAAGTCCTCATCAGGGTAGCTAGAGACGATTGGTGAGTTTATTAAAATTTTGAAATGGCGTAACAATATTTGAAAAAAATATAGCGTAGTTACATCATTCGAAAATTTTACTAAAGTAGACGCCCTATTTTTTTTTTTTTTTTTTTGGAGAGGAGTGGTTTATCTCACTACCGGCCACTGCACTCAAAAAAATGAATTTTATTTTCTGATCAGATATATTTTTATTGCTTCAAATTTTATTTTTAGTGGATACCCGTATTTGAGAAGACGCCCCGATGTTTTTTTATTCTGTTAAAGGTTTAGTTCCTCTACCGCCCTGAACACCCGAGAAAACACACACACACAACACACACACACACATGCGTGCGCACACACACACACACACACACACACACACACACATATATATATATATATATATATATATATATATATATATATATAATGAATTTCTAAGTGTATCTTAGATATGCCACAAGGTCGAAAGTATGAGGCTGAGAGGATCGAACTCACTAATCAGTTGTAGTTTTTCTAGCAAGACAAGCTTACTAACCATTACACCACGTCAAGGTGCTCCGCACACACACAGACACACAGATGCACACACTCACGCACACACACACGCACGCACACACACACACACATATATATACAGTGTAATCCGGATATAAGAGACCCGGATATAAGATAAACCCGGATATAAGAGAGGTTTTCTCTGGTCCCAAATTAGAGCCTGTGTTAATGTATATATAATAGACCAAACCCGGATATAAGAGAAACCCGGATATAAGATACTTCTTCTCCGGTCCCGACAACTCTCTTATATCCGGGTTACACTGTATATATATATATATATATATATATATATATATATATATTCCCTTTGTAGACCAATTTCTGAACGGCTGCGTAGTAGAGACACTCTACAATATTGACGAATTGCATTGCGATATCTTCCACCAGAGTGGATTCACCAACAGCGCCCAGGTGTTATCATGGTGTCAGTGACCACAATTAACAACGTTAGAATGAACGTTGAGCAGTACAATATACCCACAGAACTTTGTTTAATCTGTTTTGCTGTCAGACCTCCAACACGATCAGCACGTTCCTCAACATGTCATCGGAGCTATCTTCCACTGAATATGCATGGAGCATGATGGGATCACACTTGACTCGTTCAGTTAGCCCACCTATATCTCTTGCAGCTCATCCAAGAGGAATAGTATTACTCATTGCAGGATAGTATTTGCCATCTGCACCACGTATTATACAAGCGAGGATACAAGGAGCTTATTCAGTGTATAAATATGGATTCTGATTACTATCGATATATCACTTATTATGCGCAGATATTGATTTGTATATGTGATCGTTCACGCTAATTTAGCTATGTTATCTATTCGTTGATTTTTAGTAAATATTTAGTGTGCTTATATATATATATATATATATTTTAGAATTGGACATAGTCCGACAATTTATTTAAAGACATTTATATTATGTTTAACGTTCCATAAAAAGAACGTTAAACATAATATAAATGTCTTTAAATATATATATATAGCATGAAACAGTCTGTCACCTCTGAGTGTTGACTTCTATGTTCACTTTTATATCTATATTTACATATGCTTTATTTATGATATTGAGCTCTTTATCCCATAAATATAGCACACATTAAAACAATATTTCTTTATATATATATATATTTATTTATTTTTGTCATCCACAGACAGACTGTTTCACAGCTCATCAGTGTGGCTAGACGTCCGGTTGCCACTAACTAGGATCGAAACCCGACTGAATTTGTGTCAGTCCGAACTTCTCCCACTAAGCCGTCAGCGTACGGTACGGGATGAGGGTGAATTTTAGCGTGTTTATTTTTAGATTCAGATAAACACACAGTGACTGAGAGTGACTCAATTCTGTCGAAGAGTATATATATATATATATATATATATATATATATATATATATATATATATATATATATATATATATATATATATATATATATATATATATATATATATATATATATATATATATATATATATATGAAGATACGATTAGAACGAATAGAGTATACTTATAACGTTCGTCACATTTAAAAGAGAGCTCAATACATAGTTGAACAATATTATCTTGACCATGATACATTTCTAAGATATTAATAAGATTATAATTTTTGCTGAATTTGAATTTAATGTAGGTCAAAATCGATTGTTTCATTTTGTGGGTTGTATGCTGTTACACGATTTAGACAATTTTGCTGTTACACCCGCTGCATTTGGGACCGAATTGTTCTGCTTATACAATTTAGGCCAATGAAGGTTTTTGTTAAAGGTATTTTTTCTATATTTCCGGACAATTACTTGGTTTCCGGTGATAGTATATATATTGTCTAATGTTTGAGTACTTATCAACTGATCTCCTAATTTATTTTTTTAAAGATATATATATATATATATATATATATATATATATATATATATATATATATATATACATAAACTAATGCAACTATACGAAGCTTAGACCGGCTCATGATCAAATAGACATTCGTTGTCTGTATTATTTAACAATATATGTTTGAATTTTTTAAGCATTTCACCCCATGCAAGGCGAGAGTGCCACTAGCATGCAAGGGCTTACAAAGAGTACGAAGCGTGATAGAGAAAAGGATGACGAGAAGAATATATATATATATATATATATATATATATATATATATATATATATATATATATATATATAAGGATGAAGAATATATATATATATATATATATATATATATGAGGATGAAGAGAAGGATAAAGGATGAAGAGGCGTGATCGAGGAAAGGATGAAGCGAAAAATATATATGTGTGTGTGTCTTTCTGTGTATGTGTCTGTGTGCGCGCGTGTGTGTATGTGTGTGTAAGTGTTTGTGTGTGAGTGTGTGTATATGTAATGATAGAAGAACCGAAGATTTATTGGGCCCAACTGTCAGATATAGATTCAGCAATATTGTCACAAAGATAAACGAATCCCTTGAACAACCTATGTGTATGTGTGTCTACGTTTGTGTATATGTGTGTATGCATTTAGGTATGTATGTATGTATATATGTGTATATGCGCGTGTGTGTGTCTCTGTATGTGTGTGCATGTGTCTCGTAAGACAGATAAACTAGTTCACTGCAAACGGCAGCGCCACATGTGTGTTTATGCCAAAGCAATTTTGCTCTATATTAGTTGCTTAGAAGTTGTTTCTGATTCACACTTCGGGTGCGAAACATTTGAAAGTTAAACTTTGCATTTCTGGACGCCAGATGGCACAATAGCCAAAGCCCTCTGAAATACTTAAATGTACGCAACCAGTGTATAAGCTCTCAGTCGACTATTATCGCCATTGTTAGTCATGATGCATAAAGACTTTGCTCAAACATATTTATAAACATTATAAAAGTCATTTGTTTCTTAGTTGACTACTTCTGACTTTAGACAAATTCGATTGCAAAATATTCCAAGGAAATATTGATTATTGCAATAAAAATTTGATATGATCTCTACGCATAAAAACGTATATACAGGTTTTATTTATGGTATATAATAAAGTTGGATCAGAGAAGACTAAATGCATATGAAGATAGACATTTCTGAAAGGTTAGCAATGCTAAGGAAATACGCCTTCGACGTTGTGACTTTCACGTAGGCTACATCTATGCCAACGAGAACTGTTGCAAAAGACACAACGGTCAAAATTAGCATGGAAGTAGAGAGAGAGGGGGAGAGAGGGTTGAGAGAAGGAGAGAGGGGGAGGGGCGAGATAGACATTTTTTTAATAATTCAACACGCATGAAGGTTTTTAAACTTTTACCTCTAAAATTATCATCATATCTTCACAATCTCAAATTGATATCTTTTTGAAAAATTTTAATCAATTTAATGTACCGCTTTATTTCTCTCTCTTTCTCATTAATTCTCTTTAGAATATTAAATAGTATTTTTGACTTTATCTGAAGATTTCTCGGTCTCTTTGGTCAGTGCGCAACGCTTTATCCCTCGTCCCAGACAGTAAGCCAGCTTTAATCGAGTTCACAAAATAAAAAAAATAAATTATTTGTCAATTAGATACTTTTTCTTACAAATACATGTCAACATATATATATATATACAATGTACCACGTAAAATTACACACACACATATATATACAAACACACATGGATACACACATTTAAATATCTGGTAAATGTTTTAACAGAGACGAAAAGTGAGACGCAAAACCCCGAACGTGCATTGGGATAATGAAAGATGCCTTCCTAAAGCTAGGCAAAGTATTAAGAAACAGAAAAAAAAAACATTGTTAGAAAGAAAGAAAAGAATACTGGACTCTTATGAAATATCAGTCCTCTTATATGGATGTGGATGCTGGAAAATCTCCTCACAGATGAAGAAGAGACATAAAGCAACAGAAATGTCATTCTACAGAAGGATGCTGAGAATACCATGGACCGAACAT
>OZ038503.1:62479700-62509700 GCA_964036315.1 Acanthosepion esculentum | reverse complement strand
GAAATATTCTCTTAATTATGAAAATTTTATTTCCTTATTATTTTTTCTTCGAAATAATTGTAAATTTCCATCTTTTTCTATGGTATTACTTTCAGGTTTTATACCATCTGATAAAGACGTCTATCTATCTATCTATCTATCTATCTATCTATCTATCTATCTATCTATCAGAAATGGGGACGTTATTAGGAGAATAAGAACTATAGTATTATTCTCCTTATAACTGCTGAAACTGACAACTTAAAATGTTTTAGCGTATCAAGAAGAAAGAAGTCTTGGGAAATTGATCTCTCAAAAACACGTTGAAGATAAAACAAGCAGGAGTAAGCAGTAAGATATCTATCTGAAATTGTTGAGGAAATGGGTTGCGGAAAAGTACTCAATCACTAAGAAGGAGCTAGAAATAGTACATCAAATGGTAGGAAATTGTGGAGAGACATGATCGCCAATTCCTAAAGGAACATGGCAGGGAGGGAGAGAGAGAGAGAGAAAGAGAGAGAGAGAAAGAGGGATGCCATTTGAATGTTTGGCTGAATCTCCAATAAGAACATTTCAGAGTATTTGGGTGTCAATCTGTGGACAGTGCAGAGAATTCGGAGAGAGTTGGATGAGTTTAATGGGGATTACGATGGTACGACAGATTGGAAATTGCTCTGATAACAAAAGAACTCTCGAATTTGTCGGTGAGGGCCTCAGGCTCAACACGGAGGCCTACATCAAGTGCTTAGTGGTGGTGGGATGGGAGTAGTGCTGCCCTAGGTCAAGAGGTTGGCTGCTGGAAGACCCTATGTCTGGCAACAGGACTCTGCACCATGCCACACAAGCAGGAGAACTCAGTCATGGTTGTCAGACAATTAACTGCGAAAAAACTCTGATAAACTGAAGAAAAGGAATATGGCAGCATTGACCAATTTAAACAAAGAGACCGTTCAGAAGAGTTGCAGAAGATTCCAAAGTCGTGTGGAGCCCGTGATTGAAACCACTGGCAATTTTAATGAATAAATTTACTCTTTAGTATTTCAAGATATTTTTGTGTAATTTTGGTAAATATATCTGGTAAAATGAGATGTCAGTGTTAATTTCATTTTTGCGGCATTTAGACGACAATTTATCCATCGCACCCTGTATCTATATATATACACACACATACGCATATATATATAACTATATATATATATATATATATATATATATATATATATACATTTATGTGTGTGTGTGTGCGTGTGTGCGTGCGTGCGTGTGCGTGCGTGCGTGTGTGTGTGTGTAAAGTTTCGCTCAGGAGTAAATAACTTAAATTCTTTCTGCTTAAAACGATTTCATCATTGTAAACTGACAATCAGATTTTCCGGATTGTGAAAGATTTCACTGAATCAAAGTTGAAATTTCCTTTTTATTTCAAAATGTAGACCGAAATGTGAAACTGACACACACACACACAAACACGCACGCACACACACACACACATATATATATATATATATATATATATATATATATATATATAAACATATATTATTAAATATATCAGACAATGAGTGTCTATTATATCTGATCATGAGCCGTTCTAATGTTCAAATGTTTGCTTTAATTTCTTGTGAAAAGAAAGACAAAAATTGTCCAACATTTGGATAATCTTTTATTAAATGGGTCGTAAGCTTTCGGCTCACATGAGCCATCCTCAGAGTGGTTATACAGACATGAAACAAAGATATCACCGTCAAAGCTGATATTTTGTTATTTTAACATAGAAAATTACTATGCGACAATAACGATATATATGTATGTATATACAAGGTAACCAAAAAAGTTCTGTTCGTTTTTTGATTAGTCATTGAATGAAGTTGAAATATATACGAAATGCGTGTAGCAATTGTTTTCAAATTCGGACAGCCGGAAGTAGGAACATCAGACGTTATAAAAAACACGCGCAGCATGCTCAGCCATCAATTATAAACCGGACAGCTGTGAGAAGGATGGAAGTGTCTAGAGATCTCGTTCGGGGCTGGTTGCTCTATGACTTCAAAGTGGGCTTATCAGCAGCTGCATCAAGTCGCCGCATATGTCAAGCGTTTGGGGATAGTGCTGTGGATGAACGTACTGCAAGGCGTTGGTTTCGAAAATTCAAGTCGGGTGATTTGTCTCTCCATGATGAACCTCGTAGTGGACGACCACAGGTCTTGAATAACGGAATCCTGAAGGCGGCCATTGAAGAGGACAGTAGTCTAACGTGTGGTGAACTTGCAAGACAGTTCAACGTTTCCGATGAAACAGTTAGACTTCATCTACACCGCTTAGGTAAGACGTACAAACTGAACAAGTGGGTTCCGCAAACGCTGTTGGAGGTCCACAAGGGACAACGAGTGGCAGCCTGCGTATCACTGCTTTCTCGCCACCGTACCGCATGCTTATTCAATCGCGTGCTTACCAGTGATGAAAACTCCCAAGCGTTCCAGACATTGGTTGTCTCCTCAGGATGCTGTCCCTAACACTGCAAGACCGCCTATGCATCCACGCAAGATTATGTTTTGTGTCTGGTGGACAGGTCGTCAAGTGGTTCATTATGAACTGCTACCAACGGGCCAAACGGTCACTGGAGACCTATACTCGCAGCAATTGAAACGTGTGCAACAGGCATTGCGACAGAAGGAGCTAGCACTGGTGAATCGCAAAGGTGTGCTTTTCCTCCAACCCCAGGCCGCATATCGCGCGAGTGGTCAAGGATACCATACAGCAACTTGGGTGGGAGACATTGTGCCATCCACCTTATTAACCTGACCTTGCGCCATCCGATTACCACCTCTTCCACTCCCTTGATAATCATCTTCGTGGGAAATCCTTCACCAATGAAGCAGACTTGCGAAAAGCCCTCACGGACTTCTTTGCGTCAACCCCCCACCCCGAGTTCTACCGCAAGGGCATTGAACAGCTGGAGACACGTTGGCAGAAGGTGCTGGATGCCGATGGCGATTACATCGAAGACTAAATATAAGTTACACATACTGTGAAGCGTTTTCTTTTTTCCTTTAAAAACGGGCATAACTTTTTTGGTTACCTTGTATATATATATATATATATATATATATATATATATATATATATATATACATATATATATATATTATAATTTTTTTTAAAAATATGATTCCTTCGCTACATAAGAGTTCTCATGTTTCAAAAGCGAGAGCCGAGACCCTCAATATAATTTTTGAAATTAAGTTGAATTAAGGTATCTGGCCTCGCTTCCTCGTCAAGCGAGAATTTGGTAAATTCTCGCTTGACGAGGAAGCGAGACCTTTTGAAACATGAGAACTCTTATGTAGCGAAGGAATCATATTTTAAACAAAAATATTACAATATAAGTTCTACTTCTGTATGGAGTACTGTATTTTTAAAAATAAAAGCAAAAATACTAAGGAACTCCGGATTATTTACCTAACGTGTTATTTCCTATTTTTCTGCATACCTGCACACACACACACACACATATATATATATATATATATATATATATATATATATATATATATATATATATATATATATATATATATATATATATATATACATACATATATATATATATATATACATACATATATATATATATATATATACATATAAATATATATATATATACATATATATATATATATATACATATATATATATATATACATATATATATATATATATATACATATATATATATATATATATATATACATATATATATATATATATATACATATATATATATATATATATATATGTTATTTGTGTGTGTGTGTGTTTTAGTGTTATTCCATTAAATCTGTCTCTAACATGAATATTTTCTGTAAAATATGACAAAGTGATGTTTTATTACCTGACACGTACCCAGTTATTAAGCGTGAAACAACGCCGCAATCATGAAGCGCTCAGTAAGGATCGAACCCACAACTCTTGTTTTAGCGATACACACATGCTAACAATTAAGCAACGTTGAAGCTAAATAGACACACAAACATTAGTGAGAGCCCCACAGACACAAACAAATCCAAAGAATTCGTTTGCCGCATAAAAAGTCGCTACCAGCATCCGAGGTTCCAAAATGGCCGTCCACATGAATTTTAGCGTTCAGTCGGCTGTTTCTGTTCGTCCTATTCGTACGAGAAACATAATCACTGGAACAATTCACAGGGATCGAAGTCGGAAACTGAAACGAACATTTTTTTTAAAAATTAATTAATTAAAACGAAATTAACAAAAAAAAGCAAAGAATCAGAAGAACAAGAAAAAAACACAACAAGTAAAATCAGGGTCTAAAACAAATATCGATTTTACGGCTTTGTAAATTTTTTTTTTGTTTTTCGATGCTTCTGAGGAATAATATTTGTTTTAGTTTTGTTTTTCTTTTGTGGAGAAGAATTCTTGTGGGGAATTCTTCAACCGGAAAGGATCCACGTTTATAAAATACAACAAATAGAAAATGAAAATTAATTTTAGAAATTGCTAATAAACCGGTAGACCAGTTGCCATCGAAGGCTATAGAACCCGGTCTGTCCTGTTAGTTACCCATGGCGGGGGGAGCAGAAGAGGATTCATACCTTTCCCAAGTGTATTAGCACGTTAGTGGATGTAATGGATTCAACTGGAATTCGAACTCCGATTCCTCAATCCGAGCCGCTATCCATTACTCCACCGTGCCTCGACGACATACCTGAGACCCGTTAATATATTTATTACTATTCTATATATTTAATTATTCTTTCTTTGCTGTTTTCATTAACGCTTTTCTGCTACCTAGGAAGTCTTGGAAATAGCCTAGCTGAAATGTGGTAATAATAATAATAATAATAATAATAATAATAATAATAATAATAATAATAATAATAGTCTGGAAGATATGCAAAAAGCACAAAATCGAAACTACTGAGAGATGTTATGAGCACCATCCATACTTACCCAAAATAACGATGTAACTATCCTGAAATTGAGACCGAAATAAATGCCAACAAACCTGATATTATCATAAACGACAAGGAATTCAAGAAGTGTATGCTTTCATCTGAAAGAAATACCTCCATAAAAATGTTTGTGTTCGTCATTTAAAAGTCATTAAATAAAGAAATAATCAAAATATTTCGACTGATGATTTATTCTTCTGGCTTTTATGTTTTATATGAATTTGTCTAATGAAGTTTCTTTATTTATACAATCTTCTTCTTCCTCATCTTTGTTGTTGACATCACAATGATTTCTATAACGATAAATTATGGTTCCTCAGTAATTTCCGTCTGAAAAAAAAAACACAAAAGAAAACATTAACCGCTAGTGGGAGTTGCGACCGCTAGTTGTATCAAATCCCTTGGGGTATGCAACTGGGAAAAATATTATAATAACCAAATTTAACCATTTAACATAAAGTTTATTCGGGGATCATTCGACGGTGATTATTGCTACTACTACTACTTCTGAGAAGAAGAAGAAGAAGAAGAAGAAGAAGGAGGAGGAGGAGGAGGAGGAGGAGGAGAAGAAGAAGAAGAAGAAGAAGAAGAAGAAGAAGAAGAAGAAGAAGAAGAAGAAGAAGAAGAAGCTAGAGGAATTATATTACTTATTATTTTGAATAATACACAATATATATTAGGATATCGAAAACCTTTCACCAACTCGAGTTATCTGGAATATTTAAACAATTATATCGTGAGGTATTGCTGGGGTGATGGTAGTAAGGTAATATCTAAGCTTCCAAACCAGAACTGTCATCGTTATATGAAGGTTTTGTGGGAGACTATTGACGAGTTTCTGACCGATCTGAAAATGCTGTAGTTGAACAAAAGGAGTGCATCTGGCTCTCAGTGGCTTTTGCACTGGACTATTTTGCCACTGCAAACTTTATTGCAGCATTCTTGACTAATGCTCAAAACCAAGAAGATGCACTGGTGTAAGTGTTATTACAACACAAGAAGATTTGAAGATTTTATCAGACTACCTAATATTCCTCCTGTCAAGCTGATAATAATATTCCTGAAAATGACGAGATATGCTTTGTTCTGGGTATGACGATAAACTACATCCGGCGGAAAGGCCTCTCATCGAAAGATTGAGGACCACCTCTTAATTGCTGTTATTCCCAGGTTCACCTTAACACGGCGTGGTAGCACCTGTTAGGGTCCCAGTTATGGGCAAATACTGAACCCCAAATCAAAAACAAAACACAATGAAAGTATAAAAACACATTATTATAATCAATATACGAGCAATACATTTTTACATAAAAATTTAATAATATATATTTACAATAATACGCGCATACTAACAAATTGTCGCAACTTCACCAGTTTAAAATACTACCAAACAACCGACATGAAAGAAATTTCATGACATCAAGCCATATAATACCCGAAAATGTCTTAAATCAAACTGTATTCAGACATATAACTTCAACAAAACTCCACAAAAAAAACACACCATCGCCTCTTTTAATGATGCCCGCATAAAAGCTGAGTAACATCTACCATGGACTCATTTGTGAAAGCAGAATAATATATTTTATATTTCTATTACGTCAAAGCTCCGAAGAAAATTAAATTTCGATATTAAATGACCCAAAAGGAATTGCTATGCACCAAACAAACAAATCAATCAACCAATCGATCGATCACTGGATATGCTGGAAAAGTACTCGAACAAAACTATTATTCAGTTAGGGCAGTCTCATCATAAATTTTGATGCGGTTCTACAACAAAACCTTATACTCAAAATCTAAAACGTAATAAAAATTGAAAGGACCGATTTTGCCAGTCGATTTTAATAGAACCTGTTTGATTAATTTTTTCCTGCTTAAATATACTTGATATACAAACATACATACATATATATATATATATATATATATATATATATATATATATATATATATATATATATATACACACAGAGGGGGGAGAGAGAGGGGAGAGAGGGGGAGAGAGGGGAGAAGTGGGGTGAGTTAAGCGTTTTCCCAAGCTTTTGTGTGTGAACATAGTGATCAATTCAAGTCCACGCAATTACCGTTTCACTCACCCACTTCACCCACCAATATGGGTGTTGGCCAGACGACACTTCGGACTAGGGTGTATGCCTAAGAGAAACATTAAATCAAATAGAAAATATCTCATCTCCACCCTATATTTCCTGGCCTCACCCAACTCAATTCAATATTTTCTATTCCGTTTAGTTTTTAAAGATTATATTTTCATTTTCCTCATTTCGATCAATTTCTGACCAATTTCCCATTTGTTTGCCATCGATGAAGAATTCTATTTCTTTGAAATCCTATCTTTTACTTGTTTTCTTCTTCCCGCTCATTTGCGTTGACACAGAATTGTATTTTCATTTCTTAATGTTAATGATTTGGCATTGATTTTTATTAATCTGGAATCTTTTCTGTTAATTCACTCCCGAATAATGTAAAGTTATTTATCGCAAATATTAATTCACCCCAAGAAATTATAAATTTGAAATCAAAACAACTCCAACCCTCAGAATGAAAATTCACAAAAATCCAAAAGTTACTCACATTTCGTAAGTACGTATGATATTCGAGTTACTTACAAGAATTTTTTTTACAATTTAAAAAACATAGAAAAAAAACTCTGTTTTGGGCATGGGTGAGCGCGATCGTAGACCCCACACTTATATACGAGTCGGCCACATTTGGGGCGATTGCAAGGATCAAACAAACTCGAGAGCAATGGAAAGGCGTCGCTCTGGGAGAATCTGCTGTGAATTTTAGTAAATATAAATTATTTTTATTTGGGGTGATTTAATATTTTGGCGTAAATTAACAGAGTCAGTTATGTTCCATGCATGATACACGCTTAGGCGATCATGTATCTTTCGATACATGACTGACTAGGCAGATTTTTTCCCGCAGTCGGTTGCTATTTCTTTCTGCGGTAGACCAGTTTCGATCCAAGGCTATAGAACCTGGTTTGTCCTGCTATTTACCGATAAGAAGAAACGGATTCATACCTTTCCCAAGGGTAATAGCACGGAAGTGAATGTAAGGAAATTCGAACTCGAACTTGGCTCTCCGATTCCTCAATCCCAGCCGTTAATCATTACCCCACCGTGACTGACTGAATTAACAGAAAATATCCTTAATCTTTTTCATGATCCCACCGTTGAGAAACTGTAATTTCTTTGCCAGTAGGCATAGTTTGTCATACGCAAAATAATGATTCTAGTACATAATTTTGAACTTAACTACTTACGACACCTTAGAAAATAAACTATGTTACCTTCCGTTACTAATGAGAAGAAAGTCAATTCAGAAATTAATAAAGGAAGGCATTCAAATGTATATCAGTTCCCTAATAATCTGGTAATCCTAATTGTCGATCATCAGTATTTGATTAACAAGTGAGTATTAAGTACGTAGTGAGTATTACTCCAAGCGCTTTCGGCTAATCATTTATCCATTTTCAAGGCATTCCAACATGGAATTATTTCTACTTTTATACATGCACAAAAATATACTAATAAGGAACCACTTGAAAAGGACTGAAGAATGAGTCGAAAGGGTATGTGTATGTGTGTGTAGGTGTGTGTGTTTATGTACTTCTGTGCATAAGTCGAGACTTATGTACGAGAAATAATATTGTCGGTTGAAATGATATGAATAGCAGAAACAACTCTCAGATTCAGATGTGATGAATATTCAGCCTTTGGCTACAATCGATTTGGTGCCTTATAAGGTCTTTCATTGCCATTTCACTGTGTATGAGTGAATACTTGCACTGCCAATTTCCTTTCCGGTATAATATCGACTTTTCAAGTCGACAGTTTAAATTATCAATATATATATATATTTATATTATATATTTATATATATATATATATATATATATATATATATATATATATATATATATATATATATATATATACTTATAAATAATTATGATTATAACAATAATTAATAAATAATGATAACAATATAATAAATATTATAAATATAATGACATCAATATATAATAAATATATATAATATATAAAAATATATATAAATATATATATATAATATATATATACAATATATAATATGTAAATATAATAACTAATAACAATAATTCTAAATATATATATATATAAGTATATATATAATTTTAATTCTATATATTTAATTATGTATTATATATATATTTGTTATATATTTATATTTAAATTATCAAAATATATATATTTTCAATTATTTTATTGCCATTTCCCTGTGTAAGAGTGAATACTTGATAGAGCCAATTTCGTTTCCGGTATAATATCGACTTTTCAAGTCGACAGTTTAAAGCAAATAATTGAACATTGACCTATGCATGGGTCATCGGAATGAGAGATTGGGCACCGATTTCGAATTCTAGTCGGGTTCGTTATATTCCCTTATGTACCTGGAAAAGGCATGAATTCACCTCATTCGCTCCCAGTTATAGTTTAGATAGTAGGAACTGTATCAATAAATCATTATCTCAAAAACATTCTTACATCCTAAAAATATTTTCTGGTTTTAAATAACATGAAAAAGGTTAATAAACTGTAAAAAAATCAATCAATAAAAACAGCTAGGTTTTAAAGATTGGAAAATCATTATTATCTAAAAAAGCATTTTTCAATCCAGAAATGTCTCGGCTTTAAATAACCTTAAAAAGGTTGATAAGCTGTAAAAAAAAAAACAAATAATTAAAATCATTACAATATTTTATTCCTGCTGCGTTTGATTTAATAGGAAAACGGAAATTTAATATTTTTTGCTGTAATGGCTTTATGTATTTCAATGGAAAGGCAAATGAAATTAGGCTGTAAATAATCCGACTTCCACATTCGTTTTGCTATTTTGTCGTCACACCAATTTCCACTTTGTATGGCGTAGGAAATTTTTCGTAATCGATTTCTTAAATGTGTTTATACGCCATCAAGTATGCCATTTTCTGCAGTCGACCTGTAAACGAAGCATCTCTGTTGATTCTCAAATGAAGAGTCGCCCTTTACATGAGATATGTCACGAATTCATGATCTCCTGGTCCCAAATCCTTGTTCCTTGTCCATGAATACAAGAAAATATATACCAAAATAACTATCCCACACATATTCTACTTTTGCTTTTTGTTTTTGCCATCTTGTGAGGTTGAATTATTTTCCTCTGTTTTTTCTCTGTCTCTATTTCTGAGATGAGCTGTTGTAACTATTTACAATATTTGCATTGTTCAGACTGTTATCCTCATGATTATTGTCATAGTCCCGACGTTTCAGCTCTTGTACCCTCCGGCCTTCTTCAGGTGATATACGTTTGAATTTCGAACTAAACCCTTTATTTAGTCCACGAGGGTAGATTGTTCCAGTTCCACGTGCCATGCCTTTTCTGTATATCTCAGTTACAGTTAATTCCCTTTACTAACTCAAATCTGCAAGTATTTTTTGTTCACGTCTGCTGTGGCCAGGTATTGAACTCACAACTCTTTGGGTCAAGTCACTGGATTACTTCAACCAACGCTTTTATCCACTGAAAAAATGTGGTCATCTAGCTAGGATTGCGGGATCACTTTGGATTTCTGCTAATTCTAGGTTTTCTTCTTTGAGATGGACTGGTTTGTGCCATTATGCCATTAGTTATTTGCTGTCATTATTATTATTAGTATTGCTATTGTTGTTGTTCTTCTTCATATTTATAACGCCTCTGCGATATGCACAGCACACCTAATAGAATTAGAATGTGTTTTCCTTCATCAGATAGAAGAATAGGAAGAATAAGTAATCATTTATCGAAAGCCCAAAAAGTGAATTTAAAACTTAATTAGGCACAATTTGAAATGACGACAGGTGAGAAAGTTTAAGATAAAAATGTCAATAGACCGTGAGAATAAATGTTGTTTGAACAAGCGCAGAACAAGTGGGTGGAGCATTAGAAGAGAAGATATTTTGCTGATTACCCTTAGCAACTGAATTGGTTTCCAGCCTTTGGGAACGACAATAAAAAAAAAAGAACTACACGACTTAAAAATAATCCGAATGTGGAACGGAAAAGATCTAGGTTACATTTCATTTAACAATTTCATCCCAAGTAAGGCGTTAATTCATCTCAGACGCAAGGGGTTACTGGGTGTGAAAGAATGGGAATACGTTATTGAATAGAAAGGACAATAAAAGAACAGGACCCAAAAAGAGGGATGGCGATTGACCTTGTGTTAAAAATTGGTGAAGATTGTAGGTGGCAGGCAAGCAAGAAAATGGAATAGAATTCCACAGAGGAAAGGGGCGAGAAAAAACTATTAGAATAGAATTTGCGGTTACATCTAACTCGTTCAACTGTAAAACGAATAAGACCTAACTGCCAATCGAGTAATACCCTTAAATTCATGGGGTCGAGGTACTAAGAAGGAGAGCAATATTTACAAGAATGTGGAACAAGGCCAAAAGGGGATGGAGGTAGGCTAGTCTACAATTTGCCTTATCTTAACTTTAGCCACAATTACTGACCCAAACATACCACAGTATTCCTTACATCAAATCAACGCATTCTGGTCTACCATTCTTACTACAGCCACCATAATACCTCAAGTCTCTTTAAAGTCTTAACTAGTTCCCATATGTCTCGGTAGGGGGGGATAAAAATAGCACATTTAATAATGAAATTTCAGTGAATATTTACAGTGATTAAAATTTTGTAGACAGGAGGAGAACTCATTAGATCAACTACCATGAAGATATTTATAGAAAAGCCACGTCACGGCGGTGGGAAAGGGACTGAAGTTGAGATGCCAGTCCAGGAGTGATAATATTACAGACTGTTCTTTGAATTTTGTCGAGAGTCTCGAGATATATAGCCGGAACACCGGATTAGATATGGCAACAATATTCAATGCATAGACGAGGAGTAGATTTATAAATGGGAAAGATGGATTCCGATGAGAAAAGAAATGAAGGAAAAAGATTAAAAAGGAATAAATCAGAAAACTTAAAAAGTTAGATAAAACGTTAAAATATAATGCAAAGAATAAATACCTAGCACATCTATTGGGAGATAGTACGTGACCATCCTAAAATCGATAACAGAACTAAAAATGAATGAAAGAGCGATCTGAATACTTTAAAGCGGCGATTTTCAACCGGTGTGCCTCAAAGATTGAAAAAAATTCATGGCTATTAATTAAATTAAAATAAGTGTAACTATCAACATTAAAACCACTATATATATATATATATATATATATATATACACACACAAAAATTATATATATATATTATATATATATATATTAATCATTTCAACCAAAACGAAGTCATTTAGACGAAAATTTATCCATCGCACACTATATATATATATATATATACATACATAGGTATGTGTAGGATAAAAAATATGCATACACGCACGAATAATTTTACGTACGTATAAATATATTTCTTCAATAGGTGTTATAAATACAGTGCTCAATGTTATGAGACAGGGCTATACTTATATATTAGTGAATATATATAATATACTTAACGTCGATAGCACCTTGGATATTATGTATATTCACTAATATATATATATATATATATATATTGCCCCTTGTCACTTTAACATTTACCCCTCTTGCCTTTCTTCATTTACTGTATTTTTCAGCGTATAAGACATGCTTTTGTATTCCCTAATAAGATGACGAAACTTGTTTGCATCCTATACGCTAAAGGTATAGATAAAATGCACACACATACATACATATATAGGCAGATATGTACACTAGCCATGTGAAAAATACTTAAAAACACTATTGTTATCCGCGGCGGTTTAACAAGTCAACGGCAACATCGCGACATTTCTGTTAAGATTCCTTTCATGGCTTAATGAGGAAGACATGAAGCAAGTGGATACATGAAGAATATTTTACCCACGTATAAATGTAGACAAAGAATTCGTAGGCAAACTAAATAAGAAGTGATGTCGGGATTAAACCATTTAAGAAATGTGGTCGCTGTAATGCAATGAATATATCACAGATGAGGAGGGTAGAATTAAATAATAAAATTGTTATTAAAAATAATTTTAGGGTTGAATACGCAAATTAGTTATTAAAACAAGCGTTGCAAAATTAGACAACGCATAAGACACATGATGCTTTTATGTATTACTTCAAGCGTCTTACGACAATGCATAATAAAAACATTTATAACTTAGTGTTTCGAAAGCACACCCACATAAGCTACGATCTTTATTGACTGGATCAATAAATCCGTCTCTTGACAGATTTTTAGTTAAATATTTATGAGATTTTTACTGTATAATATTTTATCTATATGATTAATAATCACCAGTGAATTAAATGAATCGATAAGGAAACGTTTTATGCTGAAAAACTAATAATTATTTTGTAAAATAAATATATTATCATTTCACCCCAAGCAAAGCAGCAATGTCACTAGTACGCAAGGGGTTACAGAGAGAGAAAAGACTGAGTAAGGGAGGATTGAGGAAAGGGCAAATGATGAACGGGATCCTAGAAGATAGAAGATGGCGATTAACATTGCATTTAAAACAGGGATGCAAGTAAACAGAATGGGGTTACACAGGTGAAAAGTGCGAGAAAAGAAACTGTTGGAGTAGAAGTGGCGATTGCATTTAGATATTTTAACAGTAAACGTGTGAGACCTAGTTCTACTTCTAGTAACAGGCTTAAATTTTTGTAGTCGGGGCATCAGAGAAAAAAAATTCGTCAAAGAGGTTGCCATGAAAATATTTGTAGAAAACACGGTGTGAAGCCATGTGACGTCGGTGAGAAAGTGACTGAAGTTGAGATGCCAAGTGAGGATCGATTAATTTTCAGATGCTTCTCTAGATCTTGTCAAAAACCGCAAGATGAATAGCAGGAGAACCAGACCAGATATGGCAGTTGTATTCAATGCACGGACAAATGGTAGATTTGTAAATGTGCAAGATGGACACTGACGAGAAACATTTAACGAGAAACAGTAACCCAACTTTCCTTGCACTAGATGCAGCAATTGATTCGATCTCGTCGCTCCACTTCAAGTCAGTTGAAAACGTGAGGCCAAGAAGATGCAGTGTATTGCTCTTCAGAAGTTTAACGTCAGCCATGCTGATGGCAGGCAGAAAAGTTTTTTTAAGGTAGTTAAATGATAGATTGGCCTATGTACATACTGTTGTATGTTTGCATGTAATAATTATTCAAGTCGATTACCTGTGAAAACGGCTTTGATCTTATATAAAATGGTTGTGCCAGAAAAGGGTTAGATATTTAAGAGCGTAAACAGGTACTGATGCTTACGATCGGAATTTGTCACCTTTTCTTTCTTCATATTAACAAAATCTCAAAATCAGTCTAAAAAACAACAAGAATTTAAGATATTACTTCCAAATTATTCAAATTACGTCGTTGTCGGCGGCTTTATCTCGTATCCAAGAATTTAATTTCTTCTTTGCTGATCGCTTCCTTTATGATGATGGCCTTGATGGCTAAATTCGTCGTCAACGTGCGGGTTCAGGACTAGAAGCTTCTAGTTTCACCAAATCCTGCTCCCGTCATCCATTCGTTTGACTTTGCAAGATTTGCTTGAAGGTGAAAGAAAATCAGAGTAGAAGCAATCCCATTGGCGGGAATTTGTTTAAGGTGGACCTCAACTTGCTAATAAGTAATCCACGCACTTGATTTCATTTGCGGCACATATGGAATGAGGCATGCAGAATCCACTTATGAAACTACAAAAGACTGCTACTGACTATACTGTTATAATTTCGAGTGGCGCCTTCTGTAGCATGTCCATCATGCGTAGCTCTCTTCATCCACTTGTTCAGCCGTTGAGATTCATTGTAATCGTCATCCGCTTCTTCCACCGTTGGGGTTTTTGGGGTTGGTCGCACTTAGTCTTCGGCCTTGCCGCCAAGGATGGCCCTACCAGAAGTTAAGAACACTCGACAGCCACGCCCTCAGAGTCATTGGACGCAAATTAGGTAAACTTACAATATTGAATATTCCTTATTAGAGACGCCATCACTTGTATGCATCGGTTATCAGTATGATTTGAAAGTTCTTCAATTGCTTCCTGATTTTGATTCTCAGTTCCGTAATTATATTAAATTGGTTTCCTGTTGAAGAGCTGAGAAAGAAAAAGAAACAAAAAAATGACGTTAAGGGTAATATTAGCCGTTTCCCTATAAAGAAACATTTGTCATTCATTCACCGAATAGCTAGTACTACTGTCGGTTAAAATGTATAAAATCTTTCTATTAAAACAATTTTTCGGGAAAATAGTTTTTTAAAATCAAGTAACTGTTATCGCAGTGATGATGGGGGTTTCCTTCTTAACCATTTGTTTGAAGTGGTGGAGGAACGTCAATATTTTGATTCTGTCATTATTACCTCTTCGAGTTACATGCGATATCAATTTCATTTGTTGCTGTTGTTAAAAGTCCTAGTTTTTATATTATTTGGTACAGTTTTGTGATTCTGGAGCGCCATTTCACAAGGTTCGAAAAAGGATTGTCTTCACTGAGATTTAAGGAGATTTAGGTTTTATTACATTATTATTTATGGGACTTACACAGTATCCTCCTTATTTTTGTTCTTTTTGTAACTTTTCTGCAAATGGTAATGGAAATAGTATCTGTTTCCTTATAAGGAAACAGTTGGCATTCATTAACCGAGCAAACAGAACTACTTTCAGTTGAAATTTATAAAATCTTTCAGGAAAATAGATTCCTCAGGTCCAGTAGCTGTTATCGTGCTTTCCAATATTGATGGGGTTTTCCTTCCTAACCTTTTATTTGAAGTGCCATGAAATGTCAGTATATTGATTATGTCATTATTACATCTTCGAGTTACATGTGATATTTCAGTCGCTGCTTTGAAAGTCTTCAAATGATGCGGTTTCTGTTATATGATACAGTTCTTTGTTTGGGATTCTGTAGCGTCAGTTCACAAGGTCCGAAGAAGGATGGTCTTCGCCAACTTCCACAGGCTTCACTTGCTCACAACCATTTTAAAAAATTGATTTGATAAAGCGGTTGCATACAGTTGACAATTTAGATATTTCTGATTGATTGATCTTGTTTTACGGCATATCAACCTCAATCGGCGATTTAATGAAGACAAGATTTTAAAGATAGATTCGTATGAATAGAATATATATTATTTGTAAAAAAATGAATTTGTAGATCAGGTTTCATTGGTGTATTTTTTTCCAAAAATATATTGCAGGTATTTTTACTATTTGCCCATAACTGGGAACTAACAGTTGCTTCCACCCCGGCTCAGGATGGACCTGGTAACAACAGTATTTAAGAGGTGGTTCCATGCTCCTCAGTACTTCACAATCAGAGGCTTTGCTGCCGGATGTAGTTTATCGTCATACCCAAGACGATAAATGTTTCTGAACGGGTTTAGCGCCATGCCTAACATCCATATGAAAGTCTTGATCCTATGACGCTATTCAAGAACAGTATTTGACTTTTAGATTAAGCAAGATATAAAGTTAGTTCGCCGTATAAATGCAGACCGTAAAACATAACGGATGAATCACTGTTGAATATTATGATACTAGTTCGAAAAATAATACAAATGAACTTATTGCCCATTGACCTGTTAATGTATCTATTCAGATATTAAGTTTCGATCAAAGTTTTTGAAGAATAATAAATTCGGTGCATCGCAACCTAAAGACAAAGAAAGTATTTGCTATTTCCATTGGCCAAGCCACAGACAGGGTAAGGTGAGTTTTATTTGAGTTCATTGACAAAGGTAAGATTTGAATTAACACAGAGAGAAAGGAGAAGACGAAGAAGTCGAAAGTGATACATGAGGGAGGCATCTATTAAGTATTTTGCAGCTGGCAACAAATGACCGTAGTTGTTGCGATGCCGGATAAATGACAGTTAAAAAAGTAAAAACGTTGAAAATTTTGAAATTCAGAATTTTTAAAAATTGCATGATATCTTTCAAAGTAAACATGCACAGGAACACACGCACACATATACACAAACATCTATACTCATAATCATTTCTATGTACATACGTACACACACACACACACACACACATACATACGAACACACACACACACACACACACACACGTACATATTAATGCATACTCGAAATCTTTTCAAAAGGCCCCAAAAAAGAAAAAGAAAGGAGAAAAGGGGAAATAATGGATCTGGTATCCAGAAATATGGATATCAACCGTATAGATTTGTAAGGATCAATATACAATCATGTACTCTTATGTACCGACCATATCTATTTATTACCTACATACGTTGCGTGTGTGTGTGTGTATGTGTGTGTGTGTGTGTGTGTACGTGTGTGTGTGTGTGTACGTGTGTGCGTGTGTACGTGTGTGTGTGTGTGTGTGTGTGTGTACGTGTGTGTATGTGTGTATGTGTGTGTGTGCAGAATTCAGCCATCCGCATATATTGCAAGATCTGCTATAAAAATAATTATTACATTTGTCGTTTCAGATTCGGATTCCGTTAGAAACAATATAAAGAAAAAACGAACAAAAATAATCGAAATATTGTAATAGATTCTCAGGAAATAAGGTAATCTACTCAGCCCGTAAGCTAACGACCTATCGCAGGATCTGTAGATAGACAGATAGATAGATAGACAGACAGACAGATTGACTAACTGACTGAATGACTGCAGATATGACAGTAGATACGACGTCATCATCACTGCAATAATGTTTCCCAGTCAAGTATTTTTTCATGTTGGGGAACAGATGATAGTCAAATCTTAAGAATAGGCAGGATGATCAACCAGTTCAAAACCGCAGTCACAGACATTTTCTGTTTGATTTATAGTCAATCGTCTGTCAGCCATCATTATGTGGTGAACATGATCAATTCTTTCCTCACAGGTGGCAGGTGCAGAACCTTGGCTCAACTTCAAGAATTTTTTGCACTGTTGATAAAACTAAAGCGTCATCCACTAATCTTGCAGCCATGTCAGCATGTATGTCCTTTTTCTGTCGGTACTTGATAACACGAGGGTGCCAAATTTGATCCATTTTCAATTACTTCTGAAGTTTTCTTTGTACAGTCATCATCAGATGTCACTTTACCAGGAAAGAAACAATGCAGTTAATTAGAAGAAAAATTGGAATTAATCCATGCAATATTTCACAGGTCTAGCATTACTCCTTCATAGTCAGCCTATGAACTTTTCAGCCCACGCTTATAGATAGATAGATAGATAGATAGATAGATAGATAGATAGATTAGCTGACTGAATGACTGAGTAGATAGATAAATAGATAATGAACAAACTGAGATAGATAGATTGACTGACTGAGATCTATAGATAAATGTAAACAACCTGAGATAGATAAATAGACATGAAAAAATTGAGATAGATAGATAGGAACAGACTGAGATAGATAGATAGATAGATAGATAGATAGATAGATAGATAGATAGATAGATAGATAGATAGATAAATATCGTCAGTGAACTAAAGAAGCTGTGAAGTATGACGGCGATAGTAGTACCGATCGTAGTTGGAACACTGTGAATATATCTAATATGTCTATTGACAAGACTGAGGAAGCTGTAGATATGACGGGGAATCGAAGCCATCCAGTCCGCAGATGTAATAAAACAACTAGAATACTAACGAAGGTGTTGGAAATATTTAAAGAAACTTGTAGCTCCGTGATTCTAAACTATAATTGTCAGGTAACATTATTGAGATGATGCATAATAATTGTAATAAATAATAATTTATAAATTACAGTACAACAGAAAGCGACAAGAATAATGTGGAAGGTCCTGGAGATTTGAAACCCGTTACTTCCCAGTGAGATCTAAACTTCTAAACAATGTAATAAGGTTGATGATGATGACCATGAATTTAATGATGATTTTATCACCAGATCAAATGTAAAAAAAAAATCACTTGCTTTTTCTCGACGCTTTTGTAATAAAGCCGTCGACAATGACCTTGCTCAACATGACGAGGTTTTTTTTAATGTTCAAGGCTAAATCTGCAAGCAAAAACTACTTGGTTGTTAATATATATTTTTGTTTTTTTTGTTTTTTTTTCGTGTTCAGAACAACAGGCAAGGACATCTTTTTGCATCTGTTGATTAGATACACACGCACATCCGTATAAATTAGACCAACCGCATGAATTGTTATCAGGAACTAACAGAGTAATAATGGGGAAATTAGTAACAGATGCGAAGACGTAATCATGTTCTCGCACACACACACACAAACACACATACAAACACACGCATATATACTCACACGCACGTACACTAATTTATGCGAACGTTCACGCAAATCCCTTGTTCCCATCATACCCCATCAATCATGTGTCTCTTTATATATTCCCGCCTCCCAACTCCAAATGTTGTACAAGACAATATTAACTTGAGTCATAAATAATCTTTGTTTTTGTTTACCAACTTTATACTTAGAAAAAAATAAAGTACAATTGCATTTTATGTAATTATATATTCGCCATTATTTGCGATGACTTGTTGCCACATTATTTCTGTGTCAGGCAGTTCTTCAATAGCTTTTCAGCAAATTTCTGCAGGTTTGTTTTTTTTATGTGAAAAAGTTTCCAACGAACTCTTGAATCTGGTTTTCATTAGAGAAAGTTTCCTCTCATCAAAGCCTTTTTTATCAATCGAAAAAGACAATAATCGACTGGTTAGGTGAACATGGTGGGTGGAGTAGAACAAACGAAACGTGCTCCATTTTTGCCTTTGCTCTATGCGGCCTTGTGTTATTTCCTATTAACGAGCTTCTTCTTATATGTGCCACGTTGCTTCAGGATGGTGGCGATCATGGCTCTCCATAATTTCCTCTCCTTTCTAGGTTTTTAGTAAATTTTATTTTTTTTCTTTCTCCCCTAAATCCTGTTCTGCCATCCATTTACACAAATGCGTTAGGTAGGTTTTGAGCTGCTTTTCTCTCTTGCATTCTTATCACATGTGAGTATCAGATTTTCCAAGCCCTCTTACCTTATTATGTTCCATAGAAATTTCAACTTAAGTATAATTGTCATTTTTGTTTCCATTTTTCCTTAAAAATTATTGTTGCTCACATTCGATAGTATTCTCAGTAGCCTTCTGTAGAACGACATTTCTGTTGCTTCAAGTCTCTTCTTCATCTGTGAGGAGATTGTCCAACATTCACTGCCATATAAAAGAACTGATATTACTTAGCAGTTCAGTAATCTTTTCTTTGCCCCTAACGAAATTTTTCTGTTTCTTAATACTTTGCTTAGGTTTTGGAAGGCATCTTTCACTATCCCAATACGCCTTCGAATTCCGATGTCGCATTTATCCACTCTCAGATTTCGACTAAAATGTTATCGACACATTGCAGCTGCTATATGTATTAATGTGCGTTTAGAACACTAAATGGATTAAAGCACATCTAACGAAACGCACGCAAATACATATACGATATATATATATATATATATATATATATATGTGTGTGTGTGTGTGTGTGTGTGTGTGTGTGTGTGTGTGTGTGTGTGTGTGCGTGTGTCTGTGTCTGTGTGTGTTTATAAGCAGTTTATACACAGAAATAAACGCTGCATGGCGACTGCCTCTGTCACCTCTCAAACCATCATGTGGCGATGATTTCTATATCCAGACCGCCTTTATACCGCCTGATAAAGAGCACTCGTCCCTCAGGAATATATCAAATTTTAATACTATGCATATACATATATATATATATATATATATATATATATATATATATACTATAATGAGAAGCCACGTATACTTTCTTAATATGTATATATAGAAAAAACAACTAAAAAGTTGTAAATTAAAGAAAATATTATTTTTTTTATGAAAGTATTTATTTATATTTTTTTATATATATATGTAATTTGATATTTCAGATCGACCTCGATCTTTCATCAGAAATAACTGTTTTTAGAGGTTTGTTTAGGAGTAGCGTCCGTCGCGAGACGCGGACGTCACGTGATATGGAATGCAACTGTGTTCAAATATTTTTAACGTAAATCTAAGTGTAATAATATTTTTAGATGTTGTGTAAAAAATTTTTTAACTATATCTAAAAAAAATGTTTAAGTATTGAAATATTTATAAAGATTTAATATACCCAAGTCTTTATTGAACCCTAGTTTATATGTATTTAATTTTAAAATCCAGTATTTTTCTTTCTTTTTTACGTGTATGTGGAAATGAAATCGGAATCCATCAATAAACATTTACAGTAGTCTAATGAGTGTCCTGATTGATTAAAGTGTTCAGCTATATATATATATATATATATATATATATATACTTAAATGCTATTTTAATGTATACCCAGATTTGATCAGATGCTCCTTTTATGTTTTAAACAGTATTTTATTTCTGTCTATCGGTTTGAATATTCGAGAAATCTTATTAAAGAAAAATACGCCCTCCAGCAGGATTCGAACATGCGTATCTCATTGCAGTCGAAACTGTCTTTCAATCCAACGTGCTTTCTGGAATCTAAACGAGGAGGATGTTGCTTAAAGTCAGTATACAACCTTTCTTAAGGCGACGCTCTTCGTGGCCGAGTCGGTTAAAAACATGTCGAATCTAACGAGGATTTCTCCAACAAAGAATGGCGGCAACAATCCATCTCTTTTTTCCCCCAGCTATGGGTAAATACCAAGACAGACTTGTTCATATAGACTAGCGTGGGCCCGTCTAGGAAAAGGAAAAATCTGAATTCAAAACCTTGAAATGGTTCGTTTGAGGACCTCATAACAAATTTTGTCCGTCAGAAAATTGCCTTGTTTCAAAGCAAAAAATACTGAACATTTTCAAACAATTTAATTTCCCGCCAAAATATTTTAAAAATTAAAGAGAACAATAGAAAATATTATTTTGGGAATTTTCAGACAGAACTAGAAATTTTATCGGGAACGTCTAAAGCTGATATCATATTTTTTTTTTTGCAACAAAAAATAGAGACCGGTATTTTCTCGTTTGAGTATTTAGTCCATGTTATATCAATTATATCCACTCAGTCAGGCAGGCATTTTTGTAATTCTGTAAAAAAAAAAGTCTATCGATCGCAATAGTTCCGTAAAAAACATTGAGAGGCAGAAACAGCCTATTCCGAAAGTGGTCGCAATGATGAATATATATATATATATATATATATATATATATATATATATATATATATATATATATATATATATATATATATTGTGTATGGAGGCAGCAATCTTTCATTTATGCAAGTTTCATTAAAGACGACAGATTTACTGCGATTAAGTTTTTTATATAATTTTTCTTGTGTTCTAATAAGTGCTTTCTTTTCTGGACACAGAGTGAGTAGAAAGTGTCCAAATTTTCTGTAATTCCGATCGCTTTCGGCTATTCTTTTAGCCATTATCAAATATGATTTTATTTTTGCTTTTTAATTGGATGTATGTGTTGTGTATGTGTTTCTAGAGTTATAGGGATATTTTAATTTCCGAACACATGTAGCACATTGTTGCCGTGTTCGTAGTTAATATTATAAGGACTGGTTTTTTCTTTTTATTATTAAGGCTTCCATTATTTTTAATCGTTTTTTTACATGTGAATGAGGTTATTATGTTTGTATTTTATACAAGTAGGTTTCGGATGGTGTCTGATAAGTTTGTATATGTGTTTAAATGGATTCTAATATGGCAGTCAAAAATAACATAAATATTTCCTACAAAAACCAAATGCACATCAACTACAAACAAGATGAATCTTTACTTAGAAATATTATAAAAAATATACTACCTGAATTGACCCGAACAAAACATCAAATTAATTATCTACTGCAAAAAGTTTAAAACGGCTAACCTTATCCTCAAAAATAAAAACACACCAGCAAAATCAAAATTACAACGAAAGAACATTGTCTATGAGTTCAAATTCCCCATAAGGGACTGTGTTCCTGATCAAAACGAATTCATAAATAATTATACTGGTCACACTACTACATGCCTATTGAGACGCATTACGTTACACCTATCCGACCACAGCTCTATTAGAATCCATTTAAACAAATACGCAGACTCCATTCGAAACATACTAGTAGAAAATAGAAACGTAATAACCCCATCGAATGTAAAAAAGTTTAAAAATAATGGAAGGCTTAATAATAAAAAAGGAAAAGCCAACACTTAATAATATTAACTACGAACTCAGCCACAATGTGCCGTGATTGGTAAATAACACATACATCCAAGTAAAAAGCAAAAATAAAATCATCCTTGATCATGGCAAAAAGTATAGCCGAAAGCGTTCGGAATTACAGAACATTTCGACCGTTTCTACTCACTCTGTGCTCAGAAAATAAAACACTTGTACGAACACAAGAAAAATTAAATAAAAAGCTTAATCGTAGTCAGTGTCTGTCGTCTTTATTGAAACAAATATATATATATATATATATATATATAGGTTGATTGAAAAGTAACTACCCATTTTAAATTACAATTTATTTATTAACTATAATTTTTACAAGAAATGAATATGAAATAAAAGCCTTTAGCATGAGGGCACCAGATTTCGCTACCAGCTTCTCGAAGCGCCAAGGAATTGCGTCAACAGATTTCACGGGAATTTTCGTGGTATGGAAGACATAACTTCTTGTATTCGCCTTTCAAGTTCTTCCAAAGACTTTGTTTGGCATAGTAGACTTGCTCCTTTAACCAACCCTAAAAAAAAGTCATAGGATTTTAAGTCAGGGTACATAAAACAGAGAGTTACTTTTCAATCACCCTGGATACTGAAAAATATCCGTTGCAGTACAGAATTTTATTAGAGCAATGAAAGCAGACATATTAAAAGGGCAAAAAAGGAACAATTCATAAGAAAAAAACTACTAGCCAATGTCCGCAAAAGGGAAGGCGGACAATTTACATAGGTAGGTTAATGCATCAGATTCGCCGATAGCTGAACATTTGATCAGTCTGCTCGGTCTTTAAATTTTCATGTATTTATACTATACCTATAGTATAAGACGACTGCTTATTGATTATATAAAAATGAAATTGGAAATGCTGTTACGTACTGAACACTTAGAAATTCAAAACAAACGATATAACAAAACCGATTCTTATCATGTTTTTCCTACACACGTTCCCTAAAAGAGAAACCATTTTATTTACATTTCATCATGTGATCTCTTGCGAATACTAATTCTTCTTCTTCCTCATCTTTTAAATTTTTTTACATGCAACTACCGCAAAAAGATTTTTATTTGGAAAATAAATATTGCGTGTAATCTTAAATTGTGTCATTATTTAACACCAAATTAATAATGAATTTCCAATGAGAAATGTATATTATGTTATCCTAAATGTTATTACTGCCGTAATTAACCCTGCCATGACGATTATTGAAAGTTTAGCGAAAATAAAGGTTGCTGCGAACATTACATTTTCTCAGCTCATCTTGCATGGATGCAAGTTGATTTCATTGATATGGAATTATTCTTCAAATAGGAAATTTATTATGAAGTTATGCCAGTAATATATGAGGTAGAAATGGTTTTATTACTTTTATTAACAGTTTATTTGATAATGTGTATTTTTAATGTACGTTATTGGTTATCTCACCGAGGCTGAGGTTAGCCTATCGACAAACATCACTCAGAATTTAAGGTTTATTTTTTAGAATTTGTTGTAACCTAGGAAGGGTTACTGAATGAGGAATAACCAAAACGCAGGTTGGAAATGAAATGGTAATCTTTATAACATCAACAAAATACAATACCCGCCAGCGGCGTGAAGTAGGTAAACCACTGCTAGTGGTGGACTACTTAGACAGCATATTACACCGACTTACAATAGTGTCCAACGTATTTCTGATGATTTGGACATACCCATTAATGTTCATAGTACAGAATATAACAGAATTGAAGTATAAGGTTTTTAAGGGTGATTTGGGGGATTTAAAGGTCGTCTTATACGCGAAAATATACGGTATTTTAAGTGGGTGGCTTTTGTAATAAAGGCAATAAATGAATGATCAGCAGTTTTCAATTACGAGGCTGTAAAACATAAGATTATTCGAGAAGAACCCATCCATAGTCACTGGAAGTCTTTCAGAAGGGCTCACACCATCGAAAGATCTGATCATTTGAGCATTAAATAAACTTCAAACTACTTCCTTATATGCGTAACCAAAGAAGTGATGGACTGTTGCCGCCTATCGCCCAGTTCACACTCCTTACCCGTCTTTTGAACAGGAGTAGGTATTTATCTCTTGATTCCTGTTTAAAATTGGATTTCTGGGTCCTTCTATCAAATTCTTCTCGTTATCTTCACTTTCACTCCCAGCAGCCTACTTTCGTCTTAGTGGCATTATCGCCTTCCTTGGGGTGAAATGATTAAGAGTAATGCTATCAGTAGAGTTAGTGAAATCGACGAACAGAGTTTGATTATTAATTGAGACTGCTTATATTCACTTTATATTTATCTCGTTAGGAAAGGCATGAATATACATCTCCCTTACACCTTATCCGTCCTACCTGATGACATGAATTTATTTTTCCTTTTGCATTGCCAAAAATATCTTTCCAGCGAAGAGTCATGTCATAATCACTATTTTACTTACTCAGACTGAATCAACAAATATTAACAAAAGGCTTCTACTCCAATTGTTAACCTTGTCAAAAGATAATAAGATATATTTAACTAAAAAAAATTTAAAGTATTTTTTAATATATTTTGGCTGTTTGTTTGGCGTAATAGTTACTGGCGAAAAAAGAGGATTTGGCGAGACGTGTTCAAATTCCGGCCGAGTATGTTGCATTTACTGCGCACTAATACTCTTGGGAAAGGCAAAAATATCCCCCAGCAAGGGAGAGTGGGCTCCTTAGCTTTGGGTCGGAACCAGTTTAGGAAACGGGAAACTTTGAATTCGAAATCATGTAGAAGAAAACGGGAAAACATGGCACTATCTTATTCAAGAAGTTATGGCAATTCACTTGAAGCGGAAGAAATAAGGCATTAAAATATATATATATATATTATGCTCTTAAGGTGGCGTGGTAATATGCCATATAATTTGAACGGTCAGATGAGAGGCGTTATAAAGATTTCTGTTACCGAAACGACCTGACAGACAAACTTTATGCACAAACTTTGATACGAATAACATTTTAGAAAGAAACAGAAAAAAATCTACATATGTGACAAATTTGACTAAGCCTAAAAAAACACGACAATAATCCTTATGCTTCGTCTGTGTGCGTGTACACACGCACACACACGCACACACACACACACACGCACACACACACACACACACATATATATATATATATATATATATATATATATATATATATATATATATTCAGTTCTATGTATATGGGTTTGTGACCCTGGGTTTCACGCTTTTGCGATCGTCATCCAAGCTGGAAAATACAAACATCATCATCACTATGTACACAAACAGAATCGAAATTAATGAAAGTGGGGGTGGAAGGCCCAGACCATTAGGAGTGGCTGTGCATGTCTACATGTGTGTATGTGTGCGTATGTGGGAGTGAGGAAGTGAAAGTTTGAAAAGCGTTAAGAACATCCCTACCCGCTTCTTGTTGAAAGGAATATCACTACACAGATAAGGCCACGGTCCGACACCGAAATAAAATCATAATTGCCTATATATATATATATATATATATATATATATATATATATATATACCCTAACGTATGGATGTGTATCTGCACCTAGCCTTGGATTGCTTGTATGGGTGCGTTTGCGTGCACTAAAATGCGTACACCTTTATGCGTATGAGAGTGTAATCTAGAACAAACACAGAAGGAAATTTCCCCTTCCACCACTAAACATATTTAAACAAGCCTAAATAGATCAATTTAAAAAATAAACAAATTTGTCTCAATCCATACAACTGAATATGTTAGCTCTATCAATGATATTGAGCACTTTCCACTAAGTACTACACATATTTATATATATATATATATATATATATATATATATATATATATATATATATATTAATGATAAAATTATTAGTAATCCGTATGGAATTTCGAAGAAGATATAGATCCGTTGAGAGCAAAAATATCATATATATATATATATATATATATATATATATATATATATATATATATATATATATATATATATATATATATATATATATATATATATATATATATATTCCACAACTGGGCTTCACCAAACGTGATCATAGTTTACATGATCAAAGAGCTCGTCTCTCATATTCAGTAACATGAGGTGGTAAATGCTTTTAAAATAATAATGATTATATTTCCTGTTTATTTATCGGGCGAGGTCCTGCATTTATCCTTTTGCAGAGAGAGCTCTTTCATGTTCAACCCGTCATTTCTTCTTCTTCTTCTTCTTCTTCTTCTTCTTCTTCTTCTTCTTCTTCTTCTTCTTCTTCTTCTCCTCCTCCGCCTGCTTCGTCATCACCTCTTCCTCTCCCTATCCTTCTGCTTCTTTAACTCCCCCCATTCTTTTTCAGTCCCCTTTTCCTCTTTCTTCTTCACATTATTCCTTCTTCTTCTTCTTCTTCTTCTTCTTCTTCTTCTTCTTCTTCTTCTTCTTCTTCTTCTTCTTCTTCTTCTTCTCCTCCTCCTCCTTCTTCATTATTATTATTATTATTATTGAGTGAGTGTACAGAATACAACAATGTGATGCTGTGGTACAATTATACAACTCC
The DNA here is from genome assembly GCA_964036315.1 of Acanthosepion esculentum. Lineage (NCBI taxonomy): Eukaryota > Metazoa > Mollusca > Cephalopoda > Sepiida > Sepiidae > Acanthosepion > Acanthosepion esculentum. The sequence continues at coordinate 62,481,995 of OZ038503.1, read as the reverse complement.
CGATCATGACACCCTCTCTGAAAAGGGTATACAAAGCACATGCACTACAGCCAAATGTGCGCAATATAGTGAAAATAAGCAGCATATAATCTTTTAGGTGAGGCCCATTTATAAATACCCCCAGGTTGGGTAAACAGATTGTCTCAGACAGTCTCCGAATGAGGGTGTTCTCAGGTGACTCTGAAGTTGCCTTGGTTGCTTCATCTTTCAAACGCTTTCTTTTTAATTATTTCACCCCAAGGAAAGCAATAAAGCCACTAAGATGCAAGATGTTACCGAGTGTAAGAGAATATGAGGAAAAATTACATTTTTAAGGAGAGAACTATAAAAGAACAGGAATAAAGAAAACAGAAGATAACCTTTGACATTGGATTTAAATTTTTGAAGATCAAAGTTGATTGGAAAGTAACAAGCCAGTAGAGAGTTCCACAAGCGACAAAGGAAACTTTTACAGTTACATCTAACCATTTCGACTCTAAAATCCTGAGGCTTTGATGAGGCCAATCTAGTAGTGCACTTAAATTCAGTGTGTGTCTAAGTACGATAGAAGAAAGTTCATCAGAACAATTACCATGGACGTATTTATAGAAAAGGCACAGGGAAGCCATATTATGGTGGTAGGAAAGTCGCCTTGACTGCTTCATCTTTCAAACTTAAAAATAACCCCCACTCAACCGGCACGTGATGCTTCCCAACTACCGACGCATATGACCGAGGATGCACAGTGCGTCATCCACTCGGATTCATGCCTAACTTATTATAGTCAATCAGGAGAGAAGCAAATATGTGCTATTGAACGGGATATTATTTATATTCACGGGATAATATATTGCCTATGGGAAAATAAAGGAAATAATAACTCACTACTTTTTTCTAGATATTAATTAAATCCAATAATAAATCAGAATTAAAAGGATATCGAAAATACATGAATAAGTGCAAGTACATGCATTTTCACTCACATCATGATAATAAAATTAAAACTGTTACAATAATAGGTTTTTATCTCAGAAAAATATCTATCTTGACGAAGAACGTAAATACTAAGACTGATCAAAAAGTACCGGGACTGTTCCTATGGTAACGGAACTAAAGTACGCAGATTGAAGCCGTTTGGCACATATTGACCTTGAAATATGTCGCGTACACACACAAAGTTATAACGTTCCCACTCGCTTTAGTTGTTGACAGCAGTGCTTGGAAGGAAAGTGTGTAAAGTGTGGTCACCTCAACACACCACAGAGATTTCATCAGTGACCATGGCAGACTTTTGGCCAAGCACACACTCCCCAGATTTGACAACCACCATTTTCCCCAAATATCGTCTCTTGCGACTATTTCCTCTTTCCAAAAATCAAATCCCACTTGAAAGGAACAAGATCTCAAGACGTCGAGAAATTCCAAGAGAATGCGACGAGGCAGCTGCTCGCTATTAATAAAAAGGAGTTACAAGAACGCTTTCATCAATGGAAATGATGCTAGATAAAGTGTTTGGCTTCAGAAACATGCTACTTTGTAGGAGATTAAATGCTGAATTGATATATGTTGTAGTTTTCTTTTTATGGCACCAGTCCCGATACTTTTTGACTTCAAATCACCATAATAATCTACTTGCTTTATACTAACCGCTGAAAAATAATAGCACTAAGTTTATACATCAACATTAAACGTGAAAATACGATACACATCAATGATAAACGGGAAGATTTTCCTAAAGATTCTTGGTATCTATCAGGGAATGACTTCTTGATAATATTGATCCTAGCGAGTGACACGGTTGAGAAGTCCATGAAAACTATATCATGGGTTCATCCAAGCTTTTTTAATGAAACTGCTTCGGAACAGTTTGGAATCCGTCAATAGTTGTGCTAGCAGAAATCTACAAGTCATCGTGACCGAAGAGTTGAGCGTATTATCCGAGTTTAAACTGTTGATCACACCAAAGTATGCGCCCTCTCCCAAAAACTATAACTGGTCCGATCGTAATAGATGCATTATAAGCCACAGCCGGAGTCTGTGAGTGATGAACAAACATAAATGTGCCTGAGCAGGCGTCTGCATCAGGGATGAGTTAGCCACCTTGGCAGACAGTCATGCCCGGAAAAGAACGGTCAGCTTTACATATTCGGCAAATTTGAACAGATCTGTTCCTCTGTAAAATATACACGGTTTCCTATGTCTCCCCAGATGTGACTGGTGAAATAGATATCGGCTTGGATTGAGAAATCGAAAGAGCTTAGTTCGAATTCCAATTGGGTTTGTGAAAGGTATGAAACCATCTTCTCCACCAGCTAT
>OZ038503.1:62472200-62474700 GCA_964036315.1 Acanthosepion esculentum | reverse complement strand
AGATACAGCTCTAGGACAGGCATTCAAACAAATAGACAAAGACATTATCAGCACCAACAGTGGAACACATCACATGGGGATCATACGATACTAAGGGGAGATTTCGTGAAAAACATCGCTCTAAGTCTGGAACATTGTAAGAATATATTAAATACCTGTTTACGTGTTTAAAACGAAAATTAGCCACAAGTCTGGTGAGAATATATTTATATATCTCTAAGTGCTGACTTCCATGTCCACTTTTATATTTACACACGCTTTATCTCTGATATTGAGCACTTTATCCCATAAATATAGCACACTTTAAGACTATATTTCTTTATATATATATATATATATATGTATATATATATATATATATATATATATATATATATATATTGAGGAATCTGAGAGCCGAATTCGAATTCCAGTCGAATCTATTACATTTACTGACGTGCTAGCGCCCTTGGGAAAAGGTATGAATCCTCTTCTTCTCCCTCCAGCTATGGGTAAATAGGAGGACAGACTGGGTTCTATAGTCTTGAATGGCAACTGGTCTAGGAGAAGGAAATAATCCAAACCTGTGAAGTGTCGTTTGGGGACCTTGTGGCACGTAGTGCAACAGGTCTCTCTATTCGGCTCTTCAAAAAGTGTGGATGATTCTGCCCAAAACCTTCACCACTATAATCAAATATCATGTACTGGTGTCGGGCTGTCTGTTCCTGGATCTGATCTGCTTGACCCTCATACGCCGAATTTGACAGGAGAGTCGAGAGAATCTCTCTCTCTCTCTCTCTCTCTCTCTATATATATATATATATATATATATATATATATATATATATATCTTTGAATAAAAACAAAAGGAAACCTTTCCTTAGATCACGTGTTTCTTCCTTTGATTTACTCTCTTTAGTTTATTAGAAATTAAATTACATCGCTTAGCTTCCTGCATTATTTACCCTGATTGTCAATTAACCTAATGTATATTTATGAGTCCTTCTTAATTTTTCAAATTCTGAACATCTAAAACATTTTTAATTCTGCGTATGAATACTTGCTGCAAAATAAAATGCTTATACTTGCCTTGATAATGTCAGTTGCATGTCAAATAATTTTTTAACTGTATCTGAATTTTTACACACACACACACACACACACACACACACGTATATATATATATATATATATATATATATATATATATATATATATATATATATATATATATATATATATATATTCAAACGTGTTTCATTGAATAATATAGACATTATGTCTATTTATTTTCATAATAATCCTTTCCAGTTCTCTATTTAGTTTCTTGATGTTATGATGAAATTCATCAAGGAAGGTGCAGTATTTTTTTCCTACTCAGGTACTATCGATCTCCACCGAGATCATCTTCAGGGGTGAATTAAAAACTTATTCTTACTGTGATCGTTGCGATGTTGATTTTTATAAACATGCGTAAACGCGCTGTTATAATTATTTTAAAATTGTAAATATATCCGTTTTATCTCTGGAATCTTTTGCCAAACAAGCGTCCCAATGTAAGGTACCTTACCAGAATTGGCAGAAAGAATGTAACATGTTTAAGTGAAGATAAGATGCTTATATATATATATATATATATATATATATATATATATATATATATATATATATATATATATATATATGAAGAAATATAGTCTTAAAGTGTGCTATATTTATGGGATAAAGTGCTCAATATCAGATATATATATATATATATATATATATATATGTGTGTGTGTGTGTGTGTGTGTGTATATATTCAAACTTGTTTCATTAAATAACACTAATATACTACAACATGAAAATAATAAATACAAACTATATCAGAAGCAACTAACCAACACTGAACAAAATTTATTATGAGTATAGTAGCAAGGCTTTTAGATGTATTTGAGTTGACTAACATTTAACACCATTCTGGAATTTACTATGTTGAAATATTACCATCTTGTTTACAAAACATTGTAACCAGCACGGTTAATTTTAAAATAATTATAGCAGAGCGCGTTCGTGCGTGTTTGCAAAAATCCCTATCACAACGATTACAGTTACAAGTTTGTCTTTGCATTTCACCCCTGAGGATTATCTCAGAGAAGATCGAATGTACTTGGGTTAATAAAAAATATGGCGCCTTCCGTGATGAATTCCGACTAAACATCGAGACGATAATTAGAGAACTAGAAAGGATTATTATTAAAATAAATAGACATAATATGTCTATATTATTTAATGGAATATATATATATATATATATATATATATATATATATATATATATATATATATAAAATTAGGAACCACTTATACACTCGCTACCATGGTTTCAACCATTAAGGTCTCTTCAGGCGGCCACTGCTAGACCAACTCTGACCAACAATCGATTAAATATATATATATATATATATATATATATATATATATGAGTTGATGCATTTTTGAATTAATATTAAGTGATGCTAATAATTTATGAGTAGCTGTA
>OZ038503.1:62462200-62467200 GCA_964036315.1 Acanthosepion esculentum | reverse complement strand
AGCAAGCCTTGGGAGATGCCAGATAATACAAGATATTTATTAACTGCCTTCGGGTCCCTCCCTCAGTAATTTCCGGGCTGGTTTGAATTCGAAGTTTTCCCTTCTCTTAGACCGGTTTCCCAGTTGCCACCCATGTCCTGAGGGGAGAAGAGATGGATATATAACTAATGAACTCGACTGGAATTTGAACTCTGCTTTCCGATTCCTCAATCCGAGCCGTTAACTATTTCTCTAACGTGTCTCCAAACCAGTTAATATTAACGAAACATAGTCTATCAAGAGAGCCTTAGTTTTCTTCAAGGTACTTACCTCGGGACATCATAACTTCACCCCAGTGTCACTTCCACGTTTCAAAACGATCTGTATTGTCTGCTTTCGGGATCGACATCAGCTTCATCCTGCTTAATCTTGTCCACGGTCATTTTAGATTTTGGAAGTTAAACGTTGTTACAAACTATGGACTGTGGGTCATCTAGAGATAATACAATGTTTTGTCAAAAAATCGAACACGAGACAACGCCCACAGAGCACAAAAGCTCACACATTGGAATGTTCCTGCCGACTGAGTAGGGGATAATGACTGTTTATGGATGTGCAGTAAGGTTCCTTCTGACTGATTGCCATGTTACATCAAGACCGCGCAAAGATTTCATCAAGTATTCCAAATGTCAGGATACGTTCCGGACAGACATCGTAGACCTTTCCATTATGAAACGACTTTTTAAATAAACAGGATAAATTTTAAAATGATCATGCTTGAAGTAAAATCAAGTCTTTACATTCGTTTCAATCCATCAAAATATCCTATCATCAGCATACACGATTTCGTGACATGGTAGTTAGTGAGCTTGTCTTGAAATCCAGAGTCGTTTGTCGTGTATGTTCTCCATTGGGTGCCTCACTTTTGCAACACTGTGCCAGATAAATCTAAACTTGCTACATAATCACACTTACATATTTGACTCTGATTCTGCTGTAATTATGGTCGCATTAAATAAGATCGTTTTATACAAAACGCATTATTCTTTATCAAGATTTTATGGGTTACCACTGAACTTGATACTAATGTAAGAAAAATTGATTCACAAATGACTTTTAATAACAAGTTGTCTTTCACAATTAAAAAAGACAATTATCTTACAAAGAATTGTTCATATTAAAACTTAATAAAACAATGTCTTAACTTCCGCGTGTAATTAAAAAATGATATAAATACTTTTACAATTGTGTGTGTATATATATATATATATATATATATATATATATATATATATAATCAAAAATAGAGGTAAATTCCCAAGCAAGCGTTTGCATACAAATACATATATATACTCTAGAGTGTAAGAAAAAAAAGTGGTCAATGTTAAATAACAGAGCTATTTAATATATTAACAAATATACATAAACCCCAAAATTGCACCTGAAGATTGCATATGGCATGAAACTTGAGTGTTGCAATGAACCTAGAGTATTATGAATATTTGATAAATATGAAGAAATATAATTTTAAGGTATGCTATCTTTATGGGATAAAGTGCTCAATATCAGAAATATGTATGCGTATGTAAATATAAAAGTGAACATTGAAGTCAACTGTCAGAGGTGACAGACATTTTCATGCTCAACGCAATCGTCACGTAGCCTTACAGTTGCGTTTAGTATCAAATAGTCTGTCGTTTGTAAGTGTTGAATTCAATGCTCACTTATATATATATATATATATATATATATATATATATATATATATATATATATTATTGTGCATTTCGTCAGCAGTCCCTATTTTATACAAGTTTCGTTAAAAATGACTGATATGGTATTGTATTTAATTATTTTATTTTATTTTTTATGTTCTTCATTAATTATTATATGAATGTATGGATTCCGTCAAAGTCAAAAATATAATCATCTTTGATAATGGCAAAAGAATAGCTGATAAGGCAAGAGCATACAGAACATTCAGACAATGTCTGCATAAGTTACGCCCAGAAACGAAACAAATTATTAGAGCACAAAAAGAAAAAGAAAAACTTAACCGTAGTACCTTGTGAGTCGTTTTTAACGAAACTATGTATGTATTTCTGTAATATATATATATATATATATATATATATATATATATATATATATATATATATATATATATATATATATATTCAGACAGGTTTCGTTAAATAATTTAGACACATTCTGTACTTTCGACATAGCATAATGTCATCATCAGGGTATTGTTAAATATAAAGGAAGTATTTAGCGTTCATCATTGTCAAGGACATAAATTGTGGTCATCCGAACATTTCCATTTTTATGTGGTGTCACGAAAGCTGTGTCATGGCTGGATGACAGATTCCGTTTAAGGGGAGGTAACTAGCAAGGCTGTAAAAAAGTTCCGGGCTTGAGTAGTTGCTAGATAAAGAAAAAACAGTGAAATTATCATTCACACTTGTCTGGTTAAATTATTTACATATATGTTGATTTAATTAGGTAGTGATCCTTTGAATTTCACAGATTCATTTTTGTTAGCCTTAGAAAACTGATTAGGAATACCAAAATTTTCGTTCAAATGATTTTTTATTTTCCCAAGTACTTTCAAACTCATCTGAGACAATCTTCAACTTGTTAAATTGGCTGTAAATGTGTATATGTATTTCTGTAAATTTCACAACATTTCAACTGTTCGTTTTAGTGCGTTATGCAGCGTTCTAGATTTCAAATTCAAAATTCACGTGATTTTTTTTGTTTTTTTTCTCACTATATAACGGCAGTAAATTTTCATTCTTTATATATATATATATATATATATATATATATATATATATATATATATATCAGAGATAGAGCGTGTGTAAATATATGGCCTGACGATTGCATCTAGCATGAAACAGCCTGTCGCCTCTAAGTGTTGACTTCAATGTTCACTTTTATATTTACACACGCTCTATCTCTGATATTGACCCCTTTATCCCATAAATATAGCACACCTTAAGAGTATATTTCTTCATAATTATATATATATATATATATATATATATATATATATATATATATATATATATATATATATATAATAGAATAAAAAGACTTAAACACTAATATCCCATGGTCATAATTTATTCCATTGGAATCGTAAAAACGACCCAATTCATCAGACCTACAGATTCAAAAAGTTTTTGAATCTGTAGGTCTGATGAATTGGATCGTTCTTACGATTCCAATGGAATAAATTATGACCATGGGATATTAGTGTTTAAGTCTTTTTATTATATCCTTACTCTGTCCTGGACATCGAGTTCTACCTGGATCATGTCCTCTTGGAATTATTTTTATACATATATGTATGTGTATATATAATTGCATATGTATGTGCATATTTACCACTAATATTGTATATATATATATATATATATATATATATATATATATATATATATATATATATATATATATATATATACACACATTTTTTCTGCTACAAATATTTAAGAACTTTGTTGCTATACTCATAGTTGACTATATTTTGAGTTTTAATTCTCTTCTATAAAGGACTTCTCGGATTTTTAGTTTTCGCTTATTATTATTCATGTAATATGGATCTATTTTCAACTCATATCCGCCTAAAAACTGTGAGTATATATAACGATCGATTAGAATATTTCTGGAAAATAACGTTTTTAAGACAAGCAGTCTTTGTAATTGTAGTGCTCAATATTAAGTGGTGGATCATTAAAATTAATAAATAAAAGCACATATTTACTTATTTTGCAGTAGGATTATGTGTTTGCATGTGTGTATCTCCATGACATGAAGTGGGCTGATTATACTGAATCAATCGCTATGTCTACTGCTAGGAAATTTGGTTCGCTGTGCCAAGCCAAACAATTTTTCTCGTCAGAATCCTTCTTGCTCATTTATAAACCTACCATTTGTCTGTGGATTGAATCTTACTTACATATCTGGTCTGGTGCTCATACTACAGTGGCCTAAGAAAAGTTTTTAGCTACATCCAAATTCAAAATTTCTCTACTCAACATAAATAAACAGTATTAGGAAATGGTATAGAGTAGGTCCTCCATTTACTAGTTTCAGTGCTTGTGTTCGATTTTTCATGGATTTCATCAACTTATCAAAAATCGTCTGATCCATATTTTGCTACTCCTTTATCAATGTTTCTTTAAGGGTTGCAACTGACGTGATTTTGGTTGCACGCTCTCGAAGTCTTCGGTCAAGGGGCTCCAAAACGGGCTCTATTGGATTCATATGAGGGCTTAAGGCAACCCATGACAGTGACCTGATTCCTGCCGATTCCTTCCAGGTTTTTTGCTACTTTACTCGCATGCCCTGGCGCTCTATCTTCTTGATAAAGGTAGACATTCTTGTCAATCTGATTGGATTCAAATAGTGGGAGTAGTCCTTTCTCTAATATTTGACAGTATTTTGGACCATTAAACCACTCATCAACAAGAATCATCTCAGATTTCCCTCCAAACCACACAGCGTCCAACACCATTATTCCAATCCCTCCATGTTTCATGGTCGCCTGCAGATATACAGCGTTCCAAGTCTCATTCTGATTTCTCCAAACAAACCTGTCTTGAATTCGAATATTGGCAATAATGTAAGTCCTATTCTAATAGTTTCATTCTCGCACTTCTTGTCTGTGGAACACTCTTCTGGTTTCTTGCTTACCTGCAATCTACAATCTTCAAAAATTTAAATCCAACACCAATCGCCATGTTCCCTCTTCCTGAAATCCTGTTCTTTTATTGTCCTTTCTTCTCACTAAAGTCTTCTAATTCTCATTCACTTCCAGTAGCGCCTTGCATCTTAGTGGCATTATCGCCTTGCTTGGGATGAAATGATTAAAACGGGAGAAAAAGAAAATTATATTTTGACTAAAATAATTGTTCGAATGCTAAACTTGCGAGACATTGTTATAAATGTTAGTCGAATTCTTACTTTGGCATTCAATGAGCATAGCGTTGATCTGCTCGTATCTATCG
>OZ038503.1:62442200-62457200 GCA_964036315.1 Acanthosepion esculentum | reverse complement strand
ATAATCAATAGAAACATAACCGAACAGCTTTAAATAAAGAATAATAGAGGTATAATTTATTTATAATAGGTAATATAGTTCGAAATATTTAATAGTGTATGGTTCCTCCTTTATTTTGAATAACCTTTTCAACCCTTTCTGGCATTGACTTGATCAGGTTCTGGCAAATCTCATCTCCAAGCATTGAATTCCATTCGGATATGAAATTCACAATCAAATCCTCTTTGTTGCTCAACTGCTTTCTCGAGAACCTGTACTTTATAATGCTCCATAAGTTTTCTATGGGGTTTCGTTTCATCGGAGAAGAGAACATTTAGTAAAAAAAAAAAATCAGGTGAGTCACTTTTATCGAACAGCACTGTATATATATATGTAACTAAGGTCTAGTATAAACCGCAATTTGGTTTTGTGCGTGTTGAACAAACATAAATGTACCAGAGCAGACGTCTGCAACAGGGATTACCTAGACGTTCTAGCAAATGGGCAGCCTTAGATACGAATGGCCATTATTTAAGCCACTACAATATGTTGATATACTTTTGTAGTTTATCTAGGTTATACTAAAATCTTCTAGACATAGGTAGTTTCACCTGTCCGGAATTTCCAAACCGCATTGCTGCTTTGCGAGTTTTATCAGAAAACTTGCGAAAACACTACGACCACAACTGATAATGAAAGTTGGCGGGGCAGCGATAATTTTCCGCGGCATTGTGTAATTTTGAATTTTGAACTCTTTCTGAAGCATTATTGAAAATCACTCATCGTTGTATAGTCATTCTTTACGATTCCATCAGAATTTTTTTCTTCCTGGGCGTTGAGCATGGCAGTTTGCAATTATAGAACGCAGAATGAAATGAGCGCTCTTTGACTTTGAAACTTTTACCAGATTTCCTTGTTTCTGTTATCTAACGCTTAATTAAGTTTCAAACTGCTGATAAGCACACACACACTCAGACATATATATATATATATATATATATGTATATATATGTGTGTGTGTGTGTGTGTGTGTGTGTGTGTGTGTGTGTGTGTGTGAACAAACTGGGATAGATAGATAGATAGATAGAGAGAGAGAGAGATAGATATGAACACTCTGAAGTAGATAGATACATACATACATTGAAAGATAATGAACATAGCTTGTAGGTACATATGTGTAATTGTGCGTGAATGTATGCATGAATACTAGTTTTATATGTGTTTTGTATAAAGCGCATTGTTTGCGTATGAACATGGGTGCGTTTGTATTTTAACGAAGGACTTGGAAGGCGTCATGAATCCAACTTGGGTGGAGACAGTCACCAAATTAAGGATTCTTCAGTGGAACTTTCTTTGGGATTTGTTTACATATATATATATATATATATATATATATATATATATATATATAAATGTATGTGTGTGTGTATGTGTTCTTTTTCACTAAGCATTAGCCTGGACATGACAGAAAAATGCTACCTGAATTATTTTCAAATTCATTTCTCTTATCAACAGATATCTAATCTGACACCTGATCAAACATTATATCTTTTTTTTTTTAAACATCTGGAGAATGACACGAATGTATTTCCTCCGGAGATGTCATCTTGATTAACAGAATATCACAACAAACACAGACAACATGGAAGTCATTAGTGACAAAACGTACATACAGCGGTTGGACAAAATAATTGAAACACTTGTTTAATGCAAAGAAAATTTATTTAATATGGAATTGGTCCTCCTTTAGCCTCACATACAGCTTTAATATGTCTAGGAATGGAATCATACAGCTTCCTGACTTCATTCAAAGGAATTTTTAACCATTCTTCCATTAACACCTACTCCAGCTCTTTAAGACACGACGGTGGGGGATAGCGGCTCCTAACTTGTCGCTCCAAAATGCACCACAAATTTTCAATAATATTGCTATCTGGAGATTGGGGAGGCCACTCTATGTGTTCTAGCTCACTTTTATGCTCTTCATACCAATTCTTAACCACTCGAGCGGTATGTATTGGAGCATTATCGTCTTGAAAGATGCAGTGACCATCAGTGCTAAAGTCTGGGCCATTGGATGAACATGATCTCCCAAAATGTTCAGGTAATCTTTGCTGTTAATTCTTCTATGCAGGGCAACTATTGGATCGAGACATTTCAATGATATGGCTGCCCAAACTATCACTGATCCACCTCCATACTTCACTGTTGGAATAAAGCAGTCAGGGTTGTAAGTTTCTTTGGGGTGCCTCCACGCATAAAGTCGCCCTGAAGTTGGGGAAAGAGAAAAACTGAACTCGTCTGAGAATATGACTTGCTTCCATTGGTCTGCAAACTAAGCATTGTGATCTCTGCACCACTTCAACCTCTTCTGAATGTTGCGAGTGGAGAGAAGAGGTTTCCTTACGGCGGATCTTAAATGATATCCAGCCTTATGGAGCGCACGATGAACAGTTTAACTAGAAACTGGACTATTCAGATGATTATTCAACTCAGCAATCACTTTGGCCGCAGTAGTCCGATGATTTTTTTGCCACATTGCGTTTCAATGCACGTCGGTCCCCGTCAGTAAGTTTGCAAGTCCGGTCCGAATTGTTTCGGTTACTCGAGGTTTTGCCCTGTTTCTAGAATTGCGTTATAGTTCTTGATATGGTAGCTCTTCAAACAGTTCAGCAACCTTAGTGATCGAGTCTCCTGCTATGCAAGTTCCAACAATTTGCCCTTTTTCGAACTCGGAGAGGTCATGCATTTAGCTTAAATTTTACTAAATTCTAAAAATAAATAAGACAAAGACAATAAATTAGATAAATAAACGTATTTACAATAGATATAACCTGCAATTATAAAGTTTTAGTTAAAGTTATTAATATAATAAGTCTTTGAAATATAGGAGTGGGATTCGCACCTGTTACAATTATTTTGTCCAACCCCTGTATATATATATATATATATATATATATATATATATATATATATATATATATATATATATATATATATATATATATATATATACGAATAAGTAAATATACCGATTCTTAACTGTATACATGCATTTTTGAATACAATCTTATATTGAAACATTCGCATACGTATTATAGAAAATATAAACATTTATTTAGCATTAAGTACTTGAATATGTATGTGCATAAATACATATACGAAGCTATATATTTCGTTCTATGTAATTAATTAATATTTCGTTCTATGTAATTAATGTTAAACTCTGAATTCAGGGTGTTTTTAAGGAAGGAAATTATGTTAAAAATCAATATTTGTCGTGAAAAATGTTGGTTTAAACAATAGTTTATAGATTTATTGATATCGCTATATTAGTTATTTTATCGTTAAATCAATATCCTTTTTCTTCTTTATCTTCTACTATGTGTCGCGTCCCTTCAAGACATTGACAGTCATAGCTCTCCGCAATTTCCTGTCATTTGTATCACTTAATAAGTATTATCCTTTTGTTACCTCTCTAAATCCTGTCCTGCCATCCATTCACACAGCTCATTTCATAGATTATGCGTTGTTTTCATATACCACTCTTGCTTTCATGCTGTCCTGTGAGTATCAAATGTCTCAAACCTTCTTTCTTCATATGTTCCCGAGAAATTTTGTTTCCATTTTATTTAAAAACTCGCCGTTGCTCACATGTTCGTTCCCTTATTGTTGCAGCATACCTACGGACGATAATGAGTATGTCCCCCATTCACATAAAAACAGTAGTAAATATTGAACGTTGACCTGCAGTTGGAGATTCGTCTCATGCTGTACAGGTCTCTCTGCCTTCGGGCAGAAAGGATCCTCGGACGATGCTATGTCGTAGGGCAGAGTCACGCCTCGGGAAACAGCTGCCCTACTCTGCTTTATACGGTGTCTATGGGGAATTTTTGGCCTTGTGTCACATCTGACAGCGTGGTGCGGTTGGTAAATATCCTGCAGTTGGAAATTCGTCTCCAACTGTGCTGGTCAAACTCTCTGCTTCCTGGCAGAGAGGATCCCAAGACGAGGCTATATCGAAGGGCAGAGTCTCGTCTCGGGAAACGGCTACCCGACCCCGTTTTATATGGGGTATACGGGGAATTTTTGGCCGAGCCTATGGGCTCGGATACCCCACGTTAAATTTGGCCTTGTGCCACATCTGACCGTGTGGGGCAGTTGGTAGATATCCTGCAGTTGGAGATTCATTGTGGAATTCACTTGACTCACTTCTAGCAATTGACTACTTTTTCTAAGCGCTGCTGGCAAATCTTATATGAGTTGTTTGTGTCTTAAGTATTATCGTTCATTAGCAATCTTTGTTTGATTATTCTATTCAGTAACCTTCCCGAGGTTACAACACTTATATTCCCATTATCCTTCTGTGAAACCACATTTCTGTTGCTTCAAGACGCTTATTCATCTGTTGGCAGATTGTCTCGCATTAACTACCATATCGGGGACGGATATTTCATAACGCTCCACACTCTTTCCTTTTCCTATCGGCATTTTCCTATTTCTCAATACTTTGTTTATTTTTTGGAATGCATCCCAATTCACCTTCAGATTTCAGTATCGCACTTTCCGTCCTCTGTTAAAAAACTTCACAGATATTTATATTGTTCTACTTTGGTATCCCCAATTTGTAATTTGCCCGATGCGATGTTCCTTTTGCGTAAAACCATACATTATGTCTTACTGCAGTTGATGTTTTGTGCTTTCTTCTCGCTTTCCTTCGCTAACTTCTGTAAGAGTTCTTGTAGTTTCATTTATATCAGCTCCTTGGAATCCGCATGCCTTATGTTGTTAAAACTGTGGCCCCCAATAACGAATCCATGTTGAACATCTAATTCTCTGAGAATCGCCTCATTGTATAGGTTAAATAAGTCCGGTGAGAAGATTCATCCTTGTCTTACACTCCTTTTATTTTTGTATATTTACTGAAGACATTTTCTATCCGTATGCAGGAGGCTTGCTGCCAGTATAAGTTCTGGATTATTCTAATCTTCTTTTCAAATATGTCAAGGTTAACGAGCAGTTCCAACAGTTCTTTGTGAATTAATTTTTTGTTCACATTTTAAAACTAAATATCCGTTTTAATATCCATCTATATATAGTATATGATTTCTAGACTATAATGATATTTATACTTAAGCATTTATACGTACTTCTATTTATTAACGGTTGAGAGTGTGACAAAACGAGTTCAAATTCCGCCTGTGGTAGTTTTTTTTTTGGGGGGGGGGTTATAAAACTACATCTTTCGCCTTCCTTTATTTGCAAGCTATTAACTATTTTCTAATAAGAAAACTATCAGTATTTACGTTTGATGAGCCTGCATATGTGTTAGACGTTTGAGTATGATTGAAAGTCTTTGTACCTAAGGTAACTTTTAGATATAAACAATGAAAGTAACTCCGTTAAACATACCTCTCGGTAACTAGCGCCCCCTATCTTTTCTTCACACTTTATACTTTAGTTCACAACAATAGGGTCCCGATTCGTTCTATATGATTTTTACAAAGAATAGAGAAGCTACTGTAAATAATCGAATATGTCAAAAGTGACTTGCAAAATGTCATGCGAGAAATTTCTCGCTGTCTTGTGTGCCACTTCTATAAATATTAAAATCTGATCGATATAAATGTATTTTGAAAGTTAAAATACACAAAGAGCTGTTGATTTAGATGAAATACAAGGTTTTGGTGTTTAAAACACTCATCAGCCTCAAATTTTTAATTAATTTGAGGTTTTCATGCAAAAAAATAAAAACATAAATAAAAACATAACCTACCTCATAACACCTCATTTGATAAAAAAAAGTTATTGTTCTGCCCCCGAGAGTACGTGTCATTATACGCGTGCATAATCTCGAAGACAGCCAGATAAACGCCCCAAAACCCTGAAGACAAAGTCCCGTTAATCAGCAGGTTTATTAATAACCAAAAGAGTACAACTAGAAAAAGAAATAAATACATATAAATAAGACTAGATTTCTTGCCCAAGACACACCGCTACTATAATGGCTGCGGTACATATGATGTTCTTGCCAACCTAATCGATTAAGAGACTTGTGACGTGACGATCAATTCACGCGAACAGAATGTGTTCATTTCTGCCGCTAAACATTGTGAAAATTACCCTTTTTAATTCAGTGTGCAAGCAGCTCAAGAAAACTATTTCGAAGAAGACGATGGATACTAAGCCTTAGTTTAAGTAATGTTTTTCATGGTCAGAATCCCTAGGTAGCACTTTGTATTTACAAAGAATCAGCCTGTACTCTGGTTGAAATAATTGCGTCATTTTACAGCCGAGAATCTTGATAATCACCAGATTTTTTAAAGTTCGCTTTAATCTGGCCTCTCTCCCCCTTTTGGAAAACTGATACTACCAGCTATCGTTGTTTGACAAAGCTAAAGGGCTTGTTAAACTGTCAGTTATGAGGGGCTGCTTTGAATAGAAAGTCACTCTTTGCCCAGATTTATTGAATAATAGAAATGTTTTCGGCGGGAGTGAGGCTGATACATAAAACTATTCTTTTGGAGTAGGGCTTTTTTTTTCTTTTTACTGAAAGTGGTGTTTAGGCCCTTACGCTGGGAGAGGGTACCCTCTTGTCACCAGTTCAACGATTTTTGTTGGATACAAGTAGGGAGGGGACATGTCGTATCAGTCAAGACAGGTGCGTAATAGAAGAGGGCGAAGTTAGAAAACGAAAAAAGGCAAATAATAGCAAGGAAAGAAAAATAAATAATAAAACGTGCTAAAGACAGCAATAGCGAATAAGTTTAGAAAAAAGAAGTATTCAATTAATAAAGAAGCCTATTGGCCACTTTACTTGGCAGTTTTGAACAAAAGAAACATCAACAGAATGTGGATCTAATTTATTTATTATTATTTTTGCTTGTTCGATTATTATTATCGTTAATCATATTATTTGATTCACTGTCTTTGTTAGAAGTCAACTGTCTCGTACTTGTGACTAGAATATGCGTTACGTTGGTATTTACTGAACTTCTCATATCCATGAAAATGAGTTTCCTCTTCTATGCTTTGAATATTGCCGCCAACATATGACCCGGCGCCCCTGCTGTTTACCTTGAGCTCTTTGATGAGATCCAAAGAAGAATCAGCAATATTATCGATCCTGACCTGGCAGCTCGGCTTCAGTCACTTTCTCACCGTCGTAAAGTTGCCTCCCTGTGGTTTTTCTATAAATACTTTCATGGTAATTTTTCGGATGTGCTCTTCACTATGGTATGCAGAGGTTTTTTGGGTTTAAATTTAAGCGCAGTACTAGACTGGCGACGAGGTCTCATCGATTGACAGTTGAGTTCGCTAGAGCTAACCGTAAATTCTATGATAACAGTTTCTTTTCTCGCATTTCTTGCTTGTGGAACTCCCTTCCGGTTCCATACTTTTCAGCCAACTTTAATCTGTAAATATTTAAATGCAATGTCCATTGTTATATACTGTCTTCCTGATTACTCTTTCTTGTTCCTGCTCGTTATTAATGTTTCTGTCCCTAATTATTCCACACCCTGTAACCCCTTGTGTCTTAGTGGCTTTATTGCCTTGCTTGTGGAAATTCCATCCGGCTCCATGCTTTCCAGTCAACTTTAATCTGCAAAAATTTAAATGCAATGCCAATTGTTGTATACGGTCCTCCTGAGTACTCTTTCCTGTTTCCGCTCGTTATTAATGTTTCTGTTCTTAGTTCTTCAACACCCAGTAATCCTTTGTGTCGTAGTGGCTTTATTGCCTTGTTTGTGGAACTCCCTTCTGGCTCCATACTTTAAAGCCAAGTTTATTCTGCAGAAAATTAAACGCAATGTCAATCGTTATCTAGTGTACCCCGATTACTTTTTCCTCTTCCAGTCTATTATTAATATTTCTGTTCCTAATTCTTCCACACCCAGTAACCCCCTATGTTTTAGTGGCTTTACTGTCTTGCTTGGGGTGATATCAATTAAAAATGTGTGCCGTGCCCCAATTTCCTGTCTTTTGCGGTCTTAATAACTTTTGCTTTGTTGCCATCTCTCCTAAACCCTGCTCCGACATCCATTCACTTAAGCTCGTCAGGTAGGTTAGGCGTGGTTTTCCTCTGGCTCACTTGCCTTAAATCTGTTCTATGTGTATCAAATTTTCCAAGCACTCTTTCCTCGTTATGTGGCTCAGAAATTTCAACTGTCTCTTCCTGATGGGATACAGATTTTTTAATCATTTCACGCCAAGCAAAGCGATAATGCCACTAAGATGCAAAGAGGCGGGGGGGGGGGTCTACTGGAAATGAAAGAGAATAAAAAAAGACCTTAGAAGGAACCGGAAACCCAATCCAAAAAGGAAACAAGGTAGAAACCGCTATTCTAATTAAAAAATGTCGGGGGGAGGGGGGAACCAGGCGAATCTATCTACTCATGTAGACGTTAGAAGCATAGATTTGATGTAGACTTTAGAAAGATCAGGAAACACAATTCTAAACAGAAATCAAGGGATAAATATTTACTCTTGTTCAAAAGACTGGAAGGAGTGTGAACTGGACGATAGGCTAACCTATCTACTCGATACCATGTAAAACAAAAATCCATTAGATTTCAACAACTATGGATAATCCCACTGGAGAGCAATTATCCACAATGCTGCTGTTTACTGAGTCCATGGGATGTGAAGGCGATTATGACGGAAGAGGAGGATTAAATCGTGACCATAAGATTCTTATCCGTACTCTCCCAGAATACTTGGCTTATACTTGAAGATTTTTCCTTCCATTTCTTAGACGCGGGAGATTTAGATGCGGCAAATCCTTTAAAATTCGAGAAGTAAGACCGCATCAGAATTTTTCACATCTAGAATCCAAGCTTCTTTCAACAAAGAATGTTTCATAGGCTATTTTTGTCGTCGCTAATAATGATCAATACGTTTCTTGACACATTTTAGGGGGGGGGGCAAGAATTTGGGAGATGTTAATGTAACAAACGTTTCAATTTTGCTGCATTTCAACGGTTTTTATTTCTTGTCCGACGTGCAATGTAACTTTCCTATCACCATAAGACAGTGATTCTCACCTCGGCGTGCCGCGGTACAATAGTGGGCCGCGCGATCCTTTTAAGTGTACGGCGAAATATTGTCACGGCATGCATATATATCTGGAACACTTAACAGAAATATTTAATCAAGTAAATGATACGAAAAGTAGCATGCAAGGTAAAGACGAAAATATTCTCACTTCAACAGATTTGGTTGGTTGTCCTCAAAAAGAAAATTTTGACTTGGAAAAATAGAGCAAGGTAGGGTAATCTGTTCATCTGTCTGTCTCTCTGTCTCTCTGTTTTTCAAATCTATCTATCTATCTATCTATTTATCTATCTATCAGTCTCTTCACACACACACTCACACACACACATATAATTCTGTTTATATCTATCTCAGTTTGTTCATATCTATCTCGGTCTATTTATATCTATCTCAGTCTGTTCATTATCTATCTATCTATCGATCTATCTCAGTCTGTACATATATCTCTCAGTCTATACATATCTATGTATCTATCTATATCTCAGTCTGTTCATATATGTCTATCTCATTCTGTTCATATCTGTCTTAGCCTGTTCATTATCTATCTATCTATCTATCTATCTATCTATCTATCTATCTATCTATCTATCTATCTATCTATCTATCTATCTATCTCAGTCTGTTCATATCTATCTATCCCAGGTAGCTTAACTAGTCAATTATATGAAAAGTAGGCCATTGAATCAAAGATTATTTGAACAACTATACAAAGAAATGGACTCTCACCATGTTAAATTATTGTTGCATACCGAAGTTCGATAGCCGTCGGAATGTAAAATATTAACTCGTGTTCACGAATTGCACAAGGAATTAAAACATTTTTCGATTAAGAAAAGCAGGAAAAATTCTGTGAATATCTTCGTTGCAGATTTTGAATGTCTAAACTGGAATACTTAACGAAAATATTTAATCAACTAAATCATACGAAAAGTAGCATGCAAGGTAAAAACGAAAATATTCTCACTTCAACAGATTTGGTTGGTTGTCCTCAAAAAGAAAATTCGGGTAATTTTGATATATTTCCTTCAATGCGTACTACTTGCATTAAAGATGTGACCGCTATTATGGTTACTCATCTGAATTGCTCGACGAAAACATCGACGATTATTTTCCGTCATTCAGTACATAAAAGTATGATTAGATTTGCAATCCCTTCATAAATGTTCCTTCTAATAGTGGAGTTCCTTTATGTGAAGAGAAAGAATTAGCTACCATTTCTAGGGATCGGGGGCTCAAAACAAAACATTCGACGGTAACCATTGATACATTTTGGATTTCAATACAAAAGGAATATCCCACATTAGCTAAAAAGGCTTTACCAGTTTTATTACAATTTTCTATTTCTTATTTATGAGAAATAGGCTTCTCGACCCTAAATAACATCAAAAATAAGAAGCGAGAAAGACTACGCCCAATTGAAGAAGAAATGAGAGTTTGCTTATTGCACATTCGACCAAACATTGAAGAAATCGCCAAAACATAACACGTATATGTTTCACTCTAAATAAGCTGCATAAATAGTTGAATAGAAACATAGAAATAAGTTCATATTTGTGCGTGTATTTTAAAAAATCTATGCTTTTATTTCATGGCATTTAAATGTATACTCTTTAGAAATTCTGATAATTGTACCATGATATTTTCCTTTGTTCCTCGGTGTGTCGCTGCCTAAGAAGATTGAGAAACAATGCCTTAATATATATACACGGAGGTATAAATCAATTTGCCTGGAGTCTAATGATGAAAAAACAAAGAGAGAGATGAGGATAAATATTTTTTGTGTAAAATAAACACAAAATTATTTATCATCACTTTTCTCTTTTAAACAATCTACTAAATTAAATGGGGGGGGGGTGTAATACTAATTCTTACAGTTAGTACTATAATTTAATTTGGACAAATATCCTAATCTTCCTTGTTATCACGTTTCGGCCGTTGTTCCATCCTTCATCTGGCGTCTGTCGATCGGAGTAACCTTCGAGGATATTCGAACTAAACCTACGGAGGAAAACTGTTCTTGTTCCGCTGTTTTTGTCTAGGAATATATCATCTTGTTCTTTTTTAGTGCGGTTAAGTTATTGCTCGACTAATTTCCATTGAAGTTTGTATTACTTGGCCCAAGGATTGAACTCACTGTTATTAAAACAAGAGCAAATCTAATTAAGTTAAATTTTATTAATCGGGTATGTAATTTAATTTGTGTTGATTGGATATATAACCAGGTATATAATTTAATTTTGTTAACCGGGTATATAATCGACATTATTAGTAATTACTTTGTATTACCCAGTATAACTGACTTTTACTGCAGACATCAGGGTTTACACACTGACTCTACCTCTTTAATACAAGGTGCTGTCTAGAAGATGGATATCTCGAGTGAAGCATGCTTCAATTTCTTCTCTGAAATTAAGGCAGTGCTGATCCCGTCTCAAAGGACCGGACATACAGCAGATAATATATTGTTGTTTTCTATTTAAATTGGATTTCGCATTTTTTTAAATCATTATTTTTTTTTTTTTCGAACAAGCTCAGGCCAATGATGATAATTATATAAAAGTCAAAACACATGAACAGTGATAAGCAATTGCCTTGACTATTTGGCGTAACTTGAAAATTTAAATTCTTTCTTTCTTTTTATGTGCCATGTCCTTTCAGGACGTAGACGATCATGGCTCTCCACCACTTCCTATCCTTTGCAGCTCTCAACAAGTTCCTTCCTTCTGCTTCCTCCCCTAGACCACATCCTGTCATCCACTTGTTTAAGTCTTCCAGGTATGTCACGCGTTTTTCTTCCTTGTCTCTCTTTCCCTCTATTCGACCCGTGGGTATCAGATTCTCCAGGCCCTCCTTCCTTATTATATGTCCCAGAAACTTCAGCTACCTCTTCCGGATATTAAGTATAATTCTCCGCCTTGTATGCAACCTCTCTAAAAATCTCATCGTTCCTCACACGCTCGGTCCATGATATCCTTAGCATCCTTCTGTAGGACCACATCTCTGTCGCTTCGAGTCTCTTCATCTTTGAGGAAATCGGCCAACATTCTCTGCCGTAAAGAAGGACAGATGTCACGTAACAGTTCAGTATTCTTGTCTTTGTTACCAAAGATATCCTCCTGTCTCGCAGTACTCTGTCCAGCTTTTGGAATATGTCCTTGGCCATCCCGATACGCCAAACAGATCTCAGTGACGCACTTACCGTCCTCTGTCAAGACGCTTCCCAGGTATTTAAACTTCCGCGTCTGTTTCATTCCAGTGTTCTCGACCTTCGAATCGTATTTCGGGCTCATCCTTTTACTGACGACCATGCATTCTGTCTTCTTGTTGTTTATGCTTAGTCCCTTCTTCTCCCTCTCTATCGCTACCTTCTGTAGGAGATTTTATATTTTCATTTCCGTGAATTAGTTTATCATGACTACTGTAGTGAGATCAATGTGCCGTATCATGACATTGATAAATAATAATTGATTTTGTGTCGTTTCCTCTTATTGTGTGTCTCTGTCTCCTATATGTTTCCCAAAAAACATTCTTTAAGTTTTACCTGTATGGCTCAATCACCAACACACGCGCCCACTTCCGTCTTTCCTGACACAGGTCGTCGAAACTCGAGTGAACGTCTGTGCTTTTATTATCAGAGCGTATCACGAGCGTGTTTACCGAACGCCTGATCTCCAACAAACAAGCCTTAGCTAATAAACTGCGTACGCCTTGCCCGTTATATCTTTTGTATTTAGCCATTATCTGGTCGTCAAGTCTGTGTAATTACGCGAACGGAAAAGTAATGACACCTTAAGTTCATACAAGAGGGTTATGGTAATTCGAGTAGGGAGTAATATCAGAATGACTTTAGAGCTAGACCGCGTCTAATCGTTTATATATGTCCACATCGGAAAAGGCGTGGCTACATCAAGTCACTTTTTTCTTTTCTTTTTTTTTATTCATTTCACCCTAAGCGAGACGGAAATGCTACTAGTTGGGTTCCAGGGAGCGAAAGTGAGAGAAAAGACTGAGTATAGGGAGGATTGAGGAAAGGACAAGAGATAAACAGGATTCAAGAAGATAAATGATGGTGAGTGACGTCGCATTTACATTTTGGAATATTGTAGTTATCAAAAACACAAGTAAACCGAAGGGGGTTCCACAGGCGGGAAGTGCAAGAAAAGAAACTGTTGGAGTAGAAGTGGCGGTTGCATTTAACTATTTCAACAGTAAACGAATGGCACCTAGATGGCAATCTAGTAGCACAATTAAATTCATGCAGTCGGGCCATCAGGGAAAAAGCTCGTTAGAGCAGTTGCCATGAAAATCTTTGTAGAAAAGACGGAGGGAAGCCATGTCATGTCTGTGAGAATGTGACTGAAGTTACGATGCCTAGTCAGGATCAATTC
Organism: Acanthosepion esculentum; assembly: GCA_964036315.1. Lineage (NCBI taxonomy): Eukaryota > Metazoa > Mollusca > Cephalopoda > Sepiida > Sepiidae > Acanthosepion > Acanthosepion esculentum. Next base: position 62,443,779 of record OZ038503.1, on the reverse strand, counting down.
CATTGCAGATCCTTCTTTGGATTTTGTCAAGGCCCTCGAGATGAATAGAAGGAGCACCAGACCAGATATGGCAACAGTATTCAATGCACGGACAAATGGTAGATTTGCAAATGTGCAATATGGATTCCGACGAGAAAAATGGCATGACACAGCGACCTAACATTCTCTGCACTAGACGCAGCTATTGATTCAATGTAGTTGCTCAACTTCAAATCAGTTAAAAACGTGAGGCCAAGAAGGCGCAGTGTGTTACTCTCCAGAAGTCTAGCGTCAACCATGCTGATGGCAGACAGAAAAAGTTTCTCTCCGGTGGTTAAATGAGAGCAGTATTCTTTTGGTTGCTCATTTATTTATCAGAGTACGAACAGATATGTAAATTTGTGGGTGTGTGTATGACGAGGTGGGAGTTAGGGGTTTGAGAGGGAAACGGTTAAAACAAAGACATAGAGAAAAGTCAAAATGTATAACGCTAAAAATGGCGGATAAAATCTGGCACTGAGAGGCGGGGATCGGAAAGAGGACATATTGAATTGGTAGGGAGAAAGAGTTAGGCACAGTTACCCAAGATTATGAATATGGGTGTGTATGTATGAACTAACGTGCTTACGCCTGTATGTATATTTATATGTGAGTGTCATCGCAAAAAACACAGAAGAAAATTTGCCCCCTTCGACCACACAAATAATCAAACATAAATAAGTATAAATAGATCCGCTTTTGAAAAAACTAAACCCGTTTGTCTGAAGATTGCGAAAGCATGAAACCCGGCTTTACAAACTACTATCCATCCAACCGCATATATTAGGTTTATCACGGATATTGAGCACTTTCCCCTAAATACCGCATATATATATATATATATATATATATATATATATATATATATATATATATATATATATATATGTATATATATATATATATATATATATATATATATATATATATGATGTATCCCACAGCGAGTGCTGATGGTTATTAAATCTTTTATATATATATATAATCCATTTTATAGAATTATATAAATAATCTTTTCCTTAAATAAGTGGACTGAAATTAAATATATTCGACTTTTCAATCCGCACCTGACGATTGCATCGTGCATAAACTCATTTTGTTCTTCGCTGTTGGTACAACAAATGTATATCTATTATTATTATTATTATTATTATTATTATTATTATTGTTATTATATAATGATAAATCAAGAAAACACCTTAAAATCCATATGAGCTCTGATTGGATTAATGTCCTCCTTGGAAATATCCCTATCAATTACAAGTCGGTATTAGTGTGTGTGTGTGTGTGTGTGTGTGTGTGTGTGTGTGTGTGTGTGTGTGTGATTCCGGCATATATTACACTATGATCTTGCTAAAGGTGTTGGGTAAAGCGCTGAAATATTGAATTCTGATTGTAGAAGTCAGATTTATAAATGCCGATCCATATGCCAATAAGTCTATTATGTTTTGCTAAATTATATTTATTTTTGTTATGGATATTCTTTAGACTTTCACTGGGATATATTCCAAATAACAGGTAGGTCATACTGCTGGAGAGTGAAAAATTGAAGGGAACGGCA
>OZ038503.1:62424700-62434700 GCA_964036315.1 Acanthosepion esculentum | reverse complement strand
TCTTGTCTTTCATTATCACTATCATCCACATATATATATATATGTGTGTATGTATGTATGAATACATATATATATGTGTGTGTGTGTATGTCTATGTATGTATGCAGGAATTAGTATCAAATATGGTTTAAATCCGACAAAATCATAAAATATATAACGTTTCCTATCATATATCTTCTGTCATATATATATATATATATATATATATATATATATATATATATATATATATATACATATATATATATATATATATATATATATATATATATATATATATATATATATATATATATATATATATATAATATTATTTTCTATATATATATAAGAATAACTTGACTGTGATTGTCCCCGATTACGCAGGTTCGTGGTACTGTGTCCACTTTCCAAGGGTTAATATATATATATATATATATATATATATATATATATATATATATTTTATATCTTACTGTTCTTTCCTTTTTATTTATATACATATATATATATATATATATATATATATATATAATGAAACACACACACACACAACTATATATATATATACACACACACACACACACACATATATATATATATATATATATATATATATATATATATATATATATATATATATATATATATATATATATATATATAGTTGTGTGTGTTTTTCATTGAAGATAATTTACAAGGCACTGCGATTAAGTACATTATATTTTTCTTACCAGTGTACAAGAGAATTGTTTTCTTCTTTTTTATTACACACTTTATCCAAAAAAAGTAATCCCTGTACGCATGCCAGAAAATATAATAAAAGCTTAATCGCGGTGCCTTGTAAGTCATCTTTAATGAAACCTGTATAAAATTGGGATTGCTCTTGGAATATACACAATATATATACATATATATATATATATATATATATATATATATATATATATATATATATATATATATATATACGTATCGGCTCTGTGTGTGTTTAAAAATATTCTTGTTTGATCATTATTATCCCTAACATATGATCAAAAGTTATTGTTATTTACGAAGCCCAAATCAAGTCTGAATCATGGTCACGTGTATGGAGCTACCAGTGAAGATTGTTATGAAAAGAAAATTAAAGTCCTCCAAGGTTAACTTGTTAACCATTACGCTACAGCGATGCACCAACATTTGTTGCAAAACCGAGTATTTTTTTTTTCCCACACATAACGCGCGCAGGGTCCCTAGAAGTGGAATAGTCGTCAGCCAGCTAGTCACGCTAACTCACTTACAACTGAATAATGAGTTCAATCCTCATTGGGTACCTATACAGACGGCCGTGTTCCGTATTTAAGCTGCGCTTAGAATATCGCAACACATAATGCGTGCCTCAACAAACCCATAAAACAAATGCATATAAACATTGTCCTGTACGTCATTTTCCTAATATCAATTTAGTTTGCCTTCTGATTGTTACTTCCGTGAGTTCAATCCTGAGTTCCTTTCCATTCCTGTGACTTTGATCCTCATTGGGCACTTTGTTATTTTTTAAAATATTTACACCCGAGGAAGGAAAAAGTTGTATATATATTTACGGACATTCCTAAACATAATATTTTTTGCACACGCACACATAAGTCTTCGGAAAACTTCAACTAGACTGACTAAGATCCAGTTTTCTAATTTTCTTGACGCCGCACAATCTTCCAGAAAGAATGCTTGCACAAATCGTATATTCCGAATAACTCCAAAGTAAGTTAGCAAACTTACTAATCTTATACAGATATTTACTAAGCTTAGATTTGTCCAACACTCGCAATTACGAAGATTATATTGCGTCAATTTTGTATCTGGGGAAGGGCTATCCGTATTTAAAAATCACATTTAAAATCTTGTCTTCTTACCTGTGTTTCTACCTGGGCTCGAACACCTACCACTCACGTTGGCGGGAAATTTGCAGCTACCTTTAACCATCTACGCATACCTAGCGCCGCCGTATGTAATTCACCTGAGCTAATCACCCTTTACAATAGCAACTATATTACTACTGCTACTACCGACATCGCAACCTCTGCAAGAACTTTTACCAACTGCCACTATTGTAACTGCCTGTTTGCCGAAAAGAACCAGCTGTCGAAACTAGTTCTAAACTCAAGCTCAACGCCAACAGCCGCGTTTACTACATTTACACAGCGACAAGGAGAGCGGGGTGAGTACTCTGGCTCATATATTAAAGACGTTTCTTATTTCCCCGCCGAAATTTTCGTTCGAGCCCCACCCCAGGATAAGTAGTTCTCATCGGCAATAAGATATATTTTCTAAATGTATTTTAACCCCCAAATTCAATACGTATAACATCCTTTCGTTAATAATAATATCGATTAAACTGTAAATTTGGCGCAATTCGAAGTTTTTAAATGTTTTTGCTCTATCCATAAGTTAAGCTAAATTTTGCGATCAAGCCAAGTGTTGTAAATTTCTGTTTGGAAATTCGTTAATGTTTTGTAAACTGATTGGTTGCAGAGATGGTCGATGTAGCCGTTCGATTGTCCTATAGACGACGGAATCTATCATTTTGATCAATTTTGGTGTCCAGGTGTTCGCTTTGTGATTTCTTTTTTTTCGCTTTGCTTTTTTTTTTCTTTCTTTTCCTAGAGTTGAAGGTGTGGAACGGTTTTAAGTGAAAAAAATAACACTTTTTCTCTAGAATGACATATTTTTATAGGGTTGTAGATAGATGAGGGGTAAGAAAAATTCCAAATCGCCCTCCCATGTTCGATCACTGCCCCCTACCAACTCCATAAATTGTAATGTACATATACTTTACTAACATATATGTTGGAGATACAAATATAAGTATACTCTTGATTCTTTGCGCGTACTCTCTCTCTCTCTCTCTCTCTCTCTCTCTCTCTCTCTATATATATATATATATATATATATATATATATATATATGTATATCACTTTTTCGTACACACACACAAATATATATATATAGAGAGAGAGATAGATAGATTTGTGTGTGCGTGTACGAAAAAGTGATATATATATATATATATATATATATATATATATATATATATATATGTGTGTGTGTGTGTGTGTGTGTGTGTATTCAGGATGCAGAAGTTAACTGAGAACAAATGAAATAAAGAAATGCAAATTTAATCAATAGAAAACAATAGTACAATTTTTTGAAAAAAGGTTTACCCACAGACTAAACGCAGAAAAAGTTTATTCTACAAAATTGCCTTCAACTTGCGAACGGTCACGATGTGGTTTGGAAAATGACTACAGACTTGGATCAATTGGATCTCGTTTATGTTGGCATCATACTTGCGAAAACGGCTTCCAAAGAGTCCTTCGTTTTGTGGGGGTCACTGGTTGATCTGCCTCTCGACATAACCATAGACATAGCAGTCCAGAGATTCAAATCAGGAGAGCTAAGCGACGACATGCTGGATGGGACATGATCGTCAAAATTCTCTTGGGTCACGTGGACCATGTGGGGGGAGCAGAGTCTTACTGTTCGGCTACACGTTAATTCCAGGCTTGACCATCATGTTCAGTTCCTCGATGCAGAACCTGAGACACTGCGGGAAGAAGTGAAGCGGTATATCATGGCCCTCGTTGCTTGCGACCCCTAACCCTACCGCCAGACGGATAATGAGAACATGGTGTGTATCACTGTGGGGGTGCCAACGTGGGTTCTACAGAAATACACCTGTCAATCGACCTGTTCACCTGACTACTCCAATTCGCTGTGGTCATCTCGTGTCACGAAAGCGACATGCCTTTATATTTCTTGTGTCAGATTGGAAGTTGGCTTGTTAATGAAATGATAATGTTAAAATTTGGCGCATGCCGAGTAATATCACGTAAGGTAATTTTATATTACAAGCCCAGAAAAAATGTATTCTCAAACACCTGACGTGCTCTCTCTCTCTTTCTCTCTCCCTCTCACGTGCACACTCTCTCTCTCCCTTTCTCTTTGTGTGTGTATAAAATAGTTATTTGTCAAGTTTTCCAGATATACAATATTTTAATATCCAGTGAGGATCTCAGTATCGAACTCACAACCGCAAGTATAACTTCGCAACAACAGATCGAGAATCTGTCTGTTTATCTATCAATCTATAAGCCGGTTTTTCAGTCTACTATCGCACAGAGGCCTAACCAAAGATTGACCTGGCGAGTAATGGGCCTTACCTTACCAGGCTGACCTGTGATTTACCAAAGACCACTCAAGAGAAGGCGTTGGTAAATCAATATACGTAGCCTCAAGATGTAGAATGTAAAGTCACTTTTCTTGTCAATGCCCTTAATCGAACACTTTACATACTTAAACTTTTCGAAACACTGACACTCGCCATCTATCCTACATATTCGCATAATTTTAATTTTCTACTTCCACGCCTTATGGTCATATCACACACCTCTCAGTTAGCCTCTACCTTGAGTGGCTCTTGATGATTGTATTAAATGAACATTAGTTAAAGAAAAAAGTGTTGGGCTATGAATTTACTGTTTCTTCCGTCTATACACAAACACACGCACATATACAAACACCCCCATATATACATACACACACACACACACACACACACACATCTATATCTATCTATCTATCTATCTATATATATATATATATATATATATATATATATATATATATACAAGATAAAATGACTGATATGGAACAGTTTTAAGACGGAATATGTGAAAACTGGATGAAATTGGATGTTTTAAATTTTTATTCTGTTGCGAACGTTTCCTTCAATATGGGCATGATCATAGCAACTAATATATATACATACATATATATATATATATGTATATATATATATATATATATATATATATATATATATATATATATATATATATAAATGCATGTTTCATTAAATAATATAGACAAGTTTTGTCTATTTATTGTAAGCTCCTTTCATATTGTCTGATAAGCTTATCAGACAATATGAAATATGAAAGGAACTTACTTAAAATAAATAGACAACACTTGTCTATATTATTTAATGAAACATGCATTAATGAAAAATTGCTCCCTAAATATACACAATATATATATATATATTTATATATATATATGTGTGTGTGTGTGTGTGTGTGTGTGTGTTTGTCAAAAGGAAAACTTAGCTGACGCATCGGGACTTTATCAAGGCAAATTTGACTTCAAAAAGTCCCCCAGAAGTCCCGCGTCGGTTAAGGTAAGTTTTTCTTTTGTCTTTATTCATATTATCCTTCAACAGATATACTCTGAAATGTTTACACCCACCCCACACACACATGTGTATTCAAATGAAAACAAAAAATAGATACTGTTGAAATGTTTACAAAATATGAAAGAAATAGAGGTCATTTGATATGCATATCGTCTTTTACTAAACTTTAGTTGTTTTAACGGAAGTCTACAAACATAGGTAGCTACTCTACCTTGCTTGTATTGTGGTCGGGTGAGAATCTAACCAACTACACAAGCATGCAATCTAACCAGATGAGCTTGTTTCTCTACGTCAAGCGCCCCATGCGTATGGGAATATTCATGTGTGTTGTGAGCCTGCGTATGTCTTTATATGTATACGTTTACTCTAACCTAAAGAACTCATCTTAGAACTCATCAACAACACGCACACACGCAGACACAGACAAACAGCCACGTGCGCACACACCCACCAACACACACCATATATATATATATATATATATATATATATATATTAACTGTCAGTTGAACACAGAATTTTGTCATTGAAAATGATGAACACTACAACATTTGTCTTGAAATAAACAACACCCTGATGATGACATTAATCTATGTTGAAAGTACTCGGAATAAAATAATATGTATCAACACCTCAATTTTCTCTCTTCCTTTAATAATGATACCAAAAAGCTTGTCCGTGAATATGAAAGGATCCAAATGAAAATAAGCAGACGAAACTAAATTATTCAATGAAATATGTTTATATCTATCTATCTATCTATCTATCTATCTATCTATCTATCTATCTATATATATATATATATATATATATATATATATATATAATTGTGGTTTCGCCTATCTCCTTGTGAAGGTTTTTGTAGAACCATGCACACTTTTCAGAACAGATAAGAGCGAAATAAGGCCTAGTCTATAGTTATGTTTGAATTTCTTGCCCTAGAGAGCCTCGCCTGCTCTACTATTTTTGGGGGTTGAATAGGTCCGTAACTTTCACAAGGGTATTTGTGCGATGGTGAATGTAACAAACTTAGTATAACACGCTGATTTCTCTTTGCACACAGACACAGATACACACACACATACACACACACAAACACACACACACACACACAAACACACACATATATATATGTAGTTGTATGTATGTATGTATATGTATGTGCGTGTGTGTGTATTAACAAACAGTGTTTACTGCTGAAAAAACACTAAGTAAATAAATTATTGAAGATCAATGTGTTATTTTATTTTATTTTTTTTTGGCGAGCAGATTTTGTAATAAAGCTCACAATAGGGCATTGATTGTAAATAAAAGAAATAATTAACTTGCCCCTTAAGTGCAGATTTACGTCTGCGTAACTCTCGGTCTGGAGATAAGTTTTTTTTATCTATTTTTCATTATTTATATATATATATATATATATATATATATATATATATATATATATATAGATAGATAGATAGATAGATGTACAAATAAAAAGAGACAAGTGGAAAAATAATTCTTAGCCTACGCGTTTCGTCCTCTGATGGACTTTATCAAGGCAATGTCTTCATATATATACGTATATATATATGTATGTGTGTGTGTGTGCGTTCGTGTCAGTTGTGTATGTGAGTGAAGAAAAGAAATCCTCTTGAAATAACTGCAATATCTGAATAGTGTGTTCAATTGTATGCTATATATTTGACTATAATATCTCACGATATAGAACTTTTTAATAAAAAAAACAACAGTATACACACACATGCACAAATACCCAAAATAAATTTACACGCGCGTCTTCCTTCAAACATTGTAAGTATCTATTTTATCGGGACTCAAACGCATTATTCAAATTGACAAGCACTTATATGGAAAATCGACATATGCCTAATCCATTAGTGGATAGTTCTGTTGGAACGTCAAACCCTCTTCAATTCTAGTTTTGAATTCGGAGTTTGTCCTTTTCATAGACCGGTTGCCAACCAAGGCTATCCTTCTGTGTGGAGAGAGAAGGGATTTATTCATACTTTTCCCAAAGATAAAATAACTCAACTTGAATTCGAACTCGGCTCTCCGATTCTTCATTCCTAGCCGCCATCCGTTCCTCCAGCGTGTCTCCTAATGCTAATAACGTTGCTCAATAAGTTTTGGTCGTGGTATATGAACCGTTGCCTTCCAACCTATGAGTTAGCATGAGAATTCTTTAAAACAATAGAAATGGTCGAGAGTCCATGCATTCATTAACGAACCATCAAGAGACGAATATATCAACGTTCACTCAAGCAAATAAGCAAATCAAATAGAGAGATCGTGTTGCGCCAGTTTTCATTTTGGGTAATGCTTGCTCCTCTTGAGAATTCGTATTCACATTCCAGACTTGAATACAGTATACTGGCGCAGATGGGAGGGAATCTATTAACTCAGTCTAACCCATCTCCTTCACGGTGGAGTAATGGATAGCGGCTCGGATTGAGGAATCGGAGAGCCGAATTCATTACATTCACTTACGTGCTAATATCCTTAGGAAAAGAATGAATCCTCTTCAAATCCCCCGCCCTCAACAGCTATGGGTAAATAGCAGGACAGACTGGGTTTAGTTGCGATCCAAGGCAACTAAACCCAGTCTTACCGCAGAAAGAAATGGTAACCTACTGCGGGAAAAAATCTGCCACGTCTGTCATGTATCGAAAGATACATGATCGCCTACGCGTGTATCATAACTGACTGACTAACCCATCTAACAAGCACGTCTCTCCTCGACTGGAACTCGGTGGTCGGGTTTCGATTCCAGCATCTGTAATCTATTTTAACTTCGTGTGGCAGAATTTCAAACGACCCAAAGTTTGTTTGTATTTCTATTACTTTTCTCATGACTTGCGAAAATTTAATTTGTCTATGTATTTTTCGAGTCAAATTGATTTTTCTTTCCTTTATTTTGTTTTGTTTTTATTTTTCTGCTTTTCCTTAAAAACAAACAAACTAATGTTTGTCCTATTATTTGAAACTTCCCCGCCCCAGAGCAGCGTTTCTCAACCTTTTTTACCCTTGTGCCACTCTCGAAATAGTTTTCATATCTCAGGGAACCCCTGCATAAAAATTAATATATACCATTATTAATATATTTCTCTTTTATGTTTTTATCGTAGTTCACGTGCTAAACATAATATATGGACACCATGCATGCGTCCTGTACTCGAGTGAGCCACTCAAGGAGACACGAATCCGTCACGTACAGGTCCTGTCCACTCACCAGTGAAGGCGGTTTCACACTGACGTCATACAGACATCGCTAAATACATTCCCTAAAATTTTATGAGGATGCAACCTTTATTATAATAACCAAGGATTTTCCAACAATATGCTGTACTTGTATAATAAAATTACGATTATAAAATTAAACAAAAATCACTCAAAAATACATTAGCCTATTTATCGCTGTTTAAGCCCTAGCGATCACTCGCGGGATCTTCTATATCTATCGCGGAAACCCTAGCGATCACTCGCGGAACCCTAGCGATCTGGTGTACACCGTCTAAGAAACACTGCTCCAGAGTGGTCAGCATTGAGGATCTAGTGTCCTCAGATTTATAAAATTGTCTTCAGTTTTCTCAACTTCCTCAAATATTCTTAATATTTCCTGGATTTAGTGTTGTACAGCACATGGTCAGATATGTGATGGGGAGCGGTTGTAGAAATTTTGTGTTGCACCTGTCTTCGAAGTGAACGTGGCCTATTTGCAATCCTTGAAAATCATCATTTTGGATCCTGTTTTTTTTTTTGGAGTGGGGGGTATCTTGGTCCGACCAATAATCGCTAGTATCGCTGAGAAACATACAACTCTTTGAGCCACAAGGTAGCAGTGTTCATTGTTCGGAGCTTGAAATCAATTTACAACACGTTTCCATAGGTCGTATTTAGTTCTCTCTTCGGCCACGTGTATTGAGAATCCTATGACAAGATCGACTATAAAGGTAACATCTTTTGATACTACTGCCGTGAGAGGTAATTATTGGACAGCGGTTTATCCAAATACTCGGTTCCTTATTCTCTATACTGACAACCGTCGTAGCATATCAGTGGCAGTAGATTTTGCAAAACTATCCGGTCGGTGAAGCAGGGAAGAGTGGTTTCATGCCTTTTCCAAAAGTATTTACGCTAGGTTAATATATTGTCTATAATTCAATATATGCCTTTTCCAAAAGTATTTACGCTAGGTTAATATATTGTCTATAATTCAATATATTGTCTATAATTCAAACTCAGTTCGTTGATTCTGTTTTCTGAGTGTTTAATCGTTACGCCATCCCGCACATAAAGGTGTTATTATGAATGTATTCGCTAGAGGTCAAGTGCCAACAAGTCTCCTTACAATTTCAGTAACATCTTTATGATTCTCTTAGATTTTAGTGATGCACCTTCATCAGATGTTTAAAAATTCTAATCTTTTTCGAGTGTTCCAATGATTACCGGTCTGACGTTGATCACGTATTGGGCTGGTATGACTTTCTTTTTACATATTTTCCCCACGAGATTTTTTTTGTAAATTTCGCTTTTTTATTTAAAAAGAAACTTGTTCATTCAAATTTTTTACCCCAAAGTGCTCATATTTTCATTGTCTATTCACCTTAAATTACTGTCATTATTTCTGTGAAAGGTGTGGCAGGTCTAAACATTGTTGCGATGCACATGGGGAGCAGAGGTCACGGAAAATATATCTCGCATTTCTTTCAAGGCTATTTTAATGTGAACTTGAGTTGTGTGATATTTTTCGAATTCTCTTCACCATTTTGATTTCTGTCGTTC
>OZ038503.1:62414700-62419700 GCA_964036315.1 Acanthosepion esculentum | reverse complement strand
TTCACTTATTAGGTGTTCATCTCAGTAGTATACCGGAGATTAAGTGGCAACAAGTCTCCTCAAGACTATAACACTTTTCTCAGCTCTTAACTGTTTTTTAACAAAACTATCATTATTATTATTATTATTATTATTATTATTATTATTATTATTATTATTATTATTATTAATAATAATAATAATAATAATAATAATAATAATAATAATAATGATAATAATAATTGTATATATGACCTTTTTTTTACAAAAATGATCAGTGGAAAATGTCCATTTCTGACCTTGGGTCCCTAGTCGGGACCCGGAAGGAAGTGTATATACAGCAGAAATCAAAGGCAATAATAATAATAATAATAATAATAATAATAATAATAATAATAATAATAATAATAGAGGAGAAGGCAATTTAAGAAAGAGCAAAAAGAGAAAGTGTCACAAGGTCAAAATACTGCTGAACATTGTCAAACACTTTTCTTTTTCTGTTCTTTTTGTGAGTTGTACTTGTGAGTATAATTCTGTGTATTTCTTCATGGTCTACCAGGAATCCCTTCATTGAGTCTATCGGAACCATTTACAGTCAATCCGAGGGCTCCAACTACAACTGGAATTATTTGAATTATTATTATTGTTGTTATTATTATTATTATTTTATTTGATATCCTCTCCGAATTTTAGACATTTTGGCCAGGTGACGATGGTCAGGTTTCATCAACTACTCGCAGCTGAGAGACAGCACTGTCATCAGCACATGAGCAGTTCCAATCAGTGCTGCCACCTGCGCACTTCCAATGATGCCAGCCATCTTCGAGGCATCTTGTGAGATAGAAAAATTCCTGGAAATAACCAAATTCTTCTTCTTCTTCTTCTTCTTCTTCTTCTTCTTCTTCTTCTTCTTCTTCTTCTTCTTCTTCTTCTTCTTCTTCTTAATATTATTATTATTATTAATATTATTATTATTATTCAAAATAATTCCCGTTTTAAATAAATTCTAATCATTCTCAAAGTTCTAATGCAGTGTTCTTTAGACTTTGTCTGTTTTCAAATCTTTTTAATCTCGACTGTTTAATGTGTTCCTTTGTTTATTGGAAGGACCAAAAATGTCCACGAATATATTTTCTTAAATTTAGTTTGCATTCATTTTTCTTTGTTATTGGATAAAGTAACTGAATGATAAAATGGAAAAAATTCTATGTAACGCGTTTCGTGCTTTAAAAAGACTTCATTAAACTAAAATAATATACCTATTGACGGAATTATATATATATATATATATACATATATATATATATACATATACATATATATATATATATCAGGGGAGGAGGGAAATATAAACGAAAACATCATTTATAATTATGCACCAAGAGGAAAAGCTAAACATATACGGATGCTAAATTTTAAATTTAGTTTTTAAAATGTCCGCCGTCGGACATTTTAAAAATATATCTTAGAGTTATGGACGCAAACATTTCTTTAATGTTAAAGTCGATAAAATGAATGCGATTATGGCATGTAAGCAAAAGTTTTCTTTTTGTTTAAAAACTACCGAGTGAAGAAACATCTAAAAGAGCATGTTAGTTGCTGCAAACTATAGCACAGATCATGTATTTCCGTACATTATACTAGAGAAGGGCTCGGCAACCTTTTGGAGAGAGCGGGCCACATAGCTATGCAGTGTTTTGCGGGTGGGTCATGATATCAAATATACTATAATAAATTGTCTCGACCTCAGACCGCTCCGTCCAGAAGGCTTCCTTGGTATGAAGGTTTAAAGAAAAAACCCACCGAAGTTAATATTATATTATTTAAATAAGGTTCCTTATTTTGCTGCAGGAATAACAGGATAACAACTAACACAATCAACAAAAAATTCGAATACTTTACTACGGTTAAGATGGTGGGCTGGACAAAAATCCTTCGCGGGCCGGGTGTGGTCCGGGGACCAAGGGTTGCCGATCCCTGTATAAGAGAAAAAGTAAAAATTTTCAACTGTGTTTTTAGAGTTGAATTTCAAACTTCAATCGCGAATATGATATTAGACTTTTAGAACTTTATAATAAATAATTACATATCTTCTTTCGTATTCCCAATTATGAGTGCGTTCAGCATCTGGTAGGAAATATGTTATCTTTGATGAAAGGGGTTCATTAATTGATTGTCTTAGATTATTTTTTTAAATCGATTTTGAGTGAAAGCACCGATCTATTTAGTTAAAGTAGTAAGCATGTAGCATCGGTGAGATTAAACGACACACGGTGTCTACAGCCATAGAATGTTGGAAACATCGTTTCCCGTCCTATCACCGAAATTAAGCAACTTCGAGCTATGGGTTAATTAGTAAGACTTGTATAACTAAATAATTATTATCTCCAAAAAAACATTCTTAGAATCTAAAAGTATTTTCTGGTTTCAAATAACCTGCAAACGAATCAATAAAAACATGACATCCAGAATATAATTTTCATGAAGTTCGTAGATAAAGGAATGAAAAAGATAAACATATATTTTCGACAATAACTATTTGCAAAATAATATATATATATATATATATATATATATATATATATATATATATATATATATATATATATATATATATATATATATATATATATATATATATATATAAGGGTAGTTCACTAAGTCAGTAGACGTACAGGTACTTGAATTTAAATTAATTTGTCATTGCACTTAATACATTGGTGAATTACTTGAATCGAAAATTGTCGTATATTAAAAATTTCAAATTAAAATTCAAATACGTGTCAGTCTACTGACTTATTGATCTACCCTCATATATATATATATATATATATATATATATATATATATATATATATATATATATGTGTGTGTGTGTTTGTGTGTGTGTGTGTATATATATATGTATGTATATGTATATGTATGTATATATATGTATGTATGTACATATATGTATGTATATTCGTCAGGTAAGGTAGGTTTTCTTTCGTCGTTATTCATTTTGTACTTTTTATTAATATATTTATTTGAAATTTTACCCCCCCCACACACAAACATATATATATATATATATATATATATATATGTATATATGCGTAAATGCCTGAGCCCAGTTCAACTTCACTGTTGTTTCTCTGGCGTTCAATCCCCAAATAAGTAATTGCTGCTGCCAAATTTTGACTTACAAAATAAATAACATCCACATTTTTTCTGCGTCAGCTTTCCTCAACTTTATTTTATCGGTGAATTCATTTATTAATAAAATATTTGCTATTTGCCATGATGTAATTATCTATCTATGTGATATGCCGGTAAATTTAGCCTTCTCAGTACGTAGTTAACTGAGAGAAGACAGAATCTCATTTTTATAAACGGCTTCAGCTTCTGTTAAAATAATTTTACTCTCATTTTTTTTTCAAACATCTGATATGGAATCGTTTCATAAACAACTCTTAAATTTTTTTTAAAGAAAATCTGAAATCAATCATGTAAATTTACAGGATGCCGAGCACCACACATTTAGCGATTTTTTGTTTATTTTTTACGTCTTATTATTTTTTTTCTTGCTTTGAATAACAAACTTTAAACTGCTGTGTTTTCTTTATTTGTATTTTTTTTCGCATCTTATCAGCAGCTTGCAAATTACCCAGTACGGATTACGATGGCTTATTTTCTTGCGAAGCACTTCCCAATTTTTATCAAATTCTCAGAGTGGTTAGAGGAAGACATTTGAATTGTGAATTTCAATCGCCTTTAAACCTGGAATGACGCAAGAGATAAAAAAACAGGCCCCTGGTTCTTGGCGATCAGTCTAGTGCTAAATTCAATTATAATCAGGTTTTTCAGAAGAAAAAAGAAGTCACGCACGTGCAGAAAAACGTAAATATAATTCTTGATGAAAATCAATAGGTGACGACTCTGATCGAAGATTATTGACAAAGTGTTACGTAAGCGAGCATTCCACCCGACAGGGTTTTAGTAGGCAGACATGGTTATCTGGTCAACCACGTGGAAACATCATGGTGTATATTCGTTGAACATGAATATAACACAAATAAATTACTATCTTTAAATGAGAGAAAGTGTATAAACGCGGTTCTTCTTGTCTACAGTTTTAAATTATAGGACCGAATTTTCTTTTGTATAATACAACTTGTGTATAACACGACGCCGTGCTTCTGAAATTAAAAGTGGAATAAATTGCATCCTTGAGTAAAACCCCGTAGTACAGCCACATCCTTATATAAATTTGTTTTGAAAGGTTGTACCTTGTTATCCGTTACATTCGCAATGTCGTACATATAATTAAGTGAAATATTTAATTTTTCACAATATTAAAAAACATAGAATTGAACCTAATGTTTACTCATTGTCTGTTTCATCTCCTAATTTTCGTTTCAAAGAAATTTTGTGTTTTATTATCTATTGGGTTGAGTGTATTTGCAATGTTGCTGTTTCAAATAAGAGATTTTCATTTAAGTTGGGTAAAAAATTGTGAAAACGCGTACTTGGGTTTAATACAATCCACTCTTTTGATGTTAATTATTGTTCAAAATCAGGCGCAAAAAATTCCATAAATTCTCAAAACTTATTTACAAGGAATGTTTTTCCGAATAAATAAAATAGAAGCCCTAACTAAAAATGGGTCTGGATTATATATATATATATATATATATATATATATATATATATATATATATATATATATATATATATATATGTGTGTGTGTATGTGTGTGTGTGTGTGCGCGCGCGAAAAATAAATATATATATATACATATGTATATATAGATGGAAAATATGTCAATATATATACTGAATTATTACATGCATAAGACTTATATGGTGAGGAATAAATGTACATTTATTTTAGTATATATATATATATATATATATATATATATATATATATATGTATATATATATATATGTATGTATATATATACATATATATATATATATATATATATATATATATATATATATATATATATATATATATATATATATATATATATATA
>OZ038503.1:62377200-62409700 GCA_964036315.1 Acanthosepion esculentum | reverse complement strand
ACTGCAAAAGAACCTGAGAAAGTAAAGTTTTATGTAGGCATAAAAAATGGGGGTTTTAGTCATCTGTCACTTTTTCTGTTTGGCATTAACACATTAGACAATCTTGATGTATATATATATATATATATATATATATATATATATATATATATATATATATATATATGCATACATACTTTTCTATGTTGATCACCCTCGTTTCGATAGAATTAACCAGCTTAGCTGTCAATCAAACACTTTATCATCGGATCTATCTATCTATCTATCTATCTATCTATCTATCTATCTATCTATCTATCTATCTATCTATCTATCTATCTATCTCAATCTGTTCGTTATCTATCTATCTATCTATCTATTTACCTATCTATCTATCTATCTATCTCTATCTCTATCTCTCTATCAATCTATCTATAACAGTCTCTCTCTCTCTCTATTTCTATATATCGATCCCAATCTCTTCCTGTCCAACCATCTATCTAGTTATCCATTTTTATCTCTCTATTTCTCTCTCTCTCTCTCTCTCTCTCTCTCTCTCTCTCTCTCTCTCTCTCTATCTATCTATCTATCTGTCTGTCTGTCTGTCTATCTATCTGTACAAGGTATCTATCCACTTATTTCTGTTGTTTGGACAATAAACAACGCAGGCCGTTATAAAACTATTACAAAAGCTTTTAATAGAAGGATTGTGTAGTATCCTGCTGTAAAATGACTGCTGCAGTAACTCGAACCCAAGATACGCTTTTGTCACTTCTATCAGTTACGTAACTCACTGTCCAGTAGCGAGCATATCTTATTTCTAGCTTTTTGCTGAGAAACCCAATTTACTTTACTCCCTTCAACTTGCAGATTTTTTTTTTAATTGGAAAAAAAATGAGTTGTACGACAAAAAGACTTTGAAAGCCAAATGTTTCAATTTTTGCAAAATATTTCCCAACTTCTCAGTGCGAATCTTAAAAGCAAAATGTTATTTTTCAAATTAGGAAGTGAAACACATTTTTAAAATCTTCGCTAAGATCTTTATTTTAATATTTTATGCTGTCAAACATGTTTTCATTAAGAAAAATGGATTTAAGATCCAAATATCTCTACACACCAAATGTGTTTTGTACGTGTAAATGGCGTATATGACAAGACGGGGAAAATCTTTGTAGAAAAATATATTTATATCTATAAATGAAAATACATTAAAGCGCTTACTCTTGCTGTAGTGGAATACTTAACGAAGCAGACTATTCTGAGTGTTGTGGTTTCAATGCCCACAGTCTCTTACCCTTTGAGCTTTTTAAATTAATCATTTGTCGTGACGGAATGGATACTAATCAACTCTTTTATACCATTACTATTGCAGTAAATTTAAGTTTCACGTGCTACTAAATATTTAGACCTGGTGTCAAACGAAACGTGTTGATTTTATATGACGTTTCGGCTAGTTCATTCTACAGCCTTCTTCAGGATGTACAGTTCTTGTTCGACAACGTAAATTTAATTAGACCATCTATACTGTTCAAGACTAAAAAAAAAAGAAACCAACAAAATTCCTTTTTTAGATATCCTCGTATTTTTTAGTGCCATGTTCCTTCAGAATGTAGACGATCATGACTCTCCACATGTTCCTTTTCTTTATTATCATCTGTGAATTGACATGAATATTTAGGAAAGATAGCAGAGTTGTTTCCTTCTCCGCAGTTTTTTAATTCCGAATTTTCCTTCTCAGACTAGTCGCCATCCTTGGCTAGAAGAGTCCAGTCTACTCCACTAGTTAACCCATAGATTGGAGGAGAAGTGATAGATTCATGCATTTCTCAAGATCATTTGTGTTAAAGTGAATGCAACAACAGGCAGGAATTTGAACCCCGCTAACCGATTCCATTTTCCACGCCATTACGGGACACACCTAGACAGTATCCTGTATCGGAAGTGGATAAAACACTAGAAAAAATTAAATATCCATCCCATAACCAGTGTGGTCATAGGGTCGCTGAGCTTCTTGGCAACTGATGAATTCTCTTCACATATCTAGATTGAAAGCCGGAGAAATATTAATCCATGTCTTGAATCTCTAGGGTAGAATGGGTGGAAACCATCCTGTTCCAGGTCAAGCAATAGCCGATGTTCTTCAACTTGAAGGTTCGCCTTGACCATGGACACGTGGCCGTTGATTCTATCGGGGAAACGCGACTGTTGACTTCAGCTTAACGATGCTTTGTCATCACCGCACTGTTTGCATAAATGAGGAACTCGGTCCACCCTATTGTATTTGATGGCTGTAGGCTCCGCATTAACTTTTATCGACCCGTTGTTTTTAATCCTAGCCACCATCCTTACTAGAAAAGCCTGGTGGGTGAATCAGTTTAGTCGCTGGTGGCCTGACTATGCGGTAGGTTGCTTGATTTTTTTTTAAACGGCACATCAACTACTTATGGGTCGTTTAATGCCGAAATAATTTTCTTGTGAGCTTGAGTAGATTTCTTTTTGCAAAAATGTATTGCTGGTAATTTTTTAAAACTATTGTTGGTATAAAAATACCAGCAATAAAAATGTATTTTTCTACTATCAGTTTTTTTTTTTCCCCAGTTTGGAGTTTCATTATTTGCCCATAGTCGGGACCCTAACAGGTGCCACCACCCCGGTAGCACCTGTTAATGTCGGTTGTAGTTCATTATCATACCTAGGACAGGCGGCAAGTTCTAGTGAATTACATAGCAAGAGTAGCACTTTAGATTGATCTGATATTTAAATAAATAAATAATAAGTAAAAATTAAAGAGAACCCCCCAAAACGGACACCGACCTAAACATATTCAAGAAGAACATCTAAACAAATGTGAACATAACATCCGGGTAATTTTTTATATACTACAGTCTCTCTTCGCAACCGTGCTTGCAGAAAAAGATGTTTAATAAAAAACTGCAGTTACAACATCACATGCAGTTATGGTAACGAAAATAAGAGTTCTATCATTCCTTTAAAGTCTGAATTTAGGAACATCTACCATTCGTCCATGCTTAGAATATTACTGCCACATATGGTCCCGTGCTCCTGCCATTTTTCATTGATAAAATCCAAAGAAGAATCAGCAATATTATTGGTCCTGATTTGGTGGTTAGGCTTTAGTCCCTTTCTTACCGCCGGAAAGTTGCCTCTCTGAGTTTTTTCTATAAATACTTTCACTGTAATTGTTCGGGTTAGCTCTTTGCTCTATGGTACGTAGACGTTATGAATCTAAACGCGGTACTAGACTGTCGTCGAGACCTCATCAGTTTACCACTTGAGTTGGCGAGATGTAACCGTTTCTTTTTCGTACTTCTTGTTTGTGGAACAAACTTCCAGCTCTATGCTTTCGAGCCAAATTTAATCTGAAAAATTTCAATGCAATGTTAATCGCCATCTATTGTTCTCCTGATTATTCTTTTGGGTCTCGCTTGTTAGTAATGTTTCTGTTTCTAATTCTTCCACATCTAGTAATTCCTTGTGTCTTAGTCGTTTTACTACTTTGCATGAGGTGAAAAATGCGAAAAAAAAAATTGACATGGCGTATCATAACTAGATAGCAAGGCGTATTTGTAGAATATAGTCCAAATAAAAGAGGACATCACTGAAAAATGAAAACAAAATGCAAACATATTGGCAAATATCAACTTTTACAATTCGGACTAATGTGACTTTTTATGCAGTGCAAATGTTATAGCACATGGGCAAAGGAAGTCTTTGCCCAGAAAAGAATTCCGTATATCTATATCTATACTTTTCAAAATGTGTGTGTGTGTGTGTGTGTGTGTGTGTGTGTGATCGGATATTGTTTATGCATTTCCACAGTTTTCATCCGATTTCGATTAATTTTGTTTTTGTTTGATATATAATTCTTCAGTGCCGGTTTTGAGTCCAAATTGTTGGTGACAATGGCTCTCCACTGCTTCCTGTCCATTATAACTCTCAGCAACCTTTACTATTTACTATCTGTTCTTGGATATATATAGCTTTCATAGAAACTTTAATAAAAAAATAAATAGTTTACATTATTACAATAATCTATATCTATAATTCTCAAAATGTGTGTGTGTGTGTGTGTGCGGGTTATATTGCTAGTTTAATATAAATCACTTCCGACTGGAATTCACTGTGTTTTTTGTTTTTTTTATTTTTTTCTTAAGCCGCAACATGAAATCAATAAAACGTGGCCTGATCCCTGAAGATTCAAACTATAGGACAGCACTAAACACCACTAAAAATGAAGAGGTGTGAGTTCACCTCTACCTTTGAGACAAAGGTCACCGGAATTGGAAAATATTTTATATATGCGCGTTGGTAACGCAAACTTGTGACACATTTGTCTTTGTCGAAAGGCAAATAGAATTTTCTGCGTATAAAGTAGGGAATAAGCTGTATTGTACGCGTTACTGAAAGAGGAATAGAAAATGTTGTTGGGAATATTTTGAATTTGCTGCTTAATATTATTGTGTACTTTTATTTCATTTATTTATTTATAACTGGAAAAAAGTAGCCTCTCTTTCCATTCTGCTATACTGGAGAAAGGCCATAGAATTAACCGGCTGAAACGTTAATTTAAGAATTGTACACTTCCCACCAATGTGGTAATCTTTGGATACACAAGTTAGATCCCAAATATATGCCCAACATTGTTCGCCTTCTGCCAGGTCAAATAATAATAATAATAATAATAATAATAATAATAATAATAATTCTAACTGTAGTGTAGCATCTTTTGTTATCATCTTCCTCACTTCTCTGCTTTTTCGGGATCTCATACCTCTTCAGTCGATCTTACATCATTATCATCATCTTCTTCTTCTTCTTCTTCTTCTTCTTCTTCTTCTTCTTCTTCTTCTTCTTCTTCTTCTTCTTCTTCTTCTTCTTCTTCTTCTTCTTCTTCTTCGAAAAGTTTAAGTGGTCACATATAGTCACAATCTGATAGATTCACAAATTGTCTGACCTTGTAATCTCAAAATAAGCCCGGTCAGGTTTCTAGACAATTGCCTTAAATTTTTCGCTTCGAAATGTAAACAAATATTCAAATTCTTCACGCGACATACAATAGCATTGAACTTCTCTCGGCCCAGGCTTTCGCATCAATGTCTCGGCTTCGCTCTTTGAGAAACACAGACAACCAGAGAAAGAGAGAAGAAGAGAGAGAGAGAGAGAGAGAGAGAAAGAAAGAGAAAGAAGAATGAGATGAAAAAGGAATAAAATCTTTTTGAGATTCTCATTTGAAAGAAAAAAAAGTGCTGAAGGAAAACGTAAAAAAGTTGAGAAACGGTTCAAGAATTTGATATGAACAGTCATCACGCTTGCTAAAGAACCTGGGAATAAAAACAGAGAAACTTATGTCGTTGGGTAAGTTCTACGCATGCGCACTGACGACAACTTATTAACAGTGGTGTTCGCATTTTGAAGATTTAAGAAATTAAGAATTGGAACGAACATTTTCTCTGCTAACAGAATGTCTTAAAAGACAGGCAGAAATACACAGCCATAGATAGATAGATAGATAGATAGATAGATAGATAGATAGATAGATACTAACAGCGATAGATAGATAGATAGATAGATAGATAGATAGATAGATAGATAATAACAGCGATAGATAGAGCGAGAGAGAAAGAGATACTAACAGCCATAGATAGAGAGAGAGAGAGAAAGAGAAATAGTAACAGTCTGAGATAGATAGATAGATACTAACAGCGATAGATAGATAGATAGATACTAACAGCGATAGATAGAGCGAGAGAGAAAGAGATACTAACAGCCTTAGATAGATAGAGAGAGAGAGAGAGAGAGAGAGAGAGAGAGAAAGAGAGATATAGTAACAGTCTGAGATAGATAGATACTAACAGCGATAGATAGATACTAACAGCGATAGATAGATATATAGATACTAACAGCGATAGATAGAGCGAGAGAGAAAGAGATACTAACAGCCAGAGATAGATAGATAGATAGATAGATAGATAGATAGATATGAGTAAATAGAAAAATTGATGTTTTCATAGACAATTAAGTAGAGACGTCAACCTAAACATTCGGGGGCAGACAATTCGATAGAAATGAAAACATCTTGTTAGAAAATGTACATATATATATATCCGTACATTATTGCAAAACGCTATACATAGAGCATAAAATGCCGATAAACATATAGGAAAATATCTGAGACAAACACTAACGTAAAAGAAAACCGAAGTGATGATACATATATCCATCCATGAAGAGATAGTAGGTGTTGAGAAACGGAAGATATAAAGCGAGTTCAATTTCCGGTTGATGCAATGTGTCTTGGTTCATCTTAGCCGACACAGTGACATACTTTCAACCAGATATTGAGCCTAGGTAAAAGCTAGAATTTCGAATGCAGACACAGCGTCACCACACGTAAAATTGCTGTATCGTATTCCCTGATTCATTTGACCTAATCTAGGAAAATATAACGCCTCCACCTGCTACAAAGCGAGTTTTTCATCATTCCTTAATGATCCGCACTGAGTGCCTCATTATCGTGGCATTATTTGCTAAATAGGTAGCTTTATCATGAGATAGTTGTATACCTTTCACTGTCACTAGTAGTTACAAATTGAGTTCCGTTATGAATCCTTTGTTTCCAATATTTAAAGCACTCTGCAAGGAAAAACAGACGCACCACAATCTTCTTCAACTCTGTTTGCCCCCATATACTTTCCTCAGAACTAAGCCTAAGCTTAGTAAATCACTACGATATCTACGCCTACCGAAAAAGAAATAAGTAGATTACTTATTAGTATGCGCAAGCGCAACATGGTCTTCTTCATGCCATTTCATCCTACATAAGGTAACTGAGATAACAGCCATACTATGATAACACGCGAGCTAGAGGTCCTCACCGGTACAACATGATCTTTCTGAATTCCTTCCTGCAACCAAATTATTCTTCGTCTATGCCTGGCTTATTTTAAATTTCTAAAAAAAAAAAAAAAATGACTAATATTTATTTGTCAAAAGAAAACAAGAGCCATATTTTGTTTGGTTTCCCTCTGTGGACGACGTTTGCTTAGAGTTTGACTCAATGTTGACGCAACGATGATTTGAAAACCATATATTTTTTTTATTAAGAAAAAAAAAAGATTAATTAATGAATTAGTCGAAACAAAATTATTTCCTGAGAGATAAACACAATCTGATATCGAAAAATCAGGATCCGTGTTGCGCCTGAGAAATATTTTTGTTGCTAAAGATAGTATTTGGATAACAATCTGTGAAATATAAACGGGAACCCAGCCCAGTTTTTATGGACTTTTTCTGGATTTCGATTCTACAATATCGTAAAAATAATCAATAGAATCCTTAAAGCTATAGTTGGTTGATATATATGTATATATATATATATATATATATATATATATATATATATATATATATATATATATATATGTGGATAAAATAACTGAAAAAAAATTGGGTGTTTTTTGCCAAAGTATTTATTTATATGTTTATATATATATTTAATATTTCAGACCACCTCGGTCCTTCCTCAGAAATTTCTGAGGAAGGACCGAGGTGGTCTGAAATATTAAATATATATATAAACATATAAATAAATACTTTCGCAAAAAACACCCAATTTTTTTTCATTTATTTTATCCACATATATATATATATAAATATATATATATATATATATATACATATCAAGAAAGTATATGTGGCTTCTCATTATGCTATATATATATATATATATATATATATATATATATATGTATGTATTTGTGTATTTAGGCAGCAATCATTTTTTCATGCACATTTCATTAAAAACGACTGACAAGGTGCTTTTATTTAGAAATAGTTGGTTGTATGTATGTTTTATAAAATGTTTCATTTTTTGTTTCAAAACACGGTCAAGATATTATGTCCATGTTCAAAGTTAATATTATTAAGTGTTGGTTTGTTTGTTTTAATTAATAATGCTTCCATTATTTTTAGGCTTTTTTTGCATGTGGATGATGCTATTATATTTATAATTTTAACAGTTAAAATATAATCCTTGAAAATGGCTAAATGTATAGCCGAAACCTCTCGGATAAAAAGAACATTCGGACAATTTTTATATAATTTGTCATCCGGAAAGAAGAAAAGTATTAGATCGCACGAGAAATTATATAAAAAACTAAATAAAAGCACCTTGTCAGTCGTTTTTAATGAAATGTGCATATATATATATATATATATATATATATATATATATATATATATATATATATATATATATATATATATATATATATATGTATGTATATATATGTATGTATATATATGTATGTATATATATGTATGTATATATATATATGTATATATATATATGTATATATATAGATATGTATATAGATAGATAGATAGATAATATTAGTGGTCAATATATATATATATATATATATATATATATATATATTTCTAAGAGAGTAAAATCCAGGTAGAGCTCAATGTACAAGACAGAGGAAGAAATAATATAAAAGGCTCAAACACTAATATTACTGGTTATAATTTATTACATTGGAATCGTAATCACGATTCAATTAAAAAAGAAAAGAGAAAGTATATTTTCACTTTTGTGTAAGCTGCTTCCTGGATATTTGTAACTATTTTGCTACTAGTATCCAGACGGTGGCTTACATAGGAGCGTTCCCATTTGAATATTTTTAATTTTATGTAACTACAAAATATTTCGCTTTTAAACTTGCCTTGATAAAGTCGGATTGAAATGCGTCGACAATGACTAAGAAAATTTTTCCAATTATCTTTTTTATCCAATTTGTTTTATCTTCAAAATTATTCTGAGAAGTTTATCATATATATATATATATATATATATATATATATATATATATATATATATATATATATATATATAGGAGAGCGATACATAAATGCTTATAGGATCAAGAACAATTCTCAGAAAATCTATGATGAAGTGGAAACATGTTTCGTGTAACGCCTTCGTACGATAAAGTCATAAAGAACAAAATGCATTTCACGAAACGCATTTTCTACTTTGTCGTAGACTTTCCCATATATATATATATATATATATATATATATATATATTATAAATTAACTGATTTAAAATATGTTTTTTTTCGCTACACAGTAATAACCATGTTTCAAAAATGGAAGCTAAATGCTTCGAATTTAATTTTGTAATTAATTTAAAAACATTAGTTCCATTTCATCGTCAAGCGAATTTTGGAGTAACTTATTTTTAAATTTACTGAGTTTTAAAGGCATGGCAAAGATTCATCATTCACTGTTTCCAAGGATACAGAGAAATCCACTCATCCAGACAAGGGGCGGTAGCGGTTTCTTTTTACTTTAACTTTTGTGGTATCGGTTATTCCGTTCGAAAAAGGGATGTATTTTTCAACGAATTCTGACATCCGTTAAATGCATATCGTCTGAGTTTTTTAAATTTTATTGTTAACGGCAAAAAATTCTAACAGCATTTTTTCTATTTGTATACTTAAAGATTTTTTGGAGATGTTTAGGTTAGAATACGTTTAATTTAACTACAGTTTTAAAATATTTTCACTTTTAATTTTTAATAGACTATATTTCTTTTTAAACAAATAAATGTATTAGAATTACTTACAGTATGTAAAATTATTTTTTCATATCAAGTATAAGTATGTATATTACTAGGTCACATTTTTTAAAATTGTATATTTAAATATTATTTAAGTAAAATTTATGACAATGACGGCAAAAAATAGCTAATTTATTTCTCTGATTCAGTAAACTTTTATTTTTTATAAACTTAGTAATATATAGTTTCACATGTATGCACAAAGGACATGGGTCATTCATTGACCTACATATTCTAGCTTTTCTTATCAACTTCCATTTTACTGTAGGTGTTTTATTGGATTCTTTTAAGTGCTTGAAGTACTTTGAGAAAGGTGTTAAGGTTAGAATACGTTTTATTTAACTACAATTTTAAAAGCTGTTTAGGTTATAATGCGTTTTATTTAACTACAATTTTAAAAAACAATTTTAAAATATTTCCACTGTTAATTTTAATAGACTAGATTTTTTTATAAAACAATTAAATGTAATAGAATTACTTACAGTATATAAGATTATTATCTCACATCAAAAATAAGTATGTATATTATCAGATAGCACAAAATAGCTATTTCATTTCTCTGATTCAGTAAATTTTTATTTTTTATAAACTTCGTAATATATAGTTTCTCATGCATGCACAAATTAAATGGGTCATTTAATGACCTACATATTCTAGCTTTTCTTATTAAATTCCATTTCGCT
The DNA here is from genome assembly GCA_964036315.1 of Acanthosepion esculentum. Lineage (NCBI taxonomy): Eukaryota > Metazoa > Mollusca > Cephalopoda > Sepiida > Sepiidae > Acanthosepion > Acanthosepion esculentum. The sequence goes on along the minus strand of OZ038503.1, from coordinate 62,399,392 downwards.
GTAGGTGTTTTATTGGATTCTTTTAGGTGCCAGAAGTACTTTGAGAGAGATGTTTGATTTTTATATTTATTTATCCTAAATGAACTTTGATGTTGGTTGAATCTTTTTTTGAACTCATGGTTTGTGCAACCTGCAATATTTTTATGCTTTCAGGATTTTCAATAGAAGATATATTGCATTCGTATACTAATGATTCCGCGCGACATTTATTTTGTAGAGGACAATTATGAGGGTTTCTACAGTTACATAATTTTTTGTTTATCCTCATCAGTTTTTATTTTTATTTTTCTATTCTCTAAATGTTTTTGGTTCTGTTATAGGTGTTTATTTAAGATATTAGCATTATGTTTCTTAATAATTTTTTCTAAGTTTTCAGTACAGTTGTAACTTAATTTTAGTGTATTTTTATTGAAAATAGTACTTAGTTTACTTTCACTGGGAAAATGCTTGACTATTAATGCGAGGAATTTTTGTCCTAATTTGTTCTTCATCATTTGGTTGTATGGGGGCGTATGCCAAATTATTTTTCTACTTCTGTTTTTTTCTGTGCTTTCCATTTTCATTTTTAATATAAGTTAGTTTTGGATTTTTGTAGCCACTATCTTTTAGAGCTTTATTATAGAAATTAATATGTTCATCGAAAATCTTGTCATTTGCTGAATTTGTTCTTATTCTTTTTCGGATAGATAAAGGTATATGCTTAATTATAGATGGGGGGTGATTTGATTTAGGGTGTGTGTATATATATATATATATATATATATATATATATATATATATATATATATATATTAATGTATATTTGGACAGCTACCTTTCTTTTACATATGTTTTTTTTAATAAGACAGAAATTTTTTATTAATTTTATATTTAGTTTTTCCAGCATTCCTACATTTTTTCGTTTGGTAGGAGTAAGGGTGGAGAAAAAAAGATCCGTATTTTCCATTGTTCCAAGCGCTGTCGGCCATTTCTTTATACATTTTAAGGGGTTGGTTTTCAGGGTTTGTTTTCTCTTCTGTCTTCTTAATTCTTTTTCTTTTGTTGTTCTCTCGCCTTAATAATGTTTAAGTACTAAATTGCCATCAAGGTGTAATCGTTTGACTGCATAAGATGTGTTTTTTGTTGTTGTTGCTGTTGTTGTTGTATTGGAGCGTTTATTCCGAGCCTTCGGTTGTTGAAAGCAGCTGGTATAAACGTGAGCGTCTTTCTATTTTTTCAATATTGAAATATATATATTTGTGTATTTTGGCAGCAATCCTTCTTTCATGCACATTTCATTTTATACGACAGGCAAGGTGCTTTGATTTAGTTTTTTTTAAACAATTTCTCATGCGTTCTAATATTTTTTCTTTTCAAATGATAAATTATATAAAAACTATTCGAATGTTCTTTTTCTCCGAGCGCTTTCGGCTGTGCATTTAGCTATTTTCAAGGATGAAATATTTTATCTACTTATTCAGTTACCTACCTGCCAACTTACCTAGATAGATAGATAGATAGATAGATAGATAGATAGATGTGCATTTTCAGACTGCTTTCATTAGTTCATGTATGCATTTTTTTTTTTTTTTTTGAAAAACAGAGATTGTTAGAACGGGACTGAGGGAGAAAACGAAAAGTAATAGGACCACTACACAAAGAAAATAGTTCACGATTGCTAAGTTTTTTCAAGGTCACTACAAATAAGTCAGCCACCCGACGAAGGTGACATTTGACAATTTGATTTTATTGATTCTTGAGAATGTACGCCCTCACACACACACACACACACACACACACACACACACGCACACGCACACACACACACACACACACATTCTGAGCACTTCACTCGACGCTCTCTCACACACAATTCTAAAATTAAAACTACATTTATTACATCGATACACGCAACTACTGGCCCCGTGTAATATTACATACAACCTTTTACATCAAACACTTGTTTGGAAGCCAAAAAATTAGAGTGAATAAAAATGAGGTCCTAGTATGTGGGGATGGTTTTTATTCAAGGTCTTCTCTCGTGGTAACCTAGAATCTCCCGACCCACTGCATGTCAATCGTATTTAACGGGACAACTATAGTCAGTAATAAAAAGCTGCAGGCATCCGCGTATGAATGGGATTCCTTTCAGCGCCTCCCTCAACTGGTTTTGATTCATCTATAAACATCGACTGGACTACAAAAAATGTGATGGTTTTCGCAGTAACTGGGCGGAATAATAAACGTATGGCTGTCAACGAAGAAATACAACGACTCGTGGACAGATAGACAGATAGATTGACACAAACGAATAGACTGAGAAAGAAAGAAAGAAAGAAAGAAAGGAATAGACAGAGATAGATACATAGATGCGAATAGACTGGGATAGATAGATAGATAGATAGATAGATAGATAGATAGATAGATAGATAGATAGATAGATAGATAGATAGATACGAATAGACTGAGACAGATGCGAATACACTGCGATAGATAGTTTTAGTTTGATTTGTTTTATTTTAACCTCAATATCCTATTTAATGTCCACAAAACTTTTATTGCTGGTAATAATTTTTTCTTCAAAAATCTATTGCGGTTAATTTTTTTACAAAAATGTATTGTTGCTATTAAAATCTATTTTTACATTTTCATAGTGTTTTGACCCTAGTTTGGGGGTTAACTATTTGTTCATAGCAGGGACCCTAACAGTTGCTACCACCCCTGGTCAGGGCGGACCTGGGAAGACCAGCAATTAAGAGGCCTCCTGATGCCTTGCTGTTGGATGTAGTTTATCATCTTACCCAGGACGTCTGGGATAGATAGATAGATAGATAGATAGATAGATAGATAGATAGATAGATAGATAGATAGATAGATAGATACGAATAGACTGAGATAGATAGATAGATAGATAGATACGAATAGACTGGGATAGATAGATAGATAGATAGATACGAATAGACTGGGATAGATAGATAGATAGATAGATACGAATAGACTGGGATAGATAGATAGATAGATAGATACGAATAGACTGGGACAGATAGATGCGAATAGACTGGGATAGATAGATAGATAGATAGATAGATAGATAGATAGATACGAATAGACTGGGATAGATAGATACGAATAGACTGGGATAGATAGATAGATAGATAGATAGATAGATAGATAGATAGATAGATAGATAGATAGAAACGAATGGAGTGGGATAGATAGATAGATAGATAGATAGATAGATAGATAGAAACGAATGGAGTGGGATAGATAGATAGATAGATAGATAGATAGATAGATAGATAGATAGAAACGAATGGAGTGGGATAGATAGATAGATAGATAGATAGATAGATAGATAGATAGATAGATAGAAACGAATAGATTGGGATAAATAGATAGATAGATAGAAACGAATAGATTGGGATAGATAGATAGATAGATAGAAACGAATGGAGTGGGATAAATAGATAGATAGATAGAAACGAATAGATTGGGATAGATAGACAGATAGAAACGAATAGATTGGGATAGATAGATAGATAGAAAAGAATAGAGTGGGATAGATAGATAGATAGATAGATAGATAGATAGAAACGAATAGAGTGGGATAGATAGATAGATAGATAGATAGATAGATAGATAGATAGATAGATAGATAGATAGATAGTAACAGCCTGAGATGAATCTATAAACATCGGCTTGACTCCCAAAATGTGATGTTTCTCGCAGTGACTGAGCGTAAAAAATAAACAGGTTCGCGTTTGTCTGTCAGCGAAGAAATACATCGACGCGTGTGCGCGCGTTATTTCACACGCACACACAAATACACGCACACATATACACATATCTAAGTTCACGGATACGTGCATGTGGGCACCTCTTTGTGGTATAATGTTGTCTCGCTAGAAAAGTTACGACTGAGTAGTGAGTTCGATCCTCACTGGTTGCCCCATACGTTCGGCCTGCGCTTAGAGCATCACCACTGATACGTGCCTATACAAAAATGGACCCAGGCTGATAGAAAAATATAGTTGCATTTATCTCTGTTCAAACTGACCCCGAAAACCTAGGAATGTAAATTTAGGTTATCTTTACCGGGTCATTCGATACCAGAACATAAGTTAGCTTATTAGAATGTCAAGGTCATAGGTTAAACCCTTTAAAGTTGACAGTCTGAACGGATATAAAATTTTTTATGCATCAGAATCAAAGGAGCGGTGAAGCAAAGAGCATAAAATGTTTTTTTTTCTTTTTTTTTTTTTTAAAGAATCCGAAAAAGTGCTTGGCTATTTCATATTATTATGTCTTAAAATTCTTGCCAATATACGCAACAAGCAAGATGAACCCGCTTATCCTCATAACAAGACATACAATAGAAATATAATTCTTTATTTTTAGGGTTTTATGCCATGTCCCGTCCGTTACGAGACTTTCAGAGTATCTTAACAGAATCTTGTCTAAATTTGTTAAACCTTGAGATAGTTCTTTCTAGGCGGTACACATACACATACACATGCATATATGCTCGTGTTCGTTTTCTGACCATGAGAACCGGGTTCGAATCTCACCAAGCTCGATTTTTCAGGAAAGGGAACTCTTGATGTTATTCGCCTGGATGAAGTGATCCCAACGTGCGGCACCTTTGGAATGTGCTTGAAAACCATACCATGTTAGTGAAATTGTGTAGCCGTCGGTGGTTAACCTAGCAGGAGGTCACAAGTCATCGTAACCGAGTGTTTGAACGTGCTGGCCTTGTTCAGACTGAAGATCAAGCTAGATAACGAGCTCTCTTCCAGAAACTGTAACTAAGGTCTGCTCAGCATAGCTGCAGTATCGACCAAAGGTGGGCTCTGCTGGGTGTTGAACAAACATAAATGTGCCTGATCGAGTGGCTGCGCCATTTGCTATATATATATATTTTAATTCCTATGTCCACACTGTCAATACATCTACATTCGCTCTATCTCCGATACACACACACACACACACACACACACACACACACACACACACACACACACACACACATACACATATATATATATATATATATATATATATATATATATATATATATATATGTATATAAACACACAGTTTTAATTCCTATGTCCACACTGTCAATATAGCTACATTCGCTGTAAGATATTGATCATTCTTCCCCATAAATATAGTAAATTTTAAACGGCATGTGTGTGTGTGTGTCTGTGTGCGTGTGTCTGTGTGTGTGTCTGTGTACAAGCGCGTGCGCAAAATTAGTTGCTTTTAGGTCAAGGCCCCGTCAGCGGGTGTTGTGTAGGGAGGTCTTAATGGAGAATTCCCCGCAGGCATCTAACCACGGAAGATAGTAGCTCGCTAAGATTGTAATTTTCGACATTCGGAAGGGAAGGTAAACATTTGGAACAAGAAAATGTTTCTGTCTTGATAGCCAGGCGAAATCATCCGTCATTCTCTGGTCCTGATTGATTTGAAAACAGTGATATATTTCGATTTAGGGAAAAAGAATATTTTTTGCCTCCGCTACTATTATAAAACTCACTTGGTACATGTAACTTGTCAGTCTATTTATCTCTCTGTCTATTACATGTTAACACTAAGATAAAAAAAAAGAATTAAAATGTCCTCTATCGGGGAAATTTATTAAATATTCTTGCTTCTATTCTCTCCTACATACATACCTCGTTATAAACGCAGACCAAATGCTTGCGTAGTGTGTTATCCATACATTTGTCCTTGTAACAGTAAGAAAATACGCATTGCAGCCAATAGACGGTAATATTTCAACAAATGCACACACGCAAATATACTCATGTAAATAGATGAACATAGAACTGATGCTTTTTTTTTGCGATTCAAGTAAATCCAGCTTTTATCTAAATTTAGCGACATTCTCTTGAAAGTTAGAAAAGAGTGTTATCACATTCTTTTTCTTTTTTTGTCTTCTGGTTGCACTTCCATTCCTTTTTTACTTTTCATTATTTATAATAAAAACAATACTCGAACGTCAAGTGATCTCGTCACGGTGGTGCCAACTGTCGTGTCATCTGCTTATGGTAAACAATTTTTTGCAGCGGGAAGAGCACAGAGAAAATGGTCAACGACAAAAAGTTAGTGAGTTAAGACAAAATACGTTATATAATTACCTTTTAGGGTACACTTCGTGTTGAACTCTATATAAGAGCCATAGTTCAATGTCTGTTGCAACACGATCTTTCTTCTCTTTCACGTGGTTTTGTGCCAGAATAAAACCTTCGAAAAATATGTATATATATATATTTTTAATCGAGTTCACCCTATGAAAAGCAATAAAACCACTAAAGCACAACGAGTTACAGGGTGTGGGAGAATTAGAAACAGAAATATTACTAATGACTCAGAACAAAAAGAATAATTAGGACGTCAGTAGATAGCGATTGACATTGCATTTAAATTTTTGCGGATTAAAGTTGACTGGAAAGCATGGAGCCGAAAGGGAATTCCACAAGCGAGAAGTGCGAGAAAAGAAACTGTTAGCATAGAATTTACAGCTACAGTGTAACCCGGATATAAGAGAGTTGTCGGGACCGGAGAATAAGTATCTTATATCCGGGTTTCTCTTATATCTGGGTTTGGTCTATTTTGTTTAGGTAAGTATGGGCTCTAATTTGGGACCAGATAAAATCTCTCTTATATCCGGGTTACCCTGTATATCTAATCAGCTCAACAGTAAATTGGTGAGATCTCGACATCAGTCTAGTACTGCGCTTAAATTCAAAAGGTTTAGGTAACATAGGGAAGAGCGATATTTATTCTCCTATGTACAGAAGTGTGGCACAAGGCCAATATGGTGAATAGGGAAAAGGACGGTTTTCTTCTGTCTTAACGTTAAACTAAGCTAGCCACAAACACTAACCCAAATGTACAACAATATTCCTACCACCAAAACAACGCATTCTTACTACATTCACCATAATACCTCATGTCTTTATGAAAGTCCTGACTAAACTCCATATGTACAATTCGTTGTCTGGGGGGGGAGGGAATAAAACAACAATACCATAGAGAAGAGCTCATCCGAACAGTTACCGTGAAGATATTTATAGAAAAGGCACGTGAGTGGGAGGACCTTACAGCGTTAGGAAAGTGACTAAAGCCGAGCTACTAGATCAGGATTTTTCCTTCGGGATAATGTTGCTTACCGTAGTGCGATGGTTAGCAATCATAAACCAATTATTTACCTTAATGCTTCCGGTTCTCACTGAGTGCAGCAGAATTGAAGCCTTGTGCCAGACTAAGATAAACTCACTCAGTGCCTACCGAGTGCCTCTGTGTGGAGTAATTGCTAGCAGACTAGTCTAGATGTTTATAATTTTGTAATGAGTTCAATTCTTACTGGAGGGGGTCGTTCTATTGTAGTCTTATAAGAAACCTTGATGACGAATTACTATTACTTAGTATATTTGATTATCACTGGATTTAGTTGGATGGAGCTGCAAATCATAATGTTTAGTGTTCAATCCCCTGATAAGCTACTGCCCGTGTTAGAGAAATCTATTTACATTTAAAGTTCAGTTTAATTTCAAATATGTTACGGGTTACACATTCAAGAGAATGAAACCGTAAAAATTAATTCAGATGAAATGATGAAGCCATGACAGGTCTTATAACCCGAGCCCTGGAGCTTTACAGTCGGAATATGATTGGATTATCACATTTCATGCATCACGGCTTGTTAAATTTAACAGCGAAAACTCAACAGAACTAGTCAAACCAATTATTACGGATGACTAAGAGAATAGATTAATAAGTCCGTAGTCCTCTATAGTTATTAACTGAATTTGAATTTAAATATTTCTCTCGACGATGTTCATTTTTTTCACTAATTTTCGTCTAATACAAGGCTCGAGAGCCACTCAAAGTATAGTGTTACTGAATGAGGTATTTAATCTGAATGTAAAGGTGAAGATTATGAGTATAAAACGGAGAGATAACAATTGACTCTTGCCTTGAAGAGATTAAGATTGTAGAATTCAGGAAAGCATCCAAGCGGGAGTAGCAGTTCCTGGTAAAAATAACGTCTTCCTTACAAATGGAATATAGAGGAACTTCCTCCTTAAATTAGAATATAGAGGAAATGAGGCTTATTCGACTCCTTGGACGTGTCATAATGAGTCCTAACTGTAAAAGTCTGAATTGGCGAAGAGAAATAAATGGGGCGCTCATCTAAACATTTGCCATGGAAATAGCGACAGGGTAGCGATAGGCTTGCAACGTTGCGTCTGTCGAAAAGAAGCGTTCGAATAAAAAGTAAGTCATCTACAAGCGATTTAAACTCTATCCAAGCTGGAAAGTGAGGATTAAACAGCTCCTGTCCAGATTTGGCAGTACTACTCTATTTATTTCAATACAATACAAAACTCTAATCTCCTTCAAAGTAGGACGCTTCGACTTTAACGTCGTTGTTATAATACCCCAGCAACTTGTTGATGATTCCCTTCATATCTCTCTAGTGAAAGTGTTCCGTGTCCTTTTATCGTTCACATTCTCAAAATGTATTCGTAGGAAGTCTTAGTCACTTCATATGTTTCTGATAATCTTTTGATATTAATCTCGGCAAAAACTCCGCGAAAACCTATGAAATGTTCAAAACTTTTTATGGATTATTGTTTGGAAGACGTGATGGCTATGAAAAAAAAATCTGTGACGAGGATCCTGGAGACCTTCACATTGGAGGGCTACAAAGAAGCCAACAACAAGTGGCTTCAGGGAAGTCAGAGGCTTCTACTTTGAATGAAATTAAAGTTGTTTTGTTTTGAAAATAAATAAATGTATTTTCTAAAAGGTTTTCAAATCTTCTTCAGTATACTTTGTACCTTGGATTTTTTTTCAGGTAAAAAAGCAACTCTCTCACTCAGACTAGACTGTTCTTGTAACTTCCAAGGTGATATTAATCTCTCTTGTTCTTGAAAGTTCGATGCCAAATTTATAGCTGACCAAATACTCATCTCTGTTCCTAAAAACTTTGAGAGAAAAACAAAACTTAACTATTCTTCCGCTCCGTTTATAAAGCTAAGTTCAAGAAAACACAGAATTACCATAAATGAGAATAAAATCCCAAATGTTCTTTCATTTCCCTGTAGTGTATCATTCTCTTAGTGTGGGTATCTCCACTAATTCGCGATACCTAAGGTTTAAAATGATTTTTTTAAATGAAAAAGCTTTCTTGAAGCTTTCATTTTAGCTTTAACTGAAAGCTAAAGGATTAAATTTACTGTTTCTAGTAAGCAAAATACTCTGGTGTATATCAAACAGAAATTATATTGATTAGAACGAATTTTTCTTTTGCTAAAATAGCTGATTAGCGCCTTTTTTTCATCGTCTTTCATCGCAGTGTAATTCTATTTATTAAAAAATCTGTCAAAAATAAAGTATATTTTTCTGAAACTTTATTTGAATTTATTTGAAACTTTATTTTTTATTTTATGTTTGTTGATTTAAACTATAATTAATATGTTTGAAACAAATATTATTTACTTTAAGTTTAAATAACAGAAATGCATTATAAACTAAACAGTAGCCATGTTTACTTGTTTGACAAATAATTTAAGAATATGACGTCAGCGCCTTTTTTTTAATATAATTTTTAAGTGCTAAGTACTCTTGTTGGAACATATTCTCCGTGATCTCATTTTAGGAAAGTTGATTTTTAAATTTACTATAGTCATTTTCTGATAATGTCCTGTATGGTCATCCATACTTTAAAAAATAGACACATTTATATACATAAAAAATTCAACATTCTTTTAAAAATCCTGAAGCTTAAAAATTGGTATTAAGCTTTACCATTTATGATTAGTAAATATAGTTTTCACTTAATAATAATATCATCTAAAAGGCCGAAATTAATACAGAATTTTAAAAGATTTAAAACTTAATAAAATTTTCGAATTAAAATGTTTAAAAAAATGAAAACAATTTTTGTAAAAATTCGTCATTCATCAAGAAATTTCTTTCTTTAATATAATGGTGCCCTTAATACATTTTATTTATAAAGCAATTAAAAGCTTACCTAATTAAATAATGTCATAGTTTAATTACATTTTTTATTATACGATTCGGGGCAGATTTTCGGTAAATGGTGTGGCTGTTTGACAAAAACAAAATGTTTACTAAAATTCTCTAGCGAGTCCTGCTTTTAACTAATTTAAATATTAAGTGACTGAAATTCTAATTTCTCAAAATTTCATAAAATTAAGTAAGTTGGAATAACAGATGTAAAAAATATTTTTACCAAGATTTTTTAAATAAAAAAAAAATAAAAAAATCTAATTCATTTGTGAATAAGTGCTGAAAGTTTCATTAAAATCCGACAATTATTTAATTTTTACAAGAATTTCCAAAGCAATGTTTTTTATCGCAAAAAAACGACTAAATTCCCCATACTATTCTTTGACCTACCCGTTGACGCTAGAAAAACAAAAATTTTTTATCAAAATTTCGAACGTGCTTTCTATTAAAAAATTTAATAAAATAATAAAAAAATACTTTTGTGTTTCTACTTAATAATAACATAAACACTTTGACGATAAAACTTTGTTTTTTATCAAGTTTGGGGTCTTTTTCATCGTGCTATGCTCTTTTTTAGCGAAAAAGTGGAGGTATCTATCTTAGTGGCTCGCTTTTCTCAGCACTTATCATCAAAGGAATTTGAGATTAAATCTTAGAGATTAAATGTTATATTTACATCGTAATCCAAACTACATCTAACATTTTTAACAATAATCCGAATGAAATCAGTGTTTCTAACTTAGAATATGTTGATATTTTTATCTTGTTGTTACGTTTATTTGCTTGCTTTCTGTAGTCGTTTGGCTGCCGAGTGTCCTTCCTATTGAAAGTGGCCCGCTAAGTGTATTTTTCTTGACTCGAGGGCTTTGAAGTGAATAAGAATGGCCAATGCGGGGCGTCGTTTGTTCGCTAAAGAACCAAAGTCTTTTGGTGGGCACCCAACATTTAAGGTGGGCAAATGTTATTGGCTTACAAGAACTGGTTTATACAAAAGAGCTGCGGGCGGTTTAGGATTGTTCTTTACTTGGTGTGGGTTGTGGAGTGAAGTTCTAACTGGGAGGCATGAAGTTGAAGAGACTGGTGAAAAATAGACACGGTAATGAATGCTAAATGACCAGGTGAAAAGAAAAAGCAAAGAAGAGAACGAGTAGTCAAATTGAAAACTTAAGAAGGAAAAGAATGAAAAAGAGAAAAGAAGTGGTACAAAAGTAAAAATGAAAAAGAAGTTGGTAAAATAGACTGAACAAAGAAAGAAAATCAGAAATAATAAATGAAAAATGTGTTGAATTGAAAAATAAGAAGAAAGAAAGAAAAAAGAAAGAAAGAAACAACATAAAACGAGAAAAGAAAGAATGAAAGAACAAGAAAATAATAGAAAAAGATAAACAAAAAACAGAAAACAAAAAAGAAAAAAGAAAAGAACAAGTAGAAAGTAATAAAGAAAGTATAAGAAAGAAAAACGGAAAAGGAAAAAGAATAAAAATGAAATAAAGAATATGAAAAGAAGGGAATGAGAAAAAGAATAACAGACACAAACAAGAAATGAAAATAAACGGGCAGTAAAAAAAGAAAATAAGAAACGAGAAAATATGGAAATGAAAAAAAATGAAGAAAATGAGAAGATAGAAAGAAAAAAGAAATAAAGAAAAATATGAAGAAGAAGAAAAATATGAAGAAGAAGAAGAAGAAGAAGAAGAAGAAGTTCTATTAGTAAATTCTGTTACTTTAGAAAAAAGAAATCAAAATTCTTGGCGAAGGACCGTCAAGAAGATTAGTTTTGGTAGTTGCGTTAACAACATTCCGAGGTTTAATGATGTCGTCTGTTTCTTTGGTTGCAACCAACCGACATTTCTTTCACTCTCAATGGCGCACTCGATTACACTTTGCTTGATCCTGCCCTTCTTTTTCAACATTCTTTCTCTTCATTTTTTCTTCTCTCTCGATTTCATCTTCCGTCAAGTTTCTTACACTTTTCTATCTCCACTTTACTCTTTTTTGAAATTATTTCCCTTACCTCCTATCTCCTCCACGCCATTTTGTTGTTTTCATTCTCTTTCAACAAAGATTCTATTCGAGCCAAATTCTCTCTCTCGTCAATGAATTCATCTTATCATATTTTCTCCTGCATTATTATTTTTTATTTCTAATTTTCTTCGTCTGGTACTTATTCATAGTTTGTTATTCTTTATTCTCCTTTGTAATGCATCGTGTTACACTATTTTCAGCGTACAAGACGCATATATTTTTACTAAGAAAAAGGGGGTGCGGGGTTCATAATCGTATTTGATAAGGAGCTCTATTTATTTATTATTAAAATGTATGAATATTTATTTTCATTTACCGGCCTGAATATTCCAGAAATTTCATTAGAGAAAAATTTGAACCCTTCCGGAGGAATCGAACCTATGTCCATCAGGGAAGAGGGAGTCACCGTTTAGTCTGGCACGTCTTACCGCTAAGGGTGGCTCTTGACGTTGAAAGTGATCCAAATCTGACGGGTTAATAAAAAATCCATTCTAAAAAAATCGCTTGGTTTGCGTTTAGATACGAAACTATATGCACGAAGAAGATTATAAACACCAGGGACAAGATATATTGAATATATGGATGGCGTTTTATAAAGTAAAAAAATAATGGATATTTTATTAAAACCGATCAAAATCAGCAGTAAATAAATCAGTGTTATTGGTGAAAATTTATTTCTCTATAGGATCATGTTATTTAAGTCATGGCAATTATGTGTGAAAAATAATATCACCCAAATATCCGCCAAGGCTTCGGCGGAACACCTCAACTCGATGGTCAAAACTTTTGATAACGTCTCTGCATAGTTGCTCCTCGATCTCACCAATATGCCTCATTATCTCATCTTTCATCTGTTGAATTGTTGTTGGCTTTTGGCATAGACCTTACTTTTGAGATGACCCCAAAGGAAGAAATCTAAAGGTGTCAAGTCGCGCGATGTTGTGGCCAACTGACTTCGCTGTTTCGAGAGATGATGCAGCCTGGGAACTTCTCATTGCATTTCTGTTAGAACGACCATTTTCCGTAATAGGCTTCGATAGCTTAAACACGTTGTTTGATTGTTAATCTTTCCATGGGTGAAATTGCCAAAGACTTAAGCTGTTAAATGTGAAAGAAAAAGAAAAAAATCATTAGACGCTTAAATTTAATTCACATTTAAAATCGGTCCAAGTTATTGGAACACCTTTTACTTTGCATTTGGCTCTATTTTTTTTTCTTTCGTATTTCTACTGTTATTGCGTTCTTTCTTTCTTTTCAAATTTCTTCCTTGTTTTCCAAGTATGCATTTTTAGCATATTTCTGTAATAATTACGTTCAACTTTTGCCTACCAATCTATGATTGGTATTTGAATAAGAAAATGGATAAAAATCCTATGTGACACGTTTCGACCACCGAAAGGACTTCTACAAACTAAAAAATCTTTTTACTAATATCAGTATACATATTGCTGCAAGTGAGTTATTAAAAACAACAGTAGAAAACCGGAATTAGTTTAATAAAACAACTTTATTGCCTTTTGCTACATGGAAACTGGGAAAGAGAATGATTTGCATTGAATGATTGTTTTCCGCAAAGGCTACTGTTCCTCCTGCTACTTCTTGGAGAATTTTTGTCTTTCGTCCGATGGCCGAGTCCGAACTTGTAGGTAATATTCTCCCTCACAACACATATGTAGAGGAAGTGAACAAAAGAGAAACGCTGAAAATGCAGGGACGCTTTAATTTCAATTTATATTTTAAATTTCTGCTGAACGATGTCCCTAGAAGCATAACTTAGACAATCTCATTCGGCTTTTAGTTTTACTTCTACCGTTCTTGTTTACAAATATCTCACCTTCTAGTAGCAATAGTTTTGTTAGGAAGTGCAATATGTTATATGATCCTGGGTGTACATATACTTTGGACACTGGTGAAGCTAGAGCATGTGCTGCCCGAGGCAACCGATTAGTTATATGCTCCTCCCCTAACCCCAACCCGCCCACAAAAATGCAACATATTGCACAGTGATTCACTCTTTTATATATATATTACGACTTTTTTCATATTTATACATTCTTTTTATAGATACAAGTATTTAAGTAAATGCTCTGTTTTATAATAAACAGTATTAACGACATTTACCGGCCTGGATGTGCATTAAGCGACTGAGCCAGAGAGATTCATTGAAGATTGTAGTTTAAAAGCAATAAAATCGACCTTGCTAATCGAACGATCCTCTGTGGTTAAGGCACGTCAGGCTATATGACGGTTCCGTATAGGATACAGGTTCGATTCCTGTCGGAGGACGAATATTTTCTATGAAAATTTCTCGGACATTCAGGCCGGTAAATGTTATTAATACTGTTTATTATAAACAGAGCATTTACTTAAATATTTGTATCTATAAAAAGAATGTATAAACATAAAAAATGTTTTAAAATAATTGTCGGACTTTGTCCATTTCATAATATTAAAATATATATATATATATATATATATATATATATATATATATATATATATATATATTGTTGTGGTAGGATCCACCTAATCTGCATAGGTGACTACCGACTATATAAATAATGGTTGGTACCGGAAGACGAGAGGGAGCGAATACAGAGATCCAGCTAGAGACTCTGCCCGACTGCGACTTAGTCAACACATTCTCCAGGAACGTCTTCCCAGAAATATACAAAAGACTATATGTAAATATTGTGTACACTTTCTTGTTATAATACATTCTTGTTCTAAGTACATTTTGTGTTGCATTATTATTCCATGCATTAGTCGAGATTCAACAATGAGTCAAGACTCAACATATATATATATATATATATATATATATATATATATATATATATATATATATATATATATCAATTCTACAAATTAACTTTTTTTTTGTATTTCCCATTTCTTGCTTTTTCCATTCTTATACAGCAGACCCAAAGTGCTGCCCCCATAAAAGTGTCTCCCGGGTTGAACCAGCCCCTCGCCCCCTATAGCTACGATACTGAGCGAAGGTGACAATGAAATTATGTTAAGACTTAATGCAATGAAGGGCTAATGCACTGAATGTATTGTTTTTCTCTGTCTACCTCGCTAGCTATGTTCAATATATATGTTTAACGTGTATTTAGGCAGCAGGATTTTTTTAAAGCAGGTTTTCTTGTAAAAATACCGACAAGGTCTGTCTATCCACTTTGTTAGGTTTTTTCTTGAATTAAACAACTAAAAATCCTAAGATCATCGTCCGAGTCCTCGTTTCTTGCTGTTTCTTTGTGAGCATGCATTTGCGAACGAGAATAGATGCAAGGGTGGGGTTTCAGTGTCCGGTCGCTGGAAAGCTGTGAGAGATTCCCATAGTATGTTTAAAGCTGAAAAAGTTTCGTAATTCATAGGGCTGTCAGTGGTCGGTGTTCGAGCCCGGATTAAAAATCCAAATTTCGAATGCTGGTTTTCAGAGCAGATGAACAGTATCCACTTCTTCATTTGAAAGATTGCCGCAACCCAGTCTTCTTCATGCAATTATGTTTCGCCTACATCTAAAAAATAAATATTTCTTTTCAGACCTTGGCACTTATATTCGGTGTTCCATTGCTTTCAAGTTCCATGGGCGAATCGGACTACCTTCTTTGAAACACATGGAACGGCGTCATCCAATTGGTAAGTCACGTGATCTTCTGTTTTATTCTCATGGACGCTTTCAATATTTCTGTAATTGTCAGTATTTTGCCGTGTATACTCGTGTATAAGTCTATATATATGAAAGTCATTAATTTTAAAGGAAAATTGGCAGTTGACATTTGCATGGATAATAGTTTCAGTCGGATGAGACCCGTGCATGATGTTCATTTTTCCTTCTCTTCTTCTTTTTATCTATGTGCCATTTCCCTTCAGGACATGGACGATAATGGCTCTCCACAACTTCCTATCCTTTGTAACTCTTAGCAATGCTTGCCTTTTTTTTAGCATCGCTTCCACTCCCTGTTCGGCTATTTATGTGCACAGTCTCGTTATGTAGTTTTCTCTCTGTTCCTCTTGCCTACAATGTTCTGTGAGATTTTCCGAGCGTTTTTTTCTCACTATCTGTCCCAGAAATGTCAAATATCTCTTTCTGATTGTAAGTGTTCCCATTTTCCATAAACCTTCCTCGTTGCTCACGTGCTCTTTCCAGGTTATTCTCAACCTCTTTCTGTAGAATCACATCTTTGTTGCCTCAGGTGTCCACAGGTTTGATATGCATTCTTTGTGTTGTTTGAAACGAAAATTTACCTGTTTTCTAAACACCGTATATTCTCGCTTATCATGCGACTTTTGAAGAACTAATTTTTGAGTTAATTTTAAGGGGATCACATCATACACAAGATATAAAATTAGCGCATGCACTACTGACCTTGACTACGCCGTTGACCAAACTCTGTATCCATTATTGTAGCCAAAAAGTACAACTGTATTTAAAATAAACATGATTTTGTTAAAAGTGATGTTTTACTTAACTGTATCCAATAATAATGCATTTAATAGTCATATATTAGTATCGTATAATAAAATACAAACATAGTGAATATGCATCTTTTCCATTGTTTACGTTTATAAGATATTTAGCTGTTTTTCGTTCGGTTGTTTATAGCTGTACGCGTTTACGAAACGGGTTTAGCGTTACTAATGATACTTTTATCATTCTCTTTTACTTTTTTAACTCATTTAACTAAAAGATGGGATAAAGAGATAGAGGAAAAGAGGTTAGTCTATTGTAATTTGGTCTCTCAAAAAAAGGAACTTGCATGATACACGAGATACATGATAAAATCATTTTTTATAAGTGAAAAATTTGGGGTCACATGATATGCGAGAACGCGCGTTACACGAGTATAGTGATTTTCCAAGCCTATCTT
Organism: Acanthosepion esculentum; assembly: GCA_964036315.1. NCBI lineage: Eukaryota > Metazoa > Mollusca > Cephalopoda > Sepiida > Sepiidae > Acanthosepion > Acanthosepion esculentum. The sequence goes on along the minus strand of OZ038503.1, from coordinate 62,382,464 downwards.
AGGTATGGCACAAGGCCGAAAGCATGAGGTACACAGTGAGGATCGAACTCATTACTCAGTCAAAATTGTTCTAGCGAGACAAGCTCTCTAACCATTATACCGCCACGAAGTGCCCGCCTTATACGAATATATATATGGTTACTTTGCTTACCTTTTGGAACAAGCTGTATCCGAGAAAATTTAATGGATGTCAACAACTAAGATTATCGATTATTCGTACTTCTGCCTTTGTCTTACACTTTGTTTGATTCTCTTCTTTAACCCTTGACTAACGGTTGCTCGAGCTTATACGAACAGGGTTTCGTTTCAAATACGAACACGGAATAAGGAATACAAAATTAGTTTCTATCGCATTCTCTCTTTCATATTTCTCTTGATCTATCCCTTCATAGAGAATTTCATTTTATCGATTTTATGCATTTTGCATTGCAATGCGCTTTTCGGTCGTTCGCTTATTATCTCGATATCCAGACAGTAAGAAGGCTTACGACCATATCACGTTGAAATACCGATTTCCGTACGATCACCGAAGTTAAGCAACGTCGAGCCTGGTCAGTACCGAGGTCGGTGGCCGCTTGGGTATACCAGCTGCTGAAAGCTTGGTGTATGTAAGTGGTCTAATGGATAATAGCTCGAGATTTTTTTATCGGAGAGTCAAGTTTTAATTTCAGGTGGGTTCATGATATTAAAAATATCCTTACAATCGGAAAGGATTAATAAACCGTGAAAAACAACTGAAAATCAATCAACCAGGCAGTAAGATTGCCTCTCGAGACTATTTGATTTACATCCATTCTTTCCCTCCCGATTCTCTCTCTCTCTTTATATATATATATATATAGAAAAGAAGTAGCAGGAGGAACAGTAGCCTTTATATAATATACACACACACACACACACATATATATATATATATATATATATATATATATGTATGTATTCAAACATATTTCATTGAATGATATAGACATATTATGTTTACCTATTTTTATACTGATCCTTTGCAGTTGTCTAATCTAAGCTTGCTTACTTCCATCTTTACACCGCCCCGTTCTCTATTCATTCCTATTTAATATATATATATTCCTATTTAATATTGGTCAGTCAGTTAATTGCCAGTCGTGATACACGCTTATAAAGATATGACTGACGAGGCAGTATTCCCCCCCCCCGCCCCCGTGGTAGGTTGCCATTTCTTCCTGCGGTAGACCAGTTGCCATCGAAGGCTATAGAACCCGGTCTGTCCTGCTATTTACCCATAGAAGATGAGTATTCATACCTTTCCCCAATGGTATTAGCACGTAAATAAATGTAATGGATTTGACTGGATTTCGAACTCGGCTCTCCGATTCCTCAATCCGCTTGGGAATACTTTCGCTGCTGAAAGCTCGCTGTACGTGAATGGTGTAATGGATTGTTAATCGGGAAGCCGAGTTCTAATTTCTAATTTCGCCATCCATTATTCCACCGGTCATTTCGACTCAAAGGCGCTGAGGATTGGGCGGGTACTATGCTATCATACTCTTGGCACTCAGGTGTGCGGACAGGGAAAAAAAACACGCAGAATAACAATACAGGCGCTAAATGAATCAAAGAAAAACGTGAATGGCAATATTGTTTGTCGTTGCTGAAACCTGATATCATTCAGTATAAACTTCTATAACGATAACTTTTTTTCACTTTTGGTGCCCCACTGCCTGACTCTTATTGCAGCCTCAATTCACAAACTGCTACTACTAAAAAAATTCAAAGAATTACCTTAAAATACTGAACACTCTAAAAATGGGTTTTCGTAAAGTATATTACGCAGGACATGTAAATTTAATGAATACCAGGCCATGATAAATGAAAATCAAGACGACTTAAATTGACAGCTAGGTGAGGGAAGCTCCTAGGATAATGCTCCCAATTATTTCCACTGAAATTATAACAGATACAAGGAACCAATTAACATTATTCGATAGAACAGGGCTTGGGCTGCAAAGCGCTGTTATTCTCCAAACTCACTCCTATAAGCTTATGAATTTTTGAGGCGGCATACATTACGTAGGTAGACTCGTCTGGTAGTGGCTTGTCACATACATCGCTGTTGCCACGGATTTAAAAAAATATCTATTGCCTATTGACTGTGCTCACATCCATTGTTTTAGACTCCATAAAGTCAATACTTTGCTGGTTACATCCCAGAATATTTTGAACGATAAAATTCTAATGTTTCTTTACCATACTGACAATATCCAGTTCTTGAAAATGACTGAGACTAAATTACTTGGATAAAACCAAAATAAAACATGAAGTTCAAGAAGTTTAACCACAGTTTTAAATACGATCTTGCACGATAATTGGTAAAATACAATAAAAAAAAATAAAACAGACAGACTTTGTTGGCTGAATTTAACAAAACTTATTTCTATGAATTCTCTCTCTGTCTCTGTCTCTGTCTCTCTCTCTCTATATATATACACACACACACACACACACACACACACACACACACACACACACACATATATATATATATATATATATATTTCATTAAAAACGACTGACAAGGTGCTTTTATTTAGTTTTTTATATAATTTCTCGTGCGATCTAATAAATATCTAATAATATAATTTATCCTCTGAAAAGAAAAACTTTATTAGATCGCACGAGAAATTATATAAAAACTAAATAAAAGCACCTTGTCAGTCGTTTTTAATGAAATGTGCTTGAAAGAAGGATTGCTGCCTAAATACACAAAATATATATATATATATATATATATATATATAAGACAAAGCATTTTTATTTATTAATCCGACAGATTTTTTATAATTTTAAAGGTTATTTTTAGTGGGTGGCCATATATATAAAATATAAATATATCATCAATAACTACACAGTTTAAAAATAAACGGAACTCAAATATGGGCATACATTAAAAATAACCTTTAAAGTGATATATATATATATATATATATATATATATATATATATATATATATATATATATATATATATATATATATATATATATATATATATATATATATGAAAAGATTACTTAACTTTTAAATATCAATTTTATCCCGACTTCGAAGATTCTTGGTAAAACTCAGTCTTCAGTAGGTTCTGGTTTTAATCGATATTTCCAAAATATTTTCAATTTGTTGATCAATCCGCTTTTTTACTCCGTTTTTTGCACACGCGTATTCATGAATTTCACGTTCTTTTACATGCTCTCATTCTTGAATTTTGCTTTTGTTTACGTCTTTTATGCTTTCAGCTGTAGATTGTACATTTTTTCTTCGAATTTAAATTTTTTCTTTGAAATTAAATTAAATTTTTTTATGGTTTATATAGAAGTTGTTATGTTATTAATTAAATTGTAATATTTTTAATTTGTATTATTAATTAAATTATATTTTATCTTGTATTTGTATTATTAATTAATATTTTTAATTAATATTTTAATTGATTTATTATGTTATATTATTATTAAAGTAAATATTTGCTAATATGTCGGCATCGACTCATTATCTCTTTCTTAAGATTTATAATTTAATTTGATTATTGAAAGTTAATATCGATAATTTTTCTTCTAAACACAGTTTACAGTTCTTATTGGTAATATTATATGGGGGTCCTTTTTTTAATTTTCCATTTAACTATAATAGGTATATTACTTTCTTTTTGTCCCATTATGTATTTGAATAATGTTGTGCTTTTTGCGTATTTATTTTAAATGATATCATATGATTCTTAAATCTTTCTCTTTTTAAAAGTGGCTTCCATTGCTCCTATTTAAATCTTCTTCTGTACTTTGCTATCATTTGATACAATTTTTATATTATATTAATAGTTAAACATTTAGTATTAAGTTAAACTATTGGTTATATATATATATATACATTCAAAAGATAAATCAAAACATGAAATAAATAAATATATATAAGACTAATAAATTAATCCAAACCAATACATAAGTAAATAATAAATTAACAAATCACGCACGAACACATAAACTGAAGTAAGCATAATAATAACAATTAACAATAGAATTATCAAGTTAACAAAAATGCATCCGGTTCCACAGTTATATCCACTCAACAGTCCATAAAATAATTCGAAACATAACCGTCACCTCTCACCAATATAACCATTAGAACAATGCAATAGATTACCCACTGTGCATCACTGACCTGTATATATAAATAGTCGAGCAAAAAAAAAACGCACATAGCCTGACGATTGCATTTAAGCTTGAAACAGACTGTCGACTCTGGGTGTTGACTTTAATGTCCACTTTTGCACACACGCACGCACGCACGCACGCACGCACGCACGCACGCACACACACACACACACACACACACACACACACATATATATATATTTATATATCGTTGTCCCATGAAACAAAATGCCTATTTTTGTAGTGATTTTATAATATATTTATGTTATAATTTTCGAATAAATTATATATATATATATATATATATATATATATATATATATATGGGATAACGATATATAAATTTTTTATAGATCAAGATTAGTTTTGGAAGAAAGATGTATGACAAAGTGGAAAAAGTTTTCGAGTGATGCATTTCGTCACTTAGAACTTCATCGGACTAGATTTGTTGACGCTGATGCGACTACACATGAGCACGAATGCTAGACATTTTAAATTTGAAAATATATTTTTTTAATAATGTAATAAAAGATTATATGAATAGAAAAGAGACATTTAAAAAAAAAGACACATTAAAAGTATTAGTTGCACATCGTAACGAGTCTGACCCCAATTTTGATATAGAAAATGCTACTCTAATTAAAAAAAAAAGAAAATAATCCATTATGAGAAAAATGCCTAGAAAGTGCTTTAATCGCTCGAACATCCACAGTAAATTTGCGTCCAGGTTCTTGCAACATTTCACCATTCTTGGCAGATCTTCTGTTATCACAAGATGAGATATATGAAACAAAAAGATGGTGGAAACAAGAAGAAAAAGAAATGAAGTTGTTTAGATTTTTTTTTTTTTTTTTTAAGCGTATCACCCCAAGCAAGGCCGGTGGCCACTATCACGCATGGGGTTACAGAAAGGTTGGAGGAAGAGCAGATAGGAGTGGTAAAGGAAGGGATGTGGAGAAAGAGAAGGACGGAGGGTCGATCAAGGCAGGGGGGTTACGGAAGATATAGAGCGAGAGCAGATAGGAATGAAAGATGTCAGGAAGTGGATAGATCAAGGCAATTGGAGATGACGATTGACGCTACACTT
>OZ038503.1:62369700-62372200 GCA_964036315.1 Acanthosepion esculentum | reverse complement strand
TTAGGAATATTTGCTTAAATTTAACTTTGACTACATCTACGGTAAACGGTTCAATTTATAAAAGTAAAAATAAAACAAATACAAGTATTGCTTTTGTGTCTTTATTTTAAGATATTTGTTGATTTTTTTTTTACTCGATGAAATTTGACCGCAATCACGTCACCAGTAGAATGAAATTAAATCTTAATTATCCTAAAACTAAAATTTTATTCCACTTTCCACTGAATTTATTAAATCAAATTTGATATTTTCGTAAACAAAAGTTACTTTTTTTCTTTATGCAAGACCACTCTGTCAACCGCAAACTCTTAGAGGAAAACCAGGCATTGACACCCCAAATCTGTTAACGGAAGTTGTGGGAGGGGGATAGGTCAAAAAGGCAGAGAGAGAAAGAAGTTATGATAAAGTTTTCTTTTGGAATGGACGCTGTTTTCTACTTCACTTTGAGAGTTCATAAATATTATAATTTCAAACGGTCTAAGGAATCCAACCGTATGTCAGTTAAGGTTTTAAAAAAAAAACCTTTGGTATGAAATAGTCGATTAGAAAAATATTCATAGAATTTACATTAAAACACTAAATTTAAAAAAAAAAATTTCCAATTATAAGTTTACCTTTAGTTTTAATTGACCATCAAGGCAACATCCCCATCGGCCTGAACACCATTCATGAGTTCAATCTGCGACCATTGCCATATTGGTAATTTCTCCTACTCAAAATCTAGCCTTAAGTCAAAATGGAGCGATATTTGAGTGCAACACCAGGGACCATGCTCTATCATACACCGTAAACACATCCATGTAAATTTCATATACAACCGTTCTTCCACCTCTGCAGTCATCCACACAGTCATACATTTATCGACACGCACGGGCAATCTCACGTATTAGTATCACCATACATCCTTTAAAAAAAAAAAAAAATTTCCGTATACTCACATATATATAGATATGCCCTTAGAATTCCCTAAACAAGCTATTGACATATATATATCCCTATATACATACCTACACATCCAACAGTACAAACACATATACATACAAATATATACATACAAATACAGGCATGTATAACACTTAGTAATTACACAATACACCTTCATATCGGCCAGCTGACCCTCATGTTATAAAGGTAATAGTCTCTTGAGTTTAACTTACCATTATCATTGAAATTGTATGATCTCTATACTAAGTTAAACTTAAAACGGTGTTTACAGTTAACTGTTAGTTCATATCTTTGATTTAAAAGATCAGTCTTATTTTTAAATCTAATTATTTCAAATTTTTCGTTAAGGCATAGGTAACACGGGGCGTATAAGGAGTTACATGTCCGGGCTTTTCTAATCAATTTCCATTTAACCTTAGGTGTTTTATTTTTTTCTTTTAGACTCCAAAAGTATTTGGATAATGAAGTCATATACTTATAGTTACTCTTATTAAAAGATTGCATATGACCCCGCCAACGTTCCTTGAATGGTCTCATGGTGCAACCAATGTAAAATTTATTTATATTTGGATTTTCTAGTTTTGATATTGTACTAAGATAAACTACAGAGCTAGTTATAAACCCTCATGCAATCAAGTGGTAAAAAATAAATTAGAACAAAAATTCATGGCATTAATTGATAAACATTTCCTAGAGACACTAAACTCGGTACAATTTTTAATAAAATATACCCTTAAATTTAGTTACTATTGCACTGAAAACTTAGAAATGATTATTAAGAAACATAATGCTAATATCTAGAGTAAACACTTAGACCCAAATCAAAAAAATCTAGATCCATTAAATTAAAAAAAATGAAGATAAGGAAAAGTTATGTAACTGTAGAAATTCTCAAAACTGTTCTCTCAATAATAAATGGAATTATTGGTTTATCAATGCGATATTTCCTGTATTGAAGATCCAGACAGAGTTAAAATCTACATTGGATGCACAAAACATGATTTCAAAAGACGTTGGAACCACCATCAAATGTCCATTAAAAATAATAAATACAGAAATCAAACGTCCCTATCTAAATATTTCTGGTACTTAAAAGAAACCAATAAAACACCAACAGTAAAATAGAAATTATTCAGAAGAGCTAGAGCTTGTAGGTCATTAAATGACCCATGTCTTTTGTGCATATATGAAAATTATACATTAATAAGTTTCTGAAACATAAAAATTTACTTAATCAAAGAAATGAAAAGATATTTTTTGTAGAAACTGTCAAATATTTTCCTTAGATAATGATTAATTTTGAAAAGGAGATGAAAGATGAAATATACATATTTATACTTGATCTTTGATTAATAATTTTTTAAAATAAGAATGTAATTCTAATATGTTTATCTGTAAAAAAAATAACGTATAGTCTATTAGTTATTAGAAATAGAAAAGTATTTTAAATTTGTAGGAATAAATTTTAAATATTAAAAATACGACTTATTCATATTCTGACGACCCCTTTAAGAAATCATTGTGTATAAAATTATAAATTAAGCGGCGAAATAAA
>OZ038503.1:62339700-62367200 GCA_964036315.1 Acanthosepion esculentum | reverse complement strand
TGGGAGATATTTCTGTTGCACAACACGCACACACACACACACACACACACACACACACACACACACACACATATATATATATATATATATATATATATATATATATATGCTGTATACTCAAGAATGATTTATTGAAATCAACTGAAAAGATTTATCTGTTTAATATTTATTATATTTTCCAGTTTACTTATTTGATTAAATTTATTCGAATAGTTTGTCTTTATAAATCGCATCTGGACATGCGACAGCTAATACGCAAACGGAAAAATATGATAAAATTTAAACCCACAAACAAGACCTATCTTATCGATTTCAATAAAAGATGTTTGAACACACACACGCACACATATGTATATATCAATGTATATGTGCGTGTATGTGTGTTTTCTTGTGAGTGTGTGTGTGTTTGCGTGTGTTTGCGTGTGTTTTTGCTTGATTAATTGTAATGTTATTTTTTTTTGTAACAATTTGATTTTTTCCTCCATATTCACACCAAAATGTGCGCAGTATTTGGGTCGATTTTAATCTTCCTTTTCCTTTTCTGCATTTGTAAAAAAATATATTGGTTCAATGTCTTATCTCGTTTGCAGGCTGATAACAATAGGGCGCCGGTGCAGTATGTATGCCCATAAGTGATAGAAAGTGTTTTGATTATTATTATTATTATTAAAAATATTTGACTTTTGCCTTCTTGGTTAGATACTGAAGCAATCAACAAAATTGTTGTGACTGGTTGATGTTGGCAAGTTTGTTGCTCTGCCTGTCATATTGAACTTTCAGTGATCTGCTATCATTGTGTAGAGTTATGAAATTATATTATCAGATCTACAAAATGTGCGTAGCATTTTTCAATAGGTGGCGTATCAACATGTGATTTCCTTTCACACATGACTTATATTTATTACACCCACCCACTCATATACATACATACATACATATATATATATATATATATATATATATATATTAAGCAATCAACCCCAATCAAGGCGTGAAGCCACTAGCACGCAAGGGTTTACAAAGTTGGAGCGAGAACAAAGAGGAGTGATAGAGGAAAGGATGAAGAGCAGGGTAGGGGATAGATCAGGGCATCTGGAGACGTCGATTGACATTACATTTGAATAGTTGGAGATTATAGCTATCAGGAAAACAAGAAAAGAGGAGGGAGTTCCACAGGCGAGAAGTACGAGACATGAAGCTATTGGAGTAGAAGAGAGGACTACATTTAACAGTTTCTTCAGTGAAAGGGTGAGAGCGAAATGCCAGCCTAGTTGAACGCTTGAATTCATGAAGTCTGGGAACCAGCGAAAGCAGCTCATCGGAGCAGTTACCGTGAAAGTATTTGTTAAAAAGACAAAGGGAGGCAACGGTACGTCTGTGAGAGAGCGACTGCAGACGAGACGCCAGATCAGGGCCAATTACATTGCATATCCGGCTCCAGACCATATATGGTAGCAATACTCCATGCAAGGGCGAATGGTTGATTTGTAGATTTGAAGGATCAACTCCGGCCACTGGGGGTGAAATGATTTACACACACACACACACACACACACACACACACACACACACACACACACACACACACACACACATACATATATATATATATATATATCATAGAAATTAAGGAGGATTTGAGATAATTAATTAAATAATTCATCAAGTCTAGAAGAAACATCAACAGAATGCAGAAAGCACAGGACACATACATATATATATATATATATGTGTCTCTGTGTGTGTGTGTGTGTGTGTGTGTGTGTATGCGTGTGTGTGTGTGTGTGTGTATTTAAATATTTAGCACTAGATTATAAGGGAAATTCTGATAGTTCCCCAAACCAAACAGCAACATTCTTCTACATCGTCCTCTGGTGATGGGAAGGTTTTTCGAGGTCTGTCGTCCCCATTGATTGATGTGGAAGGCTTGAAATATGACGCTACACTTGACTACTTTTCCTCATCCGGTTCTATATAGGCGCTGAAAACATTATGTAAACCTGCTCTAAACCTACTTGCGATTTCGAAATTAATGGCGTGCATTGTTCCAGTCATTGCTGCACTGTTAGCCGCAGTGTTATCTATTTTGGGCTCTGGCAATGCTAAAAAATTGTTCGTATATAAAAATAGTAATTTATTTTTCGTATATATGTATAACCATTTTCTCAAATCAATGACTTTAAAATGGTTTCAAGTACGTAAATTCTTTAGGTCTTAACGAAAACAATATTTCATAGACTGGCTATCAAAAACCAGAAACAAACAACAAAAAACATGACTTCTAATTGCGGCAACAAATTATATTATAATCAAGATGTTCATTTTCCCTCTACTTCAAACAGCTTGTTTGTTCCTTTGTTTAGTGGCATATCAATGGGTCATTTAATGTCGAAATTTAATTTTCTTTCGCAAAAATGTATTGCAGGTAATTTTTGTTACTATGAAAATGTATTACTGGTATTTTTACTATAAAACTTTTTATACTTTCATAGTGTTTTGACCCCAGTTTGGGGGTTAACTGTTTGTTCATAGCTAGGACTCTAACTTCGGATCATGGTGAATCTGGGTACAACAGCAATTAAGAGGTGTTTCCACGCTCCTCAAAACCTCTTGATCAGACGCCTTCCTGCCACATGTAGTTTATCGTCATGCCCATAACACTAGTGAAATTGAGAAAACTGTTTTAAGAAAAAGAGTTTATAAATTTCAAAATACACCTTCAATAAATGCCAAATGTTTCCTGTATGGAAACGGCTAATTTCGCTATTATCATTACGTAATGTCAGCGGACGAAAGGTTCTTTTTACGCAATTTCTGCTTCAACTTTTCAAAAATGTGTTGCCGAGAACTGGAATAAATTTGTTCCGCTCTTGCACTCGAAACAAGTGTCTCTTCTATTATAAGAAATGCGTTATTTAATTAGACCGTAAAACACTGAATCGCTTTGGAACAACAAACAACACGAGTTTAAATTTCAAACGCTGATCGGGAAATCTGTATGAATCACGTGTAAGCCATGATTGAGATACACCCACCTCAGTACAACGTTCGATAATTCTAGGGAAGAGAAAACGCTGGGGTGCTGGTCGATGGTTTTGTAAGTCATCCGACGAGACAGAGAAAACCAGGTCAGAATGAAGGACGCCTCTCTGGCTCGCTATCAGTTGTTCAATTTCCCCAAACAGTGCCGCCCGTCTCACTGTTTATCATCTCTAACCGGGGGGATAAGAAAACGAAGACGAAGGCGTGATAATAGGATGGTGGAGGGCCTCCAAGGAGAAAGCATCAAGTGTTTATCGAACGCCTCATTTATTATATACAATAAGTATATTTAACAGAGATACAAACACACACACACACACACACACACACACACACACACACACACACACACACAGATATATATATATATATATATATATATATATATATATATATAGACAGGGAGAGAGAGCGAGAATGCAAAGTATTTGGGAGCACATTTTATCAGGCTAATATAATGTACACCAAATTTTAGAAATGGCGTTTATCTTTCTGATGTATTAATATGGCAATTTCCAATCTGACACTCAGATCTAAATAATTTCTTGAAAGTAACCAAGTGAACAGGAGGGACGATTGGTAATTCTGCCCGGAAGCCATATAGGTATCCACTGTGGTGCGCATCAAGTTATTTTCGTATTCTGGATGTCTTGAACAATCCTTACATGTTACGTCTTACTGACCGCTTTCTTCCCGCCGGGCCTCAGTGTTAATGCCACGGCCTGTATTGAGGTACTATAATGTATACGGTGAACAAAAAAGGAAGGGATTACGTGTTCCATCACATTGCTCACTCGTATCTGCTTCACGTGACCCTGATTTTAATGTCTGGAACTGCTACGACTGGGAATCGTCGTCAGTGGCAGCACAATACGAAAAATTCTTGAACGAAAGCCACTTGATTCAGACATGCAAATGTAGTCGGTGTTGGGACGGCATTGAGCCAATGCGCAAGGCTAAAGATGTTTTCTGTTGAACATGTGTACAATTGATTTTTTTGAAAAATAGACTGATTTTTTTCATTGACTATTTGGATTTTTTTTATTTATATTGCAATAATTAATACCACTGTGTAAAGGCGACGTACATCTGCCTTACTTTTGCCGGGATTTGTACCGTCCTTGGACCTAACTCGAACTGTTGCGGATACAACTGAGCTTCTTGTCGAGTCTCTTGATGCCCTAAACCCGAGACATTCAGGACTTACTGGAAGGCATTATGGAACGGCACATTCGATGGCTTCAAGGGCTTCTCTACAATCGTGTGTAAAGGTGATTTTATAGGTTTCCAGGGCAGGTGACTTCTGTGAGATGATTGAAGTATACATCGAATAGCACATCGAACAAACTACTGACGAAGACCTGGAAGAACTACTGAAACCGTCGAGAGAAGAGGAAGAAGAACTGAACTGTTAACATTGGAGACGTTTGCAGCAGTTTATCAGCAGGCTCAAATTTGAAAGTATAAGATCATTGCGTATGATCTTTCACGGGAACGAAACATACGTATCACCCTTGAGATCGCATCTGCCCTACTCAATACAACAGTTGTATCAGTTTCTATCATTTTCTGTCATTTTCTATAAAAATGTATTTTTAAAAAAAAAAATCAGGAATTCGGAAGTTTCAGCCCACTGTTGGAAACTGACAGCCACCAACCTCTAGAAAGATTGATATTATAGCTCCTGCAAAAATATCAGCGTACATAGATACTTTTATTGTTGTTCAAACATTTCTCATTGAATAATATAGACATATTATGTCTATTTGTTTTTATAATAATCATTTCTAGTTCTCTAACTAGTTTCTTAATGTGGAGGCGAAAATCATCAAGGATGACGCCGTAGTTTTTTCCTACCCAAGTACTTTCGATGTCCTCCAAGATCATCCTCATACATACCTTTTGTAACTGTGATCGTTGTGATAGTGATTTTAAAAAATACTTGAACACACTCTGTTATATTCAAAAATTTATCAGTTGTTGCTATGTAATACTGCAAATATATATATATATATATATATATATATATATATATATATATATATATATATATATATATATATGTATTAAAAAGAAGAGAGAAACCGCAAACGTTTTTGGTTGTAATGTGGATTTAAAAAAAATATTATGTTTTATTTTCCATAATTTTGCTACACGTGTTTCCGGTCTCGCGACCGTCATTAATGTGGAAATCCCCACCCTTTACCTGATGACGGTCGCGAGACCGGAAACACGTGTAGCAAAATTATGGAAAATAAAGGATAATATTTTTTTTTAAATCCACATTACAACCAAAACCTTTCTCTTTTTTTTTAATATAGACACTTTTCTCTCGTTGGAACTACTATAACCTTTTCCTTTTATATATATATATATATATATATATATATATATATATATATATATATATATAATAGCTGGCTATTCGTATTCGAGGATACCCGTTTAGTAGGGCGGCCAGCCAATCCCTACTGAGGGCTCTTGCTCAGGCACATTTGTGTTTGCTCAACACCCACAAAGCCAACCTGTAGTTTATACTGCAACTCGGTTGGGCAAACTTTAGTTACAGTTTCTGGGAGAGAGCATGTTATCTAGAATGATCAACAATCTGAACCAGGCCAGCACACTCCAATCCTCGGTCACTTGTGTTCCGTCTACCCAATTTCACTGACAAGGCTTAGGTCAGCCCGGGGTATGAATTTCAGGCATTTTCCAAAGGTGCCGCACTCTGGGTTCGTCCCTCACTCCAGAACGATAACATTAGGAGGTCTCCTTCTTTACAAATTCATGGTGAGATTCGAACCTGGGTCACATGGTCTAAAAGCGAACGTTCTAAACACAAAGCCACGCGCCCTATATATATATATTTATTCGAAAATCATATTATAAAATCACTACAAAAATAGCCATTTTGTTTCAACACTTCTGGTGTATTATCAAGTGATGGTGTTGAATGTAGAATAAAGGATTTTAAAAGGTTCAAATCAATCAAACATCCCTCGCAAGGGGAATGGCTGTTGCATAAGCTGGAATGACCAATCAAAAACAAGGACAGTGGAATTCAAAAAACTTGACAATGGACTTTAAGGTTTTAATTATTATTCAATGCTTTAATGTTGGGGTTAGACTAAAGTAGAATTCATTCTAACTAATAAATATTAAATTATACTATAAAATTTAAAATTAAAAATTACCAATTTTAAATTTAATCTATATTAAGTTTAAAATTATAAAGTTATTTAAAGAAGAAACCGAGGATAAAAAATACATATCTTTTTGTATTTATTTTGTTTTATTGAAATTAAGTTGGAATAAACGTTAAGATCTAATGTTGCTCTGACCCCCCTGACAACATAGATACATATGGAGTAAAGACATGGGCAGGGTAGGGTGAAATCTTGCAAGAGACAATACATACACAATCAGATTACAATACACAAACACGCAGACATATTTAGGTTTATAAACACGCGAAAATGCGACTAGACAGGAAATATCTCCACAACTTATTAAAAAAAAGGAAAAACGAAAACATGCATGAACAATGAAAGGCACACACAAATGACCATACACACAGACACCGACAAAGACACACACATATACATATATACACTGACAAAGACACGCCGATACACCCACCAAGAAATATTCAAGTTTGAAAGTGTTATTAAACGAATTCTAACCACTTATTAAAATATAACTTATACGGGCAAAGACACATAGATAAAAATGGTAGAATAGATAAAATTCAACTTGGGCAGAACAGAAAAACAAACATTATGGAAAAAAAAGGAACTTAAAACATACAGACATGGACAGAAAAATAGATATATACGCATAAAAATAACACAATCTAATATATAAAAAGAAAACTCCAAACGCACAAATATATATAAAAATATTTCATATATATCTATATACGCACTAGTGCACATACACGAGTACAAATATATAACAAAATGTGAAAGAAAATAAAAAAATACATACAGCCATATATGTATACATATTCTTCACTACAGACAGAAACACAGAAAAGCATATCTACAGACAAACATATACACACATATATATACCCATATACATATATATATATCCATATATACACATACACTCACATACATACACGCATACGTATATGCATGTATACACACACAGAAGTAAGCATAAATATATCAACCCACATAGCAACATAAAAAGTGAACAAACCAAATATATATATATATATATATATATATATATATATATATACAGAAACAAACAAACATACATATGTACACACATACACATATACAAACACACGTATATATATAAAAACACATAGAAAACGCAAACATAAACGCACACAAAAACATATATATATATATATTTGTGTATTTAGGCAGCAATCCTTCTTTCAAGCACATTTCATTAAAAACGACTGACAAGGTGCTTTTATATAATTTATCCTCTGAAAAGAAAAACTTTATTAGATCGCACGAGAAATTATATAAAAAACTAAATAAAAGCACCTTGTCAGTCGTTTTTAATGAAATATATATATATATATATATATATATATATATATATATATATATATATATATATATATATATAGACATACACATATACATACATAAACCTGCACATATTCGAAAAATATTATCTTAGTGATGATAAAGGACCGTAAAGTCCATACAAGATTAAAATGTAACGAGACACAACTGTTGAATATTAAGTCTATAAAACGATTATCAAACAAAAGTAGAATTTAGTTAGTATTGATGATACATTCCAACACACTAAGATATACACATATATATGGGAAGAGATACACACATACACCCACATATACATATATATAAACATGTATAAATACCTATATATACATCAACATATACACATATATAAATCACACACACACACACACACATATATATATATATATATATATATATATATATATATATATATATATATATACGCATACACATACACACGTACATACAGACACATACCGAAGTTTACACACCCACCCATACACAAGCGCACAAACAAGCACACGTATAACAGGTATCAACATATATATGCATATATATATACACACATATAACTATAAGTACAGATATATTCGTATATACACATACATATACACACATTCAACAATATATATATATATATACATATATATATACCCCCACATACATACAAATAATACATACATATACCCCCACATACATACAAATAAACATATACATACATACAGAAGTACACGCAAATAGAAATATATACATACACATACACACAGACATACATATATATAAATTTCCCCTCTTCTCTTCTCCTTTTTTCTTTCATTTCCTTCTTTTTATAAAAAAAGGCTACATATATATATATATATATATATATATATATATATATATATACATTTATCAGTAAAACACACACACACACACACACGTGCAGACACGAACAACACAATACAACTACACCAACACATACCCACATCGACAGGAGGACCATCAGGTAATAAAAGTAATAACCTACTAAACTTACAGTAACATATCTTTATCGTTGAAAGTATTACAACCCCTATTTATAGCTGTGTTTACAATTAACAGTTAGTTCGTTTCTTTGATTTAAGAGATAGGTCTTATTTTTAAATCTAATTATTTCAAATTTTTCGTTGTGACATAGATAACAAGGGGCATGTAGAGAATTACATGTTCGGGCTCTCTTGATTCATTTCCATTTAACAGTAGGTATTTTATTATTCTATTTTAGACTCGCAAAATACTTTGATAATGAAGTCTTATACTTATAATTACTACTATTGAAAGATGTCTCCGCCAACGTTCTTCGAATGAATTCATAGTGCTACCAATGTAAAATTTTTGATATTTGGGTTTTCTAGTGTAGAGATTGTACTGAGGCAAACTAGAGAACTAGCCAAACAATTACTGTGTAATGGACAATTATTTGGATTCCTACAATTGCACAAGTTGTTATTCGTGTCATTATACTTAGTTGTACTGTCTGAAACTTGGTCAATAGCTTATGTTTACAATTAACGGTTAGTTTTATAGCAGTGTTTACAACAGCTGTGTTCATATATATATATATATATATATATATATATATATATATATATATATATATATATATATACACACACACACACACACACACACACACAGGGAGACAGAAACAGAGAAAGAAGTTAGTGACTTCTTAGTGTAATGGTGAGATAAAGCATTTGTTTTTAATTAACAATTATTTAATTTTCAACATGATCCCATTACTTGTGAAAACGCTTACCGCAGCATTTGTCCAGTGAACCTAAATATTGAACATTATACAATGAAAAGTTCAGACCGAAATTTAACTAATACTTACATGCGAACTTATTGATTGCTCAGCATATATCAAGATAGATGTAAAAATATTTATGTATACATTCTCTAGAAACGCGCACACATCAACACACAATGAATATAACTATATCTATTTTCCATCCATCTCCCCCCTCTCTCTCTCTCTCTCTATACATACATATATATATATATATATATATATATATATATATATATATATATATATATATATATATATATGAACGTAAATAATAAAGCGAGAACCTGCAGAGCTATAGCCATAATTTCTTCCCAGCCATTCCACCAGTCCGCCTGCAGGAGAAAATAGACACGTGGTCTTCCGTCCGATTTTCTGCTTTTTCTTCCCGCAACGATTCAACGATGTCAGGCAAAATCGATTGAACCAGTCATTGTTAGCCCTACTGCGCATGCGCAATTTATCGAGCGCGGGAAATGCAGGAATTGCTCCTCGCTAAATGTAATGGAATCATGTGTTTGCACATGGAAGTATCTGCATGACATTCCACGTATACATACAAATATACAAAGAAAGAGACATAGTATATATAGATTGATATCTAACCCGAACAGATAGATGCACACACACACACACACACACACACACACACACACACACAGACACACACACAAATATATATATATATACACATAGAGAGAGGGGGAGAGAGAGGGAGTGTGTGTGTGTGTGTGTGTGTGTGTGTGTGTGTGTGTGTGAGAGAGAGAGAGAGAGAGAGAGAGAGAGGAATAATGTTTTAAAATATACGTGGTTATTAAATTACGAATATTCTGGACATAGTTTATGCTCCAGATATAATTTGTATTCTAAGTCAATATAAGTAAATATATATGGGTCACGTAGCAACGCTTGTCTTAAGCATAAAAGCCGTTGGAAGATAAATTTTATTATTTTTTTTATATTTTTCTGATTTTCTTCTGTTTTTCACTTTGCTAAAAAATAATTCAAAACCCGAGATTTAACGAGATATTTATTCATTCAAAAAGCATTAAATTTGAACTTCGCTACGTTTAAATTTTAAAATAGGAATATTAATATCATTAATCCGTGCTTCCGTTGTTCGTTGTTTCGAGGCTTCCCTGCGACTTGTAGCTTTGTCCAAAGCTAAAACCGATACTGAAAAGAGTATGGATTGATCCCAGAATCGGACTTTGGGATTTGAAAGGGACACTGCGATAAGTATGGAAATTTTAAAAGGGGTCGCTTTGACGGCATTAAGGCGTCATTACTGCATTTTGTACGTGGACAAGGAAACCGTATAACACCAAAACGATTTGAACCTACGCCCCGTTTGCAGAACAAAACGTCCTTACATCCGACATGTTCTAGACCAAGATTTCTTAAAGTGGGCCATGACATATCTTCAGGGTCTACAAGGCCAAGCGTGAAAAATAGGAAGGCCACAAAACAATTAGGACTCACAAAATATATATATTGAGTATTTTGTAATTAGTAATTATTATTTAAAATAAAACTTTAATTTATTATTAAATTAAAATTTAAATTAAATTAAAATTAAATTTATTATTAATATTAAATATTAAATTAACCTTAACCATTTAGTTAACATAAATATTTATTGATTGTAATCTTTTCATTTGATCTATGCAAAATGATTGGTTTTAGTAATGAAAGATAATATTTAGGACAAGAACAACACATAAGATTCGCCAGCGGCGCGTAGAATAGTCAACTGCTAGAAATGAGTCGAGTGTATTCCAAAATGAATCTCTAACTCTAGAATATCTACTAACCGCCCCACGCGGTCAGATGTGGCACAAGGGCGAATTTAATGTAGGGTATCCGAGCCCATAGGCCCGGCCAAAATTTCCCCGTAGACACCGTATAAAACAGGATCTGGTAGCTGTTTCCCGAGACGAGACTCTGCCCTTCGACATAGCCTCGTCTAGTTATCTTCTCTGCCTTCTGGCAGAGAGTTTAACCAGCGCAGCTGGAGACAAATCTGCAACTCTAGACCAACATACAGTAATTACTACTGTATTCATGCGAATGGGGATATACCCATTATCGTCCATAGGTATGCTACAACACACTACTTCCAAAACCAAACCAGAAACCTTATATTATCACCGAGTAGACACTGAATTTTCTCAAATCAGGATAAAAGTTTGTACTCTGAATATAGTTCGAATGTCTATTGCGACTCAATTTCACTTCTGGTCTCAAATGGACTTCATCGATATGATCTATCACTAAAGATGTTGAAAAAGAAAGATTGTTCTCTAGTATAGCTTCAGAAAGTAACAAAAACTTTTATCCTATGGTAGCTCAGCTGAGAAAATGTAAACATCGAGTTATGTTTCCACTCACAGCAACATTTTCAATAATCAACATGGTAGTTGTTAATTACGGCAGTAATAACATTTAGGATAACATAATATACATTTCTCATTGGAAATTCATTATTAATTTCGTGTTAAATAAGACTATCTAGGATTACACACAACCATTCTTTTTAAAATAAAAATCCTTTTACGGTAGTTGCATTTAAAAGAGTACGAAGAAGAATTAGTATTCGCAAGAGATCATGTGATGAAACGTAAACAAAACATTCGTTTCCCTTTTAGTGGACGTCTGTAGGAAAACATGATATAGAATCGGTTTTGTTATTTTGTTTATTTTGAATTTCTAAGGATACAGTAACATCTCCAATAACATCTTTATATAATCAATAAGCAGTCGTCTAATACTTACCGGCGTAGGATAAATTAAATTCATGAAAATGTGCTATATTTTTTTACCTCATCTTATCTAAACGTCGCCTTATACAGGGAAATATACGGTAAACAGAATCCGAGGAAATAATATTTAAAGTTAATTTTATTTGAATTGGGATTTTGATGTAAAGGTTTACTCTAACATCACCAGGTACTTCTGCTTAAACGTCGTCTGTTCGTCTGTTCTGTTTGAAGACACGCCGCCCCCTACTTCAGTAAATACGGGCTCAGATGTCTGATTTCAACAGTTTCGAGAAAGATCTGGGTCAACATTTTGGGTAAGGTGTACTTTTACTTCTACCTTGATGTTTAACAATGAGCAGCAGGTAGGAGGAAATAAAGAGAGGCAGAAATACATACAAGTGTCTGGTGGTAGGAGAAAGGCAATGTTGCTTGCCTCCTTCGAATATATTATCACCGACATCTGGGCAATTATTTGTGGTCTGTCCCAGTATAGGACACCTCACTTCGACATCTCACGATGCACAACTCTCTCCCCAAACCCCCGTTCATGGGCTAATCAAACTGACTTTAGGCAGAGGGTCAGTGTTTCGCTCATACTTGATCTTTGGTCTAGATTCATGCATTACGGCGTTTCCTAAAGACAATCGCTATTAAAACGGGGGCGGAGATACTCAGCTTGTCAGTTGTCAAATTCACTTCGTATTTGTGAGAGTGCAAATAGGCAGCCTTAAAAGTCAGGGAGAAGAGTAGCTGGTTCAGAAGGATTCAAAGAGAAAGAGAGATGTAAAACAGAAGAAAAAAAACAGAGAGAAAGAAAAAGTAAAATGAAGAATGAAACGGGAGTAGAGGGAGAAGATAATAATAATAATAATAATAATAATAATAATAATAATAATAATAATAATAATAATAATAATAATAAGAAGAAGAAGAAGAAGAAGAATAGAATAATCAAAGTTAATCGCCCAGACATCGTGATATGAAACCACAAAAGACAAAATATGCATCCTTATTGACATGGCAGTCCCTGCAGACTGCAATGTATCTTTGAAGATCTTCAAAAAAACTATCGAAATACAAGGACCTTGAAAACTAAATCTAAAAAATGTGGCACATGAAGACATTAACAATTCCAGTTGTAGTTAGAGCCCTCGGATTGATTGGAAAAGATTCCAATAGACTTAGTGAAGGGATTCCTGGTAGACCATTCCTTAAAGAAATACAAAAAATTGTACTCATAAATACAGCCGACACCTTACAAAGGACTTTATCTATGTAAAATATGTGCGTATTTTTTTTTTCAAAACTGCTCAGTGGATAAATGTCATGATGCCATTTCTGGGCTTAGTTCTCTGGTCAGGGCCCGGGAAGAAATGAGTACACACCAGGAAATAAAACAATAATAATAACTGACCAGGCATGGTTTCTCGGATAACAAGACAAGATCGCAGCGGACACAACTCCTCTGAACAAAATCCCAAGTGTGAACAAAATCGCAGGCTCATAAATAAGTTTCATATATAAAAAGAAACAAATTTTACATTAAATATTTAAAGAATATTTATTTCAAATGTCAATGTCAAATTGAGACGATAAACACAATTTTTTACATTACTTACATTGGGTTCTTATCTTCATTACCATATTTACGTCGTTTCGGCCGTTGTATGCTACGGCCTTCTTCAGATGATCGGAATTTCGTCCACTGCGGTAGATTGTTCTACTCCCAGGTGCCTTGACTCTTTCAGATGACTCAGTTATCTCCCTTTAACTCAACTCCAAGTTTTTGTCTACCACTGCAGTAGTTAGATATTGAACTCACAACTCTTCGGATTCAAGTCACTGGATCCAACCAACGCTTTTATTCAATGGATCACGTGTCCTTGAGGAAATTTCACTTCGAAATTCCAATCACCTGAAGAAGGCCTGAACGTACAACGGCCGAAACCTGGAGAATACGGCAATAAAGATGAGGACAATAAACACAATATCCAATATATAGACTTATTTCATGCTCACAAATGTATGCTTCATTTTTGTATACTTATAGATTTGTATATATTTATTGTATCAATTTGAGATTAGAATTTCAATAAAAAAATTTTTAAAATTTTCAATGTCAAATTTGTTTCTTTTTATATATGAGGCTTTTAATCAGGAGTCTTTGTCCGGTGGGTTTTTGTCATGGTTTCTGATCATAATTGATTGGAGGTGTTAATATGTATGCATTACAGTTTGAAGAATTAGGAAGGACTACAATAAATATCACTGTTTAGTATCACAGATTTACCAGTCAGTTGGACATATCCCATAGGGCCTGACACTGTGTCGGGTGTTGAAAAGGTTGTTGTTTTTAAGGTTGAAGGATTAGGCAGCCAAGTTTATCCGATCTGAAAGTATTTCTAACGAGACACTTCCTAAAAGTTGATGCGCTGCTTTTTATGCAAACATATCATCGCATGGCACATATTTGGCTGTGGTGCATGTACCTGTTATATCTTCAATATTGCTATCATGATAGCAATATTGAGTCTCGTCCATTATTAAATCAATCTCATTTTATGGGGTCTTGTTCTTTCGTTCAATAATAACAATAATAATAATAATTTTTTGTGACTTTGATATTCAAATGAATCACTCAGGCTAGATTTAGTCAACATAAACTTGACTTTGACAGAGAACTGAAAAATGTGCAAAATGAAAGCGATTTTTTTACTACCTGTTGTAGCATACCTACGGACGATAATGGGTATGTCCGCATTCACATAAATAAATTGTTCTGCACTTGGAGATTCATTGTGGAATTCACTTGACTCACTTCTAGCAGTTGAATACTTCTACGCGAATCTTATATGTGGCGAATCTTATATGTGTTGTTCTTGTCCTAAGTATTATCGTTCATTACCAACTTCTGTTTGATTATTCTATTCAGTCACCTTCCCTAGGTTACAACACTATTGTTATCGGCGTACTTGGAACAGTTCCGAAAAACATTACAAATAATTCGGAAGCACTAACACACAGGGGGAAAATAATAACATCTAGATGAACGCATTTCAAGACGGCTATTTTACTTTTTTAAAACTTTGAAAATTAGAGACTGAGTACACAGTTGAAAGTCGGTTTTTCACTGTAAGACAAACTTTCCTAATAAAATCACTTAGACTACTGCAGTGAGTTCTGGAGTATTGAGAAAATGTTCTACATTTCGTGAAATTCGGCAGTTACTACTTATTTCAAAACTAAAAAGTACAAATAATAATAACAATAATAATAATAATAATAATAATAATAATAATAATAATAATAATAATAATAATAATCGTAAAGTAGCCACAAGCGAAAGAGGATGAGAAAGGCAAGAAAGTCTTATGGCATTTTCGATTGACTGCCTGATGAACGACAGGCAGCAAGTTGAACAGCTTGAGGCAAAAGGGTTCCGAGTTCGATTCGCCATACTGTTCGTTCAAGTTAACAACACCTTTAAAATAAGGGAAATCAATCTTGGATTCACGCAATTCGTCCCTACACGAGCGTACAGTGAAAAGATTGCAATTATATCTCGCCCTTATACGCTGAATGTAAGATAGCGTAATGTGTCTAGATGCAGACAAAGACGTGTAAAGAAATAATTATTGCTTACTATATACACTCATGAGCGTGTGCTTGTAGCGAAGATAAAATTTCATTTCAAGTTAGGTTTATAGAGAAAGGTGGAGAGAAAGGAAGAAATGGGTTATAGCAAAAACAGAGAAAGAGAAAGCCAAAGTGGAGGAGAGAGAGGAATGACTGAGAAAGAGTCAATGGGGAAAAGAAAGAATGATAGAGAAATGAAAAAAAGGACGAAGAGTGAGAAAAAGCGAGAGAGAGAGAGAGAGAGAGAGAGAGTGGTAGAATGAGGGATAACAGTGAAAGAGAGGTAAAGGGGACAGAGAGAGGAAAATAGAAAAAGTAAAATAGCAAAAGATATAGTAAGTAAAAAATATAGGGGGAGAGAAGGAGAAACACAGACGGAAAGAGAAAGTGAATAAGAAACAGAAAGAGAAACAGAAAGAGAAAAACAATGAGAAAGTGAAAGACAAAGACAAAGAAAAGGAAATATATATTTTAAAGGGAGATAGTTCTAAGTTTGGCTTAGCATGCCAGAATACAAAATTCGATATATAAGATTCAACTCCTTATGGCCCAGTGGATAAAAGCGTTGGTTGGATCCAGTGGTTCGACACAAAGAGATATGAGTTCAATACCTGGCTACTGCAGTGGTGAATAAAACTTTTGTGAGTTGAGTTAAAGGGAGATAACTGTGACATCCTGAAGAGGCACGGCACGTGGAACTAGAGCGATCTACCCCGGTGGACGAAATGATGGGTTCAGTTCGAAATTCCAATCACCTGAAGAAGGCCGGAGCGTACAACGGCCGAAACATCCTGACAATGGCAATAAAGATGAGGACAAGTGCCCGAACAATGTAAATAATGTAAATAATTACAATACCTCGTCTCAGAAATATAGACATATATCGTCAGATATCTTAAACAAATATTTTGTTGCTGATATTCCCCGAGGGTCGGTAGAGAAGAGAGCGAGGGATTAGGTTTGCATCCACAGTCCGTAGAAGCATTGAAAGTGCTAAGGTTGACATTGTATAAAGCCGACCGTAAACATGTCAAAACCTATGCAAAGCTACCGATGAAAAAGAATCGTAGTTTTGTTGAAGTAATAATAAATCATTCTTTCTTTCAAAGCACAAGAATCTCTTTCTTTTTCTTTCGTATTTTTCTAGTCCTGTGTATCATTCCCTTTGCTTATCAAAAGGGCAGAATACTGATCTCTAGGTTTAAAATGAGAATTCCGTTCAGTATTGAACTCACTACACCAGCATCGAATAGTAAACGTGCTTTTAAGCAAACACATATTTGGCACGTGTATGGTACGCTTTCAAGCGCACAATTTATTTTTATATTTTTTTACAGTTTATCAACCTTTTTAAGATTATTTAAAGCCAGAAAGTATTTTTAGATTTTAAGAATTTCTGGGAGAAAATAATGATTTACAGATACAAGTCCTACTATTTAAGCCATATCTGAATGTATTAACGCATAGCTCATATCATTTTATGATAGCAATCAATGGCTGTGCATTGAAATTGTTAAAGTAGAGGAGGAAGTTGCATTGGGTCAGTCCGACGATCTGAAAAAGACCAACATGTACCCAGAAAAAGAACCAGTTACTGTCACTGGATTCTGTCAAGTCGCAGGCGTTACATCAGAGTTTTTCTTCTCCTAGTTGAATACCTTAACGAAGCACTACCAGTGAGTTTACCGCGCACCTGGATTGAGTGATTGATCCGTTTTTGTTATTTTTGTTTTTTGTTTTTATTTCTTTTATTTTTTTGGCTTATCAACCCTTTCTATGCTATTTAAAGTCAGAAAATATTTTTAGATTGTTGGGCATAACAATGTTTTACTGATACAAGTCCTACTAATTAACCCATAGCTAGGGTCAAGAAAAGCTGGACTTCTCTCTTTCCCAACGGTATTTGCATGTATGTGAAAATATCGAAACCGACTAGAATCGAAACTCGGCTCTCCGATTTCCAATTCCGAGCCGTTATCCACTACACCACCAGCACACCCAAGCTTACAGCAGTCACCCATTTAGGCGCTGACCAGGTTCGACGTTGCTTAACTTCGGTGATCGTACAAGAACTGGTGTCTTGACGTGAAATGGCCGTAAGCCTTCAACTTAACAGTCGGCCTATATGACAACACATGAATAATGATGCAAATGTTTATTCATTCTTTTTATTTCTGACTAGAAAGAATACCCGACACTGTGCAGGCGAAATTCTATTCTTTTGCACCTCCACGCTACACAGTCGTTTCTTTCCTTGATAAATGCGCGTATCTCGTAAATGGCTTAGCAAAATTTTCCTAATTAAAACAATTTGATGTTTGAACTTTTTAATCGCCGTTTACAAGTACAGCATTTTATAGTTCAATTAACAATATCTGTTAGATTTCAATCAAAATCTCTTAAGAATGGTTACATTACTTATTATATTTCCTTTGAAACTGTCATCGAAATGCAAACGTCGTTACCACTTTCAGAGTAGAAAATTGTTTTATTTGAATAACTCAGCAATTTAATTGTAAACATCATCAATAAAATAATTGTCTTTTTTTAAAATCAGTTCATCCCAAGCAAGGCGATAATGTCACATAGACGCAATGGATTACAGGAAATGAAGGAGAAACCGGAAACATTAGAAAAATAGATTGTATTGGAAATGAATAAAAACAGTCATTTTTCAAATTTGATTTTTTTTATTAGACTAGATATTCTGATTAGCAAAAATGTGCTAAGTTGTGAAAGATATATGACATAAGTGTCTCAAAATTTATGCAATATTTACACACGGGCAGACAATCAACTTCATATATATTAATTTTCAATGCTTCGAACGGACACATACATGTATAAACTTTGAGCTTTATTAAATACTCACACTTATAAGCATAATGACAGCATTGCGGGGAGTCCATTGACAACTAATTTCATTATATTATCAACAGTCAACAAAAATAAATTGTTTACCAATTTTCAAAGACGAGGCGTTTCTTTTTTTTTTATGAAACTTAATTCGGAAACAAGACCTCAATTCTGGGGTGACAAGTGAAGATTGAATTACTGTACTGTAGCATTGATCTACGATATTAACTCCTTAACCACTACTTCCTAGAGAGGTTGTTTTATACATATACACTCAAGCATTGTTTCTTTTCAGTATACATGTAAAAGTGTGGATTTTCATTTCATATTTGCCGTACTAGTTGAAAATAATTACCTTATGTATCCGTTATTCCGAACGCCTGCTCTTCATTTATGAAGTTCCTGGGGCCATAACGAAGCAGTAAATAAGTAGAAATTTAAGAAAAAAAACGACACCGATTGCTCCTGGCTTTGATAAATGTACTCAGTTCTTGGAAACACTGTTGTACTCTCCCCAATTACGTTTTTCGTCATAAATTGCCTGTGGACAAGCGTCGAAATCAGATATGCTCATTGCTTCTTTTATTTATTTATTTTTTTAAAGCTATTTGATGTTTTATCCCCACTTTTTTATCTTTCGAATTTGCATTGGTTGCAGCTCGGACCCCCTGGACCTGGACCGAATGAGGGGCAGCTGTGAAAATCTCTTTTTCTCTGGGGTTTTATTTTTTTAAATTTTATCTTTTTATTTGGTCTCTCTTTGCATCGCTGGAGAAATGAGACGTACTTTCCATCTAATCTGGGTGGGCGAATAACGAGTCAGATGTTTCAAGTTCACAGACAAAGTTCGTGTGTGTGAACAGGAGAAGTGGAAGAGGGTGTCATCCACTATCTGCTCTCGTTCGATCCCTAGTATCGGTACAAATGATCTGCTTCCTGGCAGCAACCTTCAAGCCATGAACCACCCGACTCTACCTAGACGTTCTACCGTGCAGTGCCAATTTTGAATCACATGACGAATCACATGACTTCACACAAAGTTTAAGAATTATAATAACTGGTCAAGATTATATGAACATTCATACACAAAACAAAGTGACAGCATGCAGAGTTTCGTTGCTAATTAATAGCTTTTATTTACACAAGTCCGTAAACATTCGGACTATTGTCCTCAGTTTTGTTGTTGTTATTTCAACGTTTCGGTCATAAAAATGGCTGGAGGAGCATCGAACAGCCGTAGTGAAGAGTGAGACAATGAGATCAGGCATGGCTGATCATCTATGGAAGAAAAAGGGTAGTGATCAACCCCGTGGAATGAAATGAAAATAGTGGACAAGGAAGAACACTGGAGAGTTAGACGTCTGAAAGAATCAGCGCATATGCTAGGTTATGAAAACCTCCGTAGCCGGCGTAGAAGAGAAATGAATCCATGGAGGCCCGTTAATAAAGAAGGAAAGACAAATTACAGCAAGTTTTCAATAACATCAGCAGCAGCGTTCAGACATGACAGACAGCTTAGCAGAAGTAATCCGCAGGCAGGTTAGGTTTAAGGCCCCAAATTCCCCACAGAGAATTCTTCTACGGGACAATAACCGTGTGGATTACAGCGTTGGTTCGTGAATTTGGTGAGATAGTCATTGTGAGTTCAATCCCTGGGCCGAGAAGCAGTGAGTAATTGCACTCAGTGAAAACTGAGCAATAACTGAGCAGTACTTAAAATAAGAACCAGACGAGATATCCCGAGACATGAGCAGTGGAACAGGAACAGTCTATCCCGTAGCTTGAATAAAAGGTTAAGTTTAGAATTCCATGTAGTTTATCAAGGCCGGAAGGTGTATAGGTGCTGTGATAAAAACAGTAAAGATGAGGACAATACCAATGACCCCACTTCACCACTTTCCCGGTACGTAACGCCTTCATTTTCGTATCAATGATCACTTCTTGCAAGACGACGTTAAAGACGACATGGATTTTTTTGTTTTTGTTTTTTTATATTTTTTTATTTTCGGTTGCCTTATATATTTTGACTCACCTTTGCAAATTAATTTCTTTTATTAATTTTACTCCCAAATCAAGAATGATTAGTAGTATGCTTTTCTCGGTATATTTTACGATCTTTGAGGACCAAAAAACAAGTTACTACATTTTTGTTAATGCTGTATTGTAGATGACAGTACTTCTTAAACGAGGCTGGGCTAGTAGCGAAAATTTTACCTTTCAGCTCTTTTCTTAAATTCAAAAGAAAAAAAAATGACCTTTATTATGACGGAAAGTATAAAACGTCAAAATATGGAGTTAGTAATTAATGTTGATGACTTAGGCTCGAATAATTGCCCCAATTTCGATGTGCCATTCAATGGAACAAGATCCAAATTTTCGCAGTGAGAAGTTTTTCTTGGTAGTTTTCGTTGTTTAGGCTTCCATCAACTTTTACCAATTTTCTTCTACCATCGCTTTGATGAAACATCATACCATTACCTGTTCACCAAACCATTATGTGTCCATCACCAAATTTTACCGTCTTTGTACGGGTATATTGCAGTGACCTTCTCCAACTGTTTTCTTACATATTCGCTTTCATTCGAAGCTCTATTTTTGCATATGTCACTTACTTTTTACCACTTTCCTGCATCTCATGTTAAATGTTCCTTTGACCACTTCAATCTTCTATTCGGGTATTTTGGGGTTGGTTATGTTTTTTTGCTGCTTTGCGACTATACATGAAACCTCATTGTTAAGACTACATTCAATCCTCACTTGTTTGACTGTTAATTTTGGATGACATCCCGATAATCTCACAAACTTCCATTCCTCTTTCTTGTCTAACTTTTGTGGTTTCCCAGTTTCCTTTGTACTTAAAACAATTCCAGTTATAGCAAACGTCATCACAATGGTTTGAACATCGTTTCTGGAAATTTCCAGCCTTCTGGCGATCTCTGGCGATCTCTGGCGGATCATATTCCGCTTGAAAATCACAACCTTCATCTTTGTTTCAGCACTTTACACTCATGTTAAGATGGATCAATTCCTACTTAGAAATTTGCATAATTCTATGTTTTTATCATCTCAGATCTTTCATTGTTTCACTAGTTTGCAGGGTTTTTTTTTTCAGCTTCAAGCTGTTTAAAGCGGTAGACTTTCTGTTACACGGCGCTTACGAAATGCAACAACTTATTTTGGATTGTCTGAACACTTGTCTCTATCATTGAGTCATCTTCTCCTTTAAAGTCACACCCTTCATCTTTGACTTTTTAATCATGACTTTAGTATAAGAAGCAGGCTAATGTTCAATGACTTTAGTATAAGAAGCAGGCTAATGTTCAACTACAATGATTTGCCAAGAACTCATGTTAATAAAATGGAATAATTCCTAGTTAGATATTTACATATTCTTATGTTTTTATCATCTCAGATACTTCATTGGCTCACTAGTTTTGCATGACCTTTTTTTTTCAATTTCAAGCTGCTTAAAGCGATGGACCTTCTGTTACACGACACCTACCAAAACGCAACAACTTATTTTCCAATCCTCAAGGTCCACATACGCTACTGATATAAACATATTCCTAAACTAATTTAATTAACTGAACTTCTTAATAGAATAAAGATGTGTAATTATTTTATGGAGTTGCTCTAAAACCTTTGCACACGAGTATATATATATATATATATATATATATATATAAATTAAAGAAAAAAAACCGTTGATGGAACCAACGGACAAGTTGCCAAAACCTAAAAATCTTATACAGATAAAAAGAAAAAAGGCCAAGAGACAACCTTACTTAGTTAGTAAAGTGCTCGAAGCTTAGACAGAGAAAAATGCTTAATAACGTTAAATCCTAAGAAAGCATGGTCCTATTGGTAACCCGAGTTTCACGCTCACGCCATCTTCTGACGACTTGCAAATGAAAGAAGGGAAGAACAAAAATAAGACAATATCATCTTAATAAATTTTCAAATAAACAAGGAAAAAGAAAACAAGCAAAGAAAAATCCTCTGTGTTTACGGATACTGTCAGCACGGATAATGATATCGGCAATCTGTCTAAGGGGTGGGTAATTCTGAAGTCTGAACCCTATGTAGACCTGGCGACGCGGATGCTCTACTCAGATACTAATCAAAAGAGCTTCCGAGCTAACAATTAACTGTATTTTACGAGTAAATTCTCGAAGTCTATGGCCCTACCAAGTAGCCATTGTATGATTGTTCATTCTGGAAGTGAGTCGGGTCGGTAATTATTCACTGCCCCATCTTATATATATATATATATATATATATATATATATATATATATATATATATATATATATATGTATATATCAGTGAATCTGCATTAATTTGTATATGACTAATTTCCTTCTCTTCAGATATTATATTCGCGTGCGTGTCTGGTTTTGCGATATTTAATAAGCTGATTGCATTTTATGTCCCCCCCTCTCTCTCTCTCTATCTCTCTCTCTCGCTCGATATATACAGAATGCGATGAATAAACGGTCGTCTAAATTACGCCAAAAGGAAAATAACACATCTCATTTTAAGAGATATATTTATCAAAATTATACAAAAATATTTTGAAATACTAAAGAGTAAATTTATTCAATAAAGTCGTCATTGGCTTCAACCACAGCCCCCAGACGACTTAGGAATCTCCTGCAACTCTTCTGGACGGTCTCCTTGTTTAATTTGGTGAATGCTGTCATAATCCTTGCCTTCAGTCCATCTTGGGTGTCACAAGAAATTTTGGTGGTCTCTCACTCAACTGCGTTCCACACATAACAGTCAAGAGGGTTGCAGTCTTAGGAGTTAGGTGACCAGATGTAAGGGGTGATGTGGTCGCGGAAAATGTCTGACAACCATGACTCGGTTCTTCTGCTTGTGTGACATGGTGCAGAGTCCTGTTGCCAGACATAAAGTCTTCTACTAGCCACCCTTCTGACCCAGGGTACCATTACCTCATCAAAGCACTTGAAGTAGGCCTCTGTGTTGTGTCTTAGACCCTGTGGGAAGGTGAATGGTGAAATAACGTCACCACCACTAGTAATCACTCCAAACACCATGATATTGACTGGATATTTCATCCAACTACTTCCGAATCCTCTACACTGTCCTCAGATTGACAACCAAACACTCTGAAATGTTCGTATTTGAATATTCCGGCAAGAATGCCAAGCAGTAGAGCATGCTTTTTCCAAATTTCTGATAGAGTGAATTGCGTCATGGTACTCTTTTTCGCGCAGACGATGCCTAACAGACCCTACTATATTATGCAGTCAATAAAAGCAAAAACAAACAACGCGCTTTCGCGAAATTAAAAATATAAAATAGCGATAATTTACCCATCGTACCCCGTGTTATATATATTGATTCAACTGACATTGGTCTATACAGGGACGATGGTCTCATGGTTATTAGGAATTCTACTAACTTCAGAATAGATAAAATTAGAAAGGCATTATATAAAGAATTTAAAAGCATGGGTTTAAAAATTACCGTCAGCACTAAATTAAAAAAAAGTTAACTTCCTTGATATAACATTAGATTTAAAGAACAATACATACACACCTTATAAAAAACTCAATACGAATCCTTTATATATACACCCTAAATCAAATCACCCCTCATCTATAATTAAACATATACCTTTATCTATCCGAAAAAGAATTAGTACAAATTCAGCAAATGACAAGATTTTCGACGAACATATTAATTTCTATAATAAGGCTCTAAAAGATAGTGGCTACAAAAACCTAAAACTAAATTATATTAAAAATGAAAATGGTAAGCATAGGAAAAACAGAAGTAGGAAAATAATTTGGTATACACCCCCATACAACCAAATGGTAAAAAACAAATTGGGACAAAAATTCCTCGCATTAATACTCAAGCATTTTCCCGGTGGAAGTAAACTAAGTACTATTTTCAATAGAAATACACTAAAATTAAGATATAGCTGTACCGATAACCTAGAAAAGATTATTAAGAAACATAATACTAATATCTTAAAGAAACACTTATACCAGAACCAAAAAATTGTAGACAATGGAAAAATACAAACAACAACTAATGAGGGTAAACAAAAATTATGTAATTGTAGAAACCCTCAAAACTGTCCTCTACAAAATAAATGTTGCATGGAATCAGTAGTATACCAATGTAATATATCTTCTATTGAAAACCTTGAAAACATAAAAATTTATATAGGTTGCACTAGCCATGAGTTCAAAAAGAGGTTCAACCAACATCAATGTTCGTTTAGGATAAATAAATATAAAAGTCAAACATCTCTCTCGAAGTACTTCTGGCACCTAAAACACCTACAGTAAAATGGAAGTTAATAAGAAGAGCTAGAATATGTAGGTCATTAAATGACACATGTCCTTTATGCATACATGAGAAACTATATATTACTAAGTTTATAAAAAATAAAAATTTACTGAATCAGAGAAATGAAATAGCTATTTTATGTCGTCATTGTCAAAAATTTTCTTTAAATAATATTTTTTAAAAAAAAGAAAAAAAGTTACCTGATAATATGCATACTCATATTTGATGGGAATAAATAATTTTAAATAATGTAAGTAATTCTATTACATTTACTTGGTTTATAAAGAAATATAGCCGATTAAATTTAAAAGTTAAATTTGAAAGAATTTTTTAAAATGTTTTAAAATTGAAATTAAATAAAACGGATTCTAACCTACACCTAAAGTCAAATGAAATTAATAAGTTAGAATATAATATTGAACATTAAATATTAGTGAAATAATTTAGCCACCTTTGCCGTCATTGTCATAAAGTTTACATAAAAAAATAAAAATAAATAAATAAAATAAAATAAAATAAAATAATCTGGCAATAATAAATAATTTTGAATACTGTAAGTAATTCTAATACATTTACTTGGTTTTAAAAAGAAGTATAGTATATTAAATATTAAAAATGATTTTTTTAGAAAGGTGGTCAAAACATATTCTAGCCTATACAAATAGAAAAAATACCATAAGAATTTTTGCCGTTAGAAAAAAACCCAGATGACATGAATTTAGCGGATGTCAGAATTTGTTAAAAGATACATCCCTACCCATCCCTAAACATAACCCGCTTTCAAATGTAACTATTAACTGATACATCGAAAATTAAAAAATTGAACCCTCTACCACCCCTTGTCTAGATGAATGGATTTATCGGTAACCTTGGAAACCCTCAATTTATGAATCTTTGCAGTGCCGTTAACAACCGTAAATTTTAAAAAGTAAGTTACTCCAAAATTCGCTTGATGAGGAAATGGAACTAATGTCTTTGGTTTAATAACAAAATTAAATTCGAAGGCTTTAGCTTCCATTTCTGAAACATGGTTATCACTGTGTAGCGGTAAAACCATATTTTAAATCTATTAATTTATAATATTAATGCTCTGTAAATTTAAATTTACAGTGAGCACTATTGTGTAAAAATAAAAATATCTATAAGAACACCGGATTTTATATCTTACTGTTCTTTCCTTTTTATTTATATATATATATATATATATATATATATATATATATATATATATATATATATATATGGGGGGGTTGCATAACAACATATGGTTTAATCTGCCTTTTAATCGTAATATTCAAATGTCGGAAGAATTTCCCTAAATTTACTTCATAAGCACTTTTAATCATTTACCGATACTAAAAGATTTTTAACAAAAATAATGTCGATATCAGCTATAGTTGCGTTAGTGACAACGATAAATCTATATCCCAACATGATCATATTATATTAAACAAATACATGCCAAATGTGGGCCTCGTAGTTAATCTTAAAAAAAAAAATAAATGCAACTGCCGTCAAAATATGATTTGTCCCTTAAATGTTCAATGTATATTGTATACCGAACTAGCATAGATTCTGGTAACGACGTAAAAAAATTTTTTTTCGTACCAATTAAAATCCTTAGAAATTTCGTTTTTAACATCATCGAAAGACTTTAGGCAATATAAAATACATAAACAACACTATTCTCTCAAAACATTTCTGATAATTAAAGATTGGTGGTAATACATAGCGATTATTACTTGTGATATTGTAACAAAAGCAAATCTTACACTAGGAAAGGCAATATATGTAATTTATGTCTTGTTGAAAAATTAGTTACTTTAAAACGCTTAAATAACCCTAGCTTATTAAACAAGAGAAATGAAGTGATGGTTCCATGTAGGCATAAAAATAAATATCTACTTAAATGCGTTAAATACATATGAATCGAGTTTTTTTTAAATGCCATATATATATTTTTTTTTAATTAAAAAACTGTAATCCCAGTATAATACATAACTGTGCCAACATTGTGATAGCCAGATATTTTTTTCTAAAAATTAAATTACCTTTAGTCTAAAAATTGCTTTCTGCTTGAAACCCCGAGTTGTGCAATCGGTGAGGCATAATATGTATATTTATTAATATACATACGATAGAAATTATTAGGAGGATTTGATAATTACATCTAAGTCATTCAGTGAGTCTGAAACCTCAACAGAATGCAGAAAGCACTGGACGGCCGTTTGGGACTCATAAGCATTAGCGAGAATTGAAACACTGACAGTTAGGTTGTCAAGCAAACATCATACCAATTGTTCCAACGGGCCTCGGTGACGAAGAGATAGCAAATCAGACTCAATATAGCGCCGCTCGCTCACATCGTCCGTGGTGGAACTCTAGTGAGATTCTCTCTAATCATTGAACTGTGGCCCCTGGAGCTACGGCTACTATCACCAGGCCGCTCACGCTAGAGCATTAGAAGCCGGTTCAAGCAATGATATACACATGATAGAAATTATTTGGAGGATATATATATATATATATATATATATATATATATATATA
>OZ038503.1:62324700-62334700 GCA_964036315.1 Acanthosepion esculentum | reverse complement strand
GTTACAAGATAGGCACAGGCCATTTAAGCAATCCATACCACATCCCAAATGAGTTTTCCAATAGAAGATAAGGATCCTGCTTTTCCTCCCGAGGACAAAATGTGCTATGCTCATAATTGAGATAAAAATGATCGTAAGCAGAAAATCGGCAGCCTCGATCCAGTGTTCCAAAAAATCAGACTCAAGATAAACCTTTCCAAAACAAGAACTATGATCTAGGATTGGGATGCAGTCCATACTCTAAATCCATCATAAAAATACAGGATGTGTTAATTAATAAATAGTAAACACTTCAGACACACCTCGGCGTATGGATCACAGCTATAACAAATTAAATATAAGAGATAATGAAATTGAACATTGAATAGGTAGCGAAAGTGGTAGTTTCGCCCAACACCGCAAATTGCTACGAAACCAAAAATAAACCTGGAAATTCACCAGGTCCTTAAATAATCTTTTCAGTCCGAAACGCATATATAGATGCCAAGCATGGCACCAAACCCGTTTAGGAATATATAAACTTTCAGATGTATACAACTGCTTCCTAACATCAATGGTGAAAAAGGCTTTGAAACAGTAAAGCCTGAGGGTCTTGGTAAAGACCATCCTTCTTTGAACATTGTAGACTGGCGCAAATGGTTACAATACCTCATCTCAGAAATATAGACAGACCTTGAAGAAGGCCAGAGCACACAACGGCCGAAACATGGCGGATATGTCAATAAACATGAGGATAACAGTCCGAACAATGTAAATAGTTAGAACTGTCTGTGATTCGTAATTTGGGAAGCTAATAAGTTCTTCTATATTCTCTTATATGCTGTGTCCCTTCAGGAAGTGGCGATCATGGCCCTCCACATCTTCATGTTCCTTGTAGCACTTAATAAGTTTTGTCTTTTTTTTATTTCTCCCAAATCCTGTTCTGCCATCCATTTGCTCAAGCTCATCAAGTATGTTACGCGCTACTTTCCTCTGTCCCTCTTTCCTTCAATCTGTCCCGTGAGTATCAGATTTTCCAAGCCCTCTTTCCTCATTACATGCCCCAGAAATTTCAACCGTATCTTCCTGATATTAAGTATAAGTTTCTTTTTGTTTCCACTTTCTCCAAAATCTCGTAGTTGCTCACATTTTCGGTCCATGGTATTCTCAGCATGCTTCTGTAGAACCACATTTCTGTTGCTTCAAGTCTCTTTTTCATCTTTTGGTGATTGTCCAACGCTCGCTGCCAGAGAGGAAGACAGATAAGGTAATCGATCACTTTCTCTTTGTTTCTAACTAGATTTTCCTGTCTCTTAATACTCTGCTTAGCTTTTGAAATGCATTTTTGGCCATTTCCAATGCGTCTTCGGATCTCAGTGTGGCACTTTCCTTCTTTTGTTAGAACGCTTCGCAGATATCTAAATTTCGATACCTGCTTGATTTTAGTATCCCCGGCCTGTAATTTGGGATCATCCTTTTGCTGATAAGCATGAATTTTGTTTTCTTGTAGTCATTTCTTCTCGCTTTCCTTCGTCACCTTCTGAAGGAACTTTTGTAGTTTCCTTTCCGTGTCTGTTATCTGGCTAAAAAAAAAACGGGTTAGTCAGGGACTGCGGAAGAGAACGTCATTATTAATAGATTTGAAAGCGTTACATTTCACTCGAATCGTGTTGATCGTCCGTGGCATCCTGTCCATCGGCTGACTGAACGAGGCTATACAAACGATTTGACTGAAGAAAGAAAACTTCTCCTTCGCTCTCTCTCTGACAACCTTCGAATAAAACGAGAACTTAGTAACTAAAAATAAAGATATCCCAATTATATTACAACAATGTTTGAACTAGTGTCTTCTTCGTTGTTATAATTACATAGATTCGACAGTTGCATGCTGCAGTTTTCTTCAGGTGTCTGCTGTATGCGATTACGTTCTCGAAATTTCAAACTGAACCTTTTATTCAATGCACAAAAGTAGATTCTACTCATTTCTCTGTCAATGCTAGGGAAAAGGAACTTGAAGAAGGCGAGAAGGTACAGGAATAATTTTGATGATGACAATGAAAATAAAGCCAAAAGTTCGAACGAATCCGCGTATAACGTGATAACTGGTGCGTTTTATTAACACCATTTATTACTTAAGTAATCCTAGTGACTAGCTAATACAGGAGGTAGAAAATATTTTGCTCTGGTTACATAGGCTGATATGATCGGATTTGTCTGGACACTTCGATCATCCGGCAGACATCAAGACATGCCTCTGACTCTTCCTGCATTAGTTCAATGAGGAAATACTAGCGGAAGCATTGATTTCTTGGCTTCAGGCTACAGTTTGTTTGTTTAAAGATATGTTCATGTACAAAAGCACACACACACACACACACACACACACACACACACACACACACACACACACACATATATATATATATATATATATATATATATATATATATATATGCACTAATCCAAATCAATAACATATCAAAATAACTCGAAATTACTAGAATGTAATGTATTTCAAGCCTAGTAACTTTTTTAAGAATTTGTTAAGTAGAGAACTTAAATGACAATAGTCAATATATTAATAAAAGTTCAATCGACTTATCTCTCGCCCGACTTCAAAGTTTCGCGAAACATCGCTCATCAGGGTCTCATAAATCTTTATATTGAAGTGCTGATTGAACTTTTATTAACTTATTGACTATACATACAAGAATAGATAGATAGATAGATAGATAATGAATATAATGAAATATATGCATATCTATATATATGTATGTATGTGTGTGTGTGTGTGTGTGTGTGTGTGTGTGTGGAGAGAGAGAGAGAGAGAGAATTCATCAATTAGTTTTACCATAAGCAAGCTAACTAGTGTTCAAACTGACTAAAATGATAGTTCTACCAAATATTACCGTTACATACCTCACTGTCATGGTTTGTGCTTGTCTCTCTCTCTCTCTCTCTCTCTCTCTCTCTCTCTCTATATATATATATATATATATATATATATATATATATATATATATATATATATATATATATATGTAGTTAAGTAATCCGGTGTTACTCCTTAACCATTATTTATGATGTTAAAAATTAAAAAATATTTTTTACAATTTAAACACTTAATTCACCATCTAACGTTTATTGTAAAATTTAAGAAAAAATTAAATATGTATAAATATGGATGCGTGTGGAGATATGTAAATGTATATGTAAGTATTTGTATATGCATATGTGTATATACCGATGTATATCGATACATGTGTATGTGGTTATGTGTATGTGTATTTTACGTAAATATGTATGTGGTGTATGTATGAAAAAAAAAACATTTTTTTTTTTACTATTACCTTCAAATCTTACACCATCTTGATTTGAAACCCAAACTTTAATTAAGAAATATTACCCATCTAAAAATAGCTACAAATTAAATTCATGAATTAGACTCTAACTGATAAAGATTTTACTTTAACAGCCATTCACAATATTAAAATATTATTATTAGTAATTTTTTATTTTTTTATTATTGTTGTTTATTAATATAGTATTCGACTTATATTAAATCCCTAATTTATTTGTGGAGAAGTTGAATATTTAAATCGTTAACAAGCATTACATTTAATTCCTTTGTGGACTTTTTAAATATTTAAATTACTATCAAACGTTAAAATCTGTTTTTATCTTAATTATTACCACCCCTCTTCTTCCCCCATAAACCCTACGTACATCTCTTATCTCTTTACTTCCCCCTTTTTTTCTTTTTCCCTTTTTTCTCCTTTTCCTTTTCCCATATCATTTCCGTTGAGTTGACCGATTAAATAGGTCAATGTCTGATCCTTATCCCCTCCTTCCTCAATATTAAGTATTATAATAAAAAAGAAATATAAAAATTAATGTTAAAACCCTCTCTAAACTCGACCATGTCTCTCATACCATCCCTCCAGCTATGGGTAAATAGTAGGACAGACTGGGTTCAATAGCCTTGGATGGCAACTGCACTAGGAGAAGGACAACTCTAAGTTCAAAACATGCGGAAGGTTGTTTGGGGACCTTGTGTCACGTAGTGCACCAGTTCTCTTTATTCGGCCCTTCAATAAGTCTGGTTGGTTCTGTATAATGCATTCACCCCTATAATCACATCATATGTGCTGGTGTCTGGGCTGTCGGTATCCAGGAACTGAGTTGCTTGACCCTCATGCGTACAAAAGAACGGGAGAATTCGCCATATTTATATATATATATATATATATATATATATATATATGGTAACTAGGAACCGACACACACACACGTGAACATGGATACATACACACACACATACACCCCCCATATATATATATATATATATATATATATATATATATATATATATATATATATATATATATATATATATATATATATATATATACTATACTATACTATACTATACACTATACTTTTCGACTTACGAGGGTCAAGTAACTTAGATTTTAGAACCAACTGCCAGACTATTCGCACATATCTTTTGATTGTTATTGGTGAAGGCTTATACAGAACCAACGACACTTTTTGGAAGAGCTGAATACAGAGAACTGGTGCACAACGTGCCACACGGTCTCCAAAATACCCCTGACAGGTTTTGAATTCATAGTTGGGGGAGAAACATGGATTCATACCTTTCTCCTGGGTATTAGCACGTAAGTAAATGTAATGAACTCGTCTGGAATTCGAACTCGTCTCTCCGATTCCTTAATCCACGTCGCTACTCAACTGTACCTCTTATATATAAATCCGGCATATTTTGCCATATTTTTTCTTGTAAACATGTCTTATTATAAAGTATGTGCATGACACGTATTGATGTTTTTTTTTCTTCTATTGTACGAATTATGGTTGTCCTTTGAGTCCGAAAAGCGATTTCTCTTGCAGTGCAACCGCCAAATAAGTCTGGACGCGCAGATTCTGAAGCACTGGTAGCCGGTGGTTGTGACCAACACCAAAGTTGCACGCTAACGCTGTTCTCTTGGAATAGTGATTTTTTTAACGAGGTTTTCAAGTTGGTGGCGTGGAGATACGGTGGAGTAATGGATAGCGGCTCGGATTGAGGAATCGGAGAGCCGGGTTCGAATACCATTCACTTGCCTGCTAATACCTTTGGGAAAGGTAGGAATCCTCTTCTTCTCCTCTTAGCTATGGGTAAATAGCAGGACAAACCGTGGGGAGGAATGGCAACCTACTTCGGGAAAGAAAATCTGCCTCGTCAGTCATGTATCGAAAGATACATGATCACCTGAGCGTGTATCACGCATGGCACATAACTGACTGACAGTTTGGTGGACAATGATACACAATCGGTCGGTTCATTCTTCTCTTGTTCCTTTGCTCTTTTGATCTTGCACCAATGAAACTTAGTCTTCATTGAGACTTTGTATCGTTTCTTTGGTTAAGCTTAAGGCCTTCTACCACATTGTTGCTCACCGTATAACAGCCATCTGGGAGTTCGGTGTTACTCTATGTTGATGACGTGGCTCGTCCATCGAATCAGTGACTTTATGAGCAGGTGTAAATAACTTCTAACTAAAGTTGCTCTTGTTTATATATAAAGTAGCCAACATTCATATTGTGTAGTCCAACCTTTCAACTTACATGAGTCATCATCAGGGTTGCGGGTGAGAAAAGATAAAAGAAATAAGCATATATTTAGGCAGCACATTTTAAGCGTTGTTAACATTCTGAAAGTTAAATGTAATGTAGCCGAACGCAGCAATTCATTTGACGGCAACGTGTTACGCTAACATGCAATAACGTGTAATAATTTGTTTGCTTGTGTATTGTGGCGGGGGGCACGAGCGAAGCGTAGTGGTTATCTGAGCGGAAAGTGGAAAGGAGTTCAAATTCCTATTGATGTCGTTGCTTTTACTTTCG
This sequence comes from Acanthosepion esculentum, assembly GCA_964036315.1. Classification (NCBI taxonomy): domain Eukaryota; kingdom Metazoa; phylum Mollusca; class Cephalopoda; order Sepiida; family Sepiidae; genus Acanthosepion; species Acanthosepion esculentum. Next base: position 62,328,814 of record OZ038503.1, on the reverse strand, counting down.
CACAAATAGCCTTGGGAAATGTATGAATCTATTTCTTCACCCAGGCTATGGTTTAAATAGACTGGTCTTCCCCACTTTGGTTGGAAACCCTACGAGGAGAAGGAAAACTAGGATAAGTGGGGAGATAGTTTTTGAAACTTCGTGTTACATTCGGTGTTATTTCCGTTCTTCAGAAAAGTGTCCGTTTCCCTTCTTTGGAAAAGTGTGTCTACACAAACCTTCATCACTATAATCAAATCATGTCGATAATCTGATGGTTCAGTTCTAAAAATAACTGTTAGGAACTAATACGTCGAAAACGACGGGAGAGTCGACCATGAAAAATTTCAAAGCAACCACAAACTCGTGTATACGAGACCCGGAAGAGAAAATCGCGTCGCAACTCGTGACGTCACACATGACCACGCGAGAGTGAAAACGAGAAGTATTATGGGAAGCCGTTGGTATAAACCAATGGCTTCTGTTATCAATTATAGGCATTTAAAAATATTTGTGGAGATTTCGTAGTTTATTTTGTTCAGGTTAGGTTTCAACTGTTTTATGTATATAGCTTCAAGAATTTTTAGTTTTTGTTTATTGTTTTCATGATTAAGTATAGTTGTGTTTTCAACGAGGATTTTCCGGAATTGTGTACGTGGCCAGGCATGTTGTTTTAAATGTGTCTCGTATACACGATTTTGTCGTTGCTTTGAAATTTTTCATGCAACAAAAACAGACTCTCATTATTGTTTTGTCCGTGTATTGATTGATATATTTAAAAGTAATTGTCATCTTTGATAATGGCTTATGTAAGCTGAAAGCTTAGATTGGATTTAAACATGTATCAATATGGTGATTTCCTTTCGTCTTTCAATGATAATGTTATTAAGTTATCAGACAATATGAAAGGATCTTACTTAAAATAAATAGACAAAATTTGTCTATATTATTTAATGAAACATACACACACACACACACACACACACACACACACACACATATATATATATATGTGTGTGTGTGTGTATATATATATATGTGTGTGTGTGTGTGTGTGTGTGTGTATAGACGTGGGTAAATCAAATAACTACATATTAGCAAACGTATATATATAATTAAAACGAAAGATGGTCCACGTGTGCTTTTTATAATATGTAGATTTAATAGGCCAGTTAATGACATTTTAGGAATAAATAAAAAGCAAAAAACAAAATGATAACAATATTGGCATTAAGATTGATGATATTTGTTATATATTAGTCCTTTGACGAAATTCAAGCATTAAGAGAAAAATTTTAAAGTCGGAATTTTGGGACACACCTGTGTCCTTTTTCAATGAGACGAGGTCTAAACAAAGAAGTTGAATTCACTCTTCCGATGAATGTTATTGTTGGTTACAGAGATCCCTGTAGAAACTATATTCTCGAAATAAACCGAAATCCCACGTTAATGTGTGATCATATTTTGAAAATATATTTTAACTCCGATCCGTGTCTTTCTTCTCTGCTATTAAATGGAGACGCTAAAAGAACGCATCTTTGTTTATTTCTCGTTTCGTTGAAAAAGGACACAGGCGTGTCCGAAAATTGCGACTTAGAATTGGCGGATACGGATAAAATATATATTTTGTATTTGATTAATTCTTTATTTCAATGCAACAATCCGGCCTTAAGCTTGTTATCCTTTCACAGAATTCTTCCAACATTTTATCGTTGAATTCCAGATTACCATATCTGCCGATGACCTTTCTAAGCAATAAATATCACTCAAAAACTACGGATTGACAGCATAAATTCGTCTTCCATGCTAAAAGTGAAAATACAACCGCGATTTATACGGAAAAAGAAAAATCGGATTAAATATCAAGATTTACTGATGATAACCTGGTTGACAGTTCGAAACTTTATATCTAATACAATATCTTCCTTTTTAAGTTTTATTAATCAGTCACATTTTTAAAGAAGGAATTCTAGTTTATTATAAATACCCCACCAAAAAATGCAAGAAATATAAAATTGTATTTTTAGTTTCTATTTGTCTTCCATAGATATTGTATTAACATTTTATAATGTCTATATACAAAAGGGGATATCTATCTATCTATCTATCTATCTATCTATCTATCTATCTATCTATCTATCTATCTATCTATCTATCTAATACTGTTCATTATCTATCTATCTATCTATTTATCTAATACTTATATTAATATTATACTTATAATGCGATTTATACGGAAAAAGAAAAATCGGATTAAATATCAAGATTTACTGATGATAACCTGGTTGACAGTTCGAAACTTTATGTCTAATACAATATCTTTCTTTTTAATTTTTATTAATCAGTCACATTTTTAAAGAAGGAATTCTAGTTTATTATAAATACCCCCACCAAAAAATGCAAGAAATATAAAATTGTATTTTTAGTTTCTATTTGTCTTCCATAGATATTGTATTAACATTTTATAATGTCTATATACAAAAGGGGATATAATTCAGAGAGAGCCACTCAAGGTAGAGGGTTACTATGAATAGTTCATGATGAATGAGGTATGTGATATCAATGAACGTGTAGGTGGTAAGAAGTGAAGATTATCAGAATGAGGAGGGCAGTAGCAAGAAGGGTAGATAGCGAGAAGAGTAGATCAAAGATTGTAGTGTTCATGGAAGTATCTATGCGGGAGCCTTTCACAAAGTGGCAGTTCATGAGAAAAAGCTGCCTGAATGGAAGTTTCTTCTAGCCATTGAGAGAGTTTCAGTTTTAAATGTCTGAACTGGTGGAACTAAAGAACAGAGTTCATCTAAACATTTATCATGGAAACAACGACAGAGTTAGCAATATGGCTGCAGTGTTACATGGATGGGAAAAGCGTGCAGATTAGAGAATAAGTCTCCCTGTTATACGAAAATTAAACTCATGTTATGTTTAGATTGTTACAAGTAGTCACATTCTGTTATCTATCTATCTATCTATCTATCTATCTATCTATCTATCTATCTATCTATCTATCTATGTCTATCTAATACTGTTCATTATCTATCTATCTATCTAATACTGTTCATTATCTATCTATCTATCTATCTATCTATCTAATACTGTTCATTATCTATCTATCTATCTATCTAATACTGTTCATTATCTATCTATCTATCTATCTATCTATCTAATACTGTTCATTATCTATCTATCTATCTATCTATCTATCTATCTATCTATCTAATACTGTTCATTATCTATCTATCTATCTATCTATCTATCTATCTATCTATCTATCTATCTAATACTGTTCATTTTCTATCTATCTATCTATCTATCTATCTATCTATCTATCTATCTATCTATCTATCTATCTATCTATCTAATACTCTTCATTATCTATCTATCTATCTATCTATCTATCTATCTATCTATCTATCTATCTATCTATCTATCTAGAACTATTGATATTAATAAATCACCCTATTCCCCTCATTTCTATATTAGTCTGAATGCCTGCCGTATTCTAATGACCGGAGAACTCGTCCAACAAATCACTCAAAGTAGGTTAGTCCTCTACTGTCTGCTTATAGGTCATTAGCGATGTCAACCAGAATGCCCCAATCGATGCAATTCTCTGTTCATGTGTAGAAATAATTGAGTTTTTTTGTAATTACAGTTCCTCGCTTTCTAAAGATCAATGGATAAAAATGGCTTTGAGCAAGTGAAGCCTTTGGGTCTTGGCGAAGATCATCCTTCTTCGAGCCTTGTGAACTGGCGCTACAGAAACACAAAGAACTGTACCAAATAACATCACTTGGGGACTTTCAGCAGCAACAACAACTAATACGGATAGCACATGTAATGAAGAGAAAATAATGACATAAGATGTTGATATTCCACATTACTTCAAATAACAGGTTAGAAAGGACCCCACTACCCATCAGTACTGGAAAGAGCGATAACAAGTACTGGACTTGAGAAACCTATTTTCCTGAAAACATTTTTAAGAGAAAGATTTTATAAAAGCCAACCGCCATTAAAACTGGATGCTCAGTCAATGAATGCCGAATAGGGAAACGAAAAATATTATCGAATTGACAAATGTCATAGGTCACAGGGGTGATGGAAATAGATGACGCAGGAACCACGGAACAAA
>OZ038503.1:62289700-62319700 GCA_964036315.1 Acanthosepion esculentum | reverse complement strand
TGATAGCCTATCAGGAATTATCATCGTTGAAGGTAATCTTAACAGTATTAGATACGCAGAGAACACAGAAAGGAAACTGCAGGGCCTAATAATTTATTTAGAATTCTTTTCCGGGTACAGCCTGACCTCTTCAATGCCGAATCACAGAAAATCACCTCTAAAGAACTATATAAATATAAACATAGTCTTCTTGCCAGCTCATTCCACACACACACACACACACACACACACACATATATATATATATATATATATATATATATATATATATATATATATATATACACTTCTGTGTTATCAAAGGTAGAACAAAGCTTAAAACAATCAATAATGCTACCAAACAAGGTTTTTAGTGTTTCATCATGCATTCAGTCAGTTATGTGCCATGCGTGATGCACGCTTAGGCGATCATGAATCTTTAGATACATGACTGATGAGGCAGATTTTTTCCACGCAGTAGGTTGCCATTTCTTTCTGCGGTAGATCAGTTGCCATCCAAGGCTGTCCTGCGATTTACCCATATCTGGGGGGCGAGAGAGAAAAAGAAGAGAATTAATACGTTTCCCAACGGTATTAGCAAGTAAGTGAATGTAATGGATTCAACTGGAATTCGAACTCGGCTCTCCGATTCCTCATTCTGAACTGCTCTCCATTACTCCACCGTGCCTCCGCATGCTTTACAAAGGCTAAAATAAAAACCTATAATCAAAAAATATTATCAAAGTATTCCTGTTTATTGGAAATGTTAAATTTAATTTATTAGCTTAAAATTAAAACTAAAATAAATGCTTCAAGAAAGGTTTTTCATTTTTTTAAATTTTAAACCTTCGCTATCGTGAATCTGGGGAGGTACCTAGTTTTTAGTCAATCTGTGGAAGTACCAAAATTTAATCTGTTAAATTGGAATTAAAACTAAATTAATAGCTTCAAAAATGAGTTTGCATTTTTAAACCTCAGGTACCGCTTCTTTTTGGAGCTATTTACTTTTAATGTATTCATTTTTAGTTTTATTTAATTTATTGTATTGTATAACGTTTAGCTGTTTAACCCGGACATACATACACTTTTGCAAGTGCTCTAGTCTTGGGTTAAGTACACATGTATTATTATGCAGATGTTACGCGGAAAATTAAGTACAGCTGTGGATTGGGGAGATATTTTTATTTTAAAATAATCTAAATTTTATTTAAAATAAATTTTAAGAATTTGAAAAAAATTGTTTTAAAAATGTAGTTTATTTAAAACAAAAAAAAAATAGACAATAAATTAGAATTGATTCGAACCTTGTGATGAAATATGAATTTTACAGAACGGACAAATTATACTGCAATTAAATAAATATGTATGAAATTAAAAACAAATTCGCGAAGAAAAGAAAGAAATATTTTAATTTTAAAGGTTACTTGCAGTTTAGGGTCTAATTTCTCTCATCATCTCGAATCATGAGGTCACGAAAGATTTCATTCACGACAAACAATCCCTCTGTTTCGTACTCTCTTTTTGTCTCTATATGTCCCTTTCTTTCTTTCTGTTTTACTCTCTACATCTTCCTCTCTTTCTCTTTCCCTCTCAGTATCTCGGACACAAAGCGTGACACATACCTTACAACAACATGAACAAGAACAACAACAACAACAATAATAATAATAACCATGGGGCGATTGGAGCAGCCTTCAAGAAAACATGACATTTTGAAAATATTAGAATGTATTGTAATAATTATTAAAAGTGGCAAGATGTTCTGAAAAAATGCTATTATTTAAATTCCTGTAGAATTACATTCAATCGATATAAAAAAAATAAAATCAGACTATAAAGTAAACCATATTATATATATATATATATATATATATATATATATATATATATATATATATATATATATCAAGTTGGTTCAAAAAGAAATTAAAGCAGCCACAAAAAGGAATGAAAAGTGATAAATTTGTAGAATTGACTTGCTTTCGAACGTGTAAAAAATGGTTTGAACAGAAATCAGAGATTTTACTAAAAATAAGTTAAATACTGTGACAGTTTTATTTTAGTATCAACCATTCCAAACAACCAAGTTAGAAAACTGAATCTAATAGTAGAAAAGAACTTGTAAGCGAGTGAAAGTGGTTATACTAGCAGACCAAAGTGCCTATACCAGCAGATCAAAGTGTCACGAAGAATTGGAAAAATATTGGGATCTCACCTGGGAACTGAAAATGTCGAATCTTGAAAGTCAAGTGAAGTCATCCAAGTCTTTCTCAAGAAAATTCGAGCACTTACTACTATTCCCAAAATGCTAAAACTATGATGAGATATATTTGGAACAAGTGAGATTATTCAGACGATGGCCTTTGTGAGGTCTGCGTATACACTGAGAAAGGTGGTTGTGATTTGAGGAGGCTTACTGTCAGTCAGCCTCTAGCGAACTCCACCCCAGAGATCTCATGAAAACATTCGACACACTCACGCACACACAAACACACGACAAATCAATAAACTAAGTAACAAATATTTGTATTAATCCTATATGTATGTGTGTGTGTGTCTGTGTGTATGCATGCGTATATATTGACCACATGTGACGTCATCAGTGGCAACACATTGAAACATAACGATGTTCTCAACGTGAATTGATTATAGAAAGTGGTTGTTCTCTGTAACGAGTCAACATTGGCTTGAAGACCGCATTGAGACATGAAACAGACAATCACCATTCATTGATGATTCTAATTTCCACACAATTTCTCTCTTTCGCCCTCTCTTTCTCTTTTCCATGTATATATTTATATGATTGTTTCATTGATTGATCGATTCGTTTTATACGGCTTATCAATCTTTTGCGACAGAGAAACACCTTAAGAACATTTTTGGAGATAATAATAATTTAACGACACAAATCCTACTAATTAACCCATAGCTAGGAGAGAAGAGGTGGGTTCATATTTTTACCAGGAGTATTTGCGCGTAAGTAAATATAACCAACCAGACTGGAATTGGAACTCGGCTCTCCGATAAACAATTCTGGGTCATTATCCATCCATCCATCCATCCAAGTTTACAGCACCTGGTATTCCCAAGCGGTCACCAATCTAGGAACTAACCAGGCTCGACGTTGCTTAACTTCAGTGATTGTACGGGAACCGGTATCTCTACGTTATATGACTGTATGTCTCTATATGTTTGTTTAAATAATATATATGGCTGTATATATGTGTACATCTAAATTTTATATCTCTATACACATGTTGGTTATTTTTTGTTGTTGTTGTTTAGCGGCATATAAACACCGCTATGGGTTTTTTAATGCCGAAATCTAAATATTTTGTATGCAATTTTATGGCTTCAACTACAGATAAAATTGGTCATTTTGTTAAAAAATGTATTTTTGGTAATTCTATTATAAAATGTATGTTTGGTATACCTTAATATAAAATGTCTTGCTGGTCATTTTGCGTTAAAATTTAAAATTGTTGATCATTTTTCATATATAAAAATCTATTGCTGGTATATTTACTATGAAAATGTTCTTTTTATACTTTCATGGTGTATTCTTTTTTTTATGGATTTATTAATTTCCCCTGACTGGGACGCTAACAGGTGCTACCACCCCGAGTCAGAGTGGACCTAGGAATAACAGAAATTGAGAGTTTGTTCCACTCACTTCAAAATCGACAATCTCCCGATCAGAGGCCTTGCTGCCGAATATAGTTTGTTGTCATACCCAGGACTCACTATATACATATATATATATAATGTGTTGTTGTATGAGTGAGTATATGTGCGTATGTGTATTCCTGTGCAGATAGTTATTCAGGCATATATATATATATATATATATATATATCGAGAGAGAGAGAGATAGATAGAGAGAGAGAGAGAGAGAGAGAGAGAGAGAGAGAGAGAGAGAGAATTAATTTGGACAAGTTTATCACTTAGCTGAGTGGTGTTGGTTCAGCCATACCTATTACGTAGTTAGTTGAGCACATAAAGGTAACATGTTCACTCTTCACTGAAACTACGTAGTAGGCATGACTGAACCAACACGACTCAGCTGAGTGATAAACTTCTACAAATTAATTCTATTAACGCTCTATCCTAACTTTTGATATCGAACACTTTATCACCTGCGGGGAAAATAACCAGCAATTCTGGTGCTTAATACTATACTATTTTATACTATATATATATGTATATATATATATGTGTGTGTGTGTGTGTGTGTGTGTGTGTGTGTGTGTGTGTGTGAATCTCTGCTTTTCTCTTTATCACTTTCTATCTATTTCTACAATTATGCGTAACGTTCCGATGCGCACATGCAAACACCACCTTAAAAATATACCGATGGGTTTGGGGTTCACAATGCAACATTCTGTTTTGTGTTTCAAATCATTGACGAGTGAATGAAACAAACTTCTGCTTCTTCTCTGAACTGACAGCGAGACCTTCATCAGGGAAACATGTCGCTCTTTATCACTATATATATACATATATATATATATATATATATATATATATATATATATATATATATATATATATATATATATATATATAACTATGAACCTAAAGAGCCAGGCAAACCTACCTAGGTTTCACCTACGCGGATCGTCAGGGTACGATTTGCTCTACTTAGTGTATTGAGCACTTTGCTTAGTTATTTTTACTTTACTCGTGTTCGAGGGTTTTTTTCTTTGGACTCTGAGCTTGGATTCTGGTCGATTGTTTTCGCCTGAATTACATGTTCTTAGTTCTTTCTTTTTTTTATTCCTTATTTTTCCTTGGGTATTGGTTTACAAGCAAAAACACCTAAGGTTTTTCCAGACGAGTATAATTACTTATATTTATAAGATAAATTAAATTATTAGATAAATTTTTCGCTACACAGTAATAACCATGTTTCAAAAATGGAAGGTAAAAGTAAAATTTTTTCATATCAAATATAAGTATGTATATTACCAGGTCGCACTTTTTGATTTTATTTTTAAATAACCTTTAAGGAAAATTTTTTACAAAATATACATACTTATATTTGATGTGAAAAAATAATTTAATATACTGTTAGTAATTCTATTACATTTACTTGTTTTAAAAAGAAATATAGTCTATTAAAATTAAGAGTGAAAATATTTTTAAATTGTAGTTAAATAAAACGAATTCTAACCTAAACATCTTTTAAAATTGTAGTTAAATAAAACGTATTCTAACCTAAACATCTCTCTCAAAGCACTTCTAGCACTTAAAAGAATCCAATAAAACACATACAGTAAAATGAAATTAAGACGAAAAGCTAGAATATGTAGGCCATTAAATGACCCATGTCCTTTGTACATACGTGAGAAACTATATATTACTAAGTTTATAAAAAGTAAAAATTTACTGAATCAGAGAACCAAATTAGCTATTTTTTGCCGTCATTGTCAAAAATTTTCCTTAAATAATATTTAAAAATAAAATTTAAAAAACAAAATATGACCTTGTAATATACATACTTAAACTTGATATGAAAAAATAATTATATATACTGTAAGTAATTCTAGTACATTTACTTGTTTTAATAAAGAAATATAGTCTATTAAAAATTAAAAGTGAAAATATTTTAAAATTGTAGTTAAATAAAACGTATTCTAACCTAAACATCCAAAAAAATCTTTAAGTATACAAATAGAAAAAATGTCGTAAGAACTTTTTGCCGTAAGAATTTACGGTAAGAAAATGCCGTAAGAATTTACGGGAAGAAAATGTCGTAAGAATTTTAAAAAGACCCAGACGACATGCATTTAACAGATGTCAGAATTCGTTGAAAAATACATCCCTACCCTGCCTAAACATAACCCCTTTTTCGAACATAACTAATAAATGATACAACAAAAGTTGATAAAAATGAACACGCTACCACCCCTTGTCTGAATGATTGGATTTCTCTCTATCCTTGAAAACAGTGAATTATGAATTTTTTTTTTGTGCTTTTAAAACTCAGTAAATTTAAAAAATAAGTTACTTCAATATTCGTTTGAGAAAGAAATGAAACAAATGTTTTTAATTTAATTACAAAAGAGAATTCGAAGCTTTTAGCTTCCATTTTTGAAACATGGTTATTACTGTGTAGCGAAAAAAAACATATTTTAAATCAGTTAATTTATAATATTAATGCACTATTTTGTAAAAATAAAAATATCTTACTGTTCTTTCTTTTCATATATATATATATATATATATATATATATATATATATATATATATATATATATATATATATATGGGTAATGTTCAAGTGGTGTAATTCATACAAGCAATGAATACTGAATGATGTAATTCATATGAGTGCAGAATGCTGAATCGGTGATACGAATTCAAACTCTGAGCTAGTCTCTTGCATTCACTTTCACACAAATTCCCTTGGGGAAAGTCGTGAATCTGTATTTTCTTGCCATTTTTTACGCTTATACAACACCACACAGTAACCCTCTACCTTGAGTGGCTCTTGGACCCTGTATCGAGTGAACATTAGTAAAAAAGAAGCAATGGATCAAATAGCAGGGTCTTCCTTCCATCTATATTCCACTGGTGAAATGTAAGTTCCACTCGAGCAGCTTCTTCCCACGAACCGCTCTTTTGTGGAACCAACTCCTAAGAAGCTTCCCCGATCTTAACCGGTTCTTAATCTTAACTTGTTAACTGTTATCCTCCCCACATATCCCCATAAACTGTGTACTCATCTATTTCAAGTGGCTCTTGGGCCTTGTACCGAGTGAAAATTACTGTCAAACAAGAATAGTCTGTCTAGCTTTTCCCGTATCCAAATCGGGAAAAAGGCAACGAGAAACCGCATCACTAACTTTCTTAAGAATACACGAAAATTCACAAGAATTCATTAACAAAAATTGTGAAGAGTCATCATCATTTACATCCTGAAGGGACATGGTATTAATGCAAACTAGTTATATTATAGCTGGCCACACCTTTTCGAGGATACCCGTCTACTAGGGCGGCTAGTCAATCCCTATTGCTGACACGTGCTCAGACACATTTGTGTTTATTCAACACCCACAGAGCCCACATGTGGTTTATACTGCAACTATGCTGAGCAGACCTTAGTTACGGTTTCTTTGAAAGAGCGTGTTATCTAGCGCGATCAACAATTTGAACAAGGCCAGCAAGCTCAAACCCTACGACGGCCCCTAGGGTACCATTTGCCTAACTTCACTCACAAGGCTTGGTCAACTCGTGGTATGGTTTCCATGCACATTTCAAAGGTGCCGCTCGCTGGGATCGACCCCTCAAGTCCGATAACATCAGGAAGTCTCCTTCCTGACAAATCGACCATGGTGAGATTCGAACTCGGGTCTCATGATCAAAATGCTAATGTTCTAAGCACTCGACCACTTGCCCATAAATATAAACTAGTAAGATCTGAGTAAATTAGACCCAAGTACTAATATTTTTTTAATGCACAGCCTCACTTATACTGAAATGTCCTCAACAGATCATTAACACTTTACCTGTCCTGCGCATCATATGTCATGCACAGGTCATGTGATTTCCATGTCCGTGCATCATATGTGGGGAACACGAGCCATGATTTTAAAAGAGTCGTAAAACTAAGTACGCTTAAGAAAAGAGTCTCATATCGAGCAGGACGTCCGGGAAAAGTCCTAATCTAATATTTTGTGTATCATGACCACAGGACGTTTGCCTGTTTTCACATTTATAACCACAGCAATGCAACTCAGCTTATTTGGCAAATAGAATCTGCTAATATTTAGTGTTTCACATAATACAAACCTGGGCATCACATGTGATGCACAGAGCGTAGTATAAATAACTTACGGTTTTTTTTACGATCTGTCCATCACATGTGGTGCACAGGTTTTTATTATGGGAAACACTATATATCAGCACATTCTATTTGCCAAATAATCTGAGTTGCCTCACAATAGTTATATAAATCTGAAAACAAGCACGAACGTTTGGATAGTACACACAAAATGCCTTGAACGGGCAACGGTTTTTTTTTTGTTTTGTTTTAATGAAGTGGAAGTCAGTAGATAAAATAAGAATTCTTTAAACAGTTTTTTCTTTGAAGATTTTGGAAGTTCTAATCGGAAGTGGTAGAATATTAATTAATTTCGCAAGTACTACTGTTTTTATTAAAACATCGGCTCCACGAGGGACAGATATCTTAGCACACACAAGCATACACACACGTAGTGATACACATTACCCCGACTCTGAAAGCATGAATATTTGGATAGTACACACGAAAATGTCCTGGACAAGCAAAGGGTTAAGATTCATCTGAAAACGAAAATAGGAAAACCGTTAAATTTCTGTGGGTATTTTCAGTATACAAAATAGAGATGTTATTATATTGATTCAAATATCTTAATAGCAGTGAATAGAATAATAAATTTATTTTATTTCTCCAAATAAAGAATTTGTAGTTTTATATATTAATTTCTGATTATAACGCTAACAAAACATAGATGGCATTAAGTAAAGTTTCAAACATCCAAGATAATAGTGAACGTGTTAATAAATCGTAAATTATTTCCCAAAATAAAACATACGGAGTATTTTCTGTGTTAATTTTTGGGTCAAGAAGTTATCATGTTCTCATGTTTGTTGTAATTGTCACAACGTTTCGACCATTTTACTCTCCGGCCTTCATCAGGTGCTTGTCAATCAAGGTAACCATCAGGAAATTTCGAACGGAATTTCTGGAATGAGGAATTATTCTTATTTTCCGTGTTTATATTCGGACTATTGTCCTCATCTGTTAAATATGCCGGCAATAGTCCGAATATAAATAGGACAAATAAGTAGCTGTATATAGCATTTTTAATGGTATTTATAAAATATATCGATGGTTTTAGGCGTTCAAATATCAGTAGAAGTGAAAGCTAATAAACTGAATTTTCTTTTACAATATGAAGCGTAAATTGGGAATATATCCTGATTCTGCTTGTTTCTTAGTGCCTTTGTTAGTTAATTAGTTATTTTGCACGTACGTTATACTCCGCCATTACGTCAGGTAAACAATGAGCTATTCTTGTTTGATTGCGAGAATAGACTAAAGAAAAGATATACCAAAGGCGCTGTTTATTTTTAGGAAATGAAAGAAAGAAAGGCAAGATAGATGGGACGATAATACTCCCATGCGTTTAACGTCTGCTTCAGTGAAATGAAAAATCTTGTCAATTTTGAATTTTTTAATTTGTAAACTCTTAATTTTTAAAATAAACCTGCATTCATATTTATGATTGGTATTTTATAGTCGTGAAACTCGCAAGGAACTTCCTCAATCATTATCTTAACCCTTTGCCTGTCCTGCGCATCATATGTCATGAACAGGTCATGTGATTTCTACGTCTGTGTATCATATGTGGTGAACACGAGCCATGATTTTAAAAGGGTCGTAAAACTAAGAACGCTTAAGAAAAGAGTCTCATATCGAGCAGGACGTCCGGGGAAAGTCCTAATCTAATATTTTGTGTATCATAAATGACCACAGGACGTTTGACTGATAATGAAAGGTTTCAAATCAAAGACATTTATTTTTTTTATTGAAATGATTATAACCTGTGCATCACATGTGATACACAGAGCGTAGTGTAAATAACTTATGATTTGTACGTTCGGTGCATCACACGTGATTTTTATTAGGGAAACACTATACATCAACACTTTCTATTTACTAAATAAGCTGAGTTACCGACAATATTTATAAATCTGGAAGCAAGAATGAACGATTGGATAGTACACACGAAAATGCCCTGGACAAAAACATGATTGAAACCCTCACTACAAACAACTGCCTTTATCTAAGATAACCTTCCTTTGTCTCTCTCTCTCTCTCTCTCTCTCTCTCTCTCTCTCTCTCTCTCTGTGTGTTTTACTCTCTATGTTCCTCCCGCTTTCTGGTTCCTTCGTGGACGCTCAAAACAGTTTGGGTTTAATAGGATTAGCGTAACACACCATACGTAGGTAGATACAAGTGTATTAATGTATAGATAATAATTTTAAAAAATCATTTTTTATTCATAATTCCTTATTTAATTTTGCTCGTGTTTATTTAAAAAATAATTAAAGGGTGTCGGATTAAAAATTGGAAACCCTAAAAAACTAACGTATTTTCCTACCTTTTCTAATATTAATATTTTACATATATTTTAATTTATAAATACCTTCGCTTAATGATCCGGTATTTTTTAGCAGCATGTACTACTCGAAGTTATATATATTCTATTTATCAGTCTTACGTATTTTGTTTTTAAACAATCAATTGAAAAATCTCTATAAAACTTCAATTTTGCTTCTTCTTTTTTTACAGAATATATAAATTACAAAGTTTATTTAACATAAAATAAAAACTGTACATGGTAAATTTAAAAAAAAGAGGCAGGAGTTTTTATTACTAGTATATTTCAAGTTTAGGGTCAGAGCTAGGGTTAGGTATTTGGTAGTATATTTCAAGGCTAGGCTATCAAAGTATCCTATAAAATCTAACATTATATGAAAAGCTTAAAAAGGATTTTGTTTTTAAAATTCATGAATTAAAATTGGTGTTCAGTTTGCAATAGAAATTAATTGAGAGTCAAAAACATCGAGGGATTGTAAAACGATCTCCCATGGTGGAACCAAAATGGACAACTGACGGTCACGTGACCTTCTGACAAAAAAGTGGCCAGCGTAGGGCTATTTTTATTGGTTTTATTCCCAAAAATAACCTCGGATTACGTTAATTAATGTCCTTCAGAGATTTAAAATTGAAGAAAGATCGATTTCGGTCGAATGGTTTACCAGTTAAAAGTGGTGCTCTCTTTTCAATAGAAATTCATTGTAAATCTATTCCCCAAAATGTATGTCCCAAATTCGCGAAGATAAAGATTATATATAGATAAAGATTATATATATATATAAAGATTTCAATTTCAAAAAGTCACTTGCAGTACAGGGGTGAATTTGTCCTTGACAGAGCTTTAGGTCATGACACATGAATTAACTACTCACTACAAACAACTGTTTTATCAAAGATGAACTCTACCCATTCCCTATTTTGGTCTCACCCTCTTTTTACCTCTCTCCGCCTTTCTCTCTCTCTCTCTCTCCCTCTCCCTCTCTCTCTCTCTCTCTCTCTCTCTCTGTTTGCCTCCCGATCAAGCGTGTTAATATATATAAAAACACATACACACCTAAGATTTATTCCAGTCTTAGATTGAATACACATATCTTATCGATATGTTCCCCCGCCAAATTACACAGACCTGTGTATTAGGGATATATGCTTACTATTTGAGTTTTATTTTAAGATAATCAAAGTTTTATTTAAAATATGTTTTACAAATTATCAAAAATTTTACTGAAAAAAGATTTTTAAAATAAATTAATAAAAAAGGACAGATTTCAGGGTCACACTTTCCGTCCGTCTTCCCAAATATTTCAATTTCTGTACATGCTTGATTTTAGTTTCCCCAACCTGTAATTTGCATTTTGGGCTCATTTTTTTGCTGATGACTATGCATCCTGATAACAAACACGAAAAGAAAACTACAAAACTTCCTACAGAAGGTAGTGGAAGAGAGCATGAAGAAGGGACTAAGCATAAACTACAAGAAGACAGAATGCATAAAGAAATTATACCATTCATTTAAATAATTGAATTTAGCTTGTTTATATATATATATATATATATATGGGTGGGTGTAAATGGGTTTGTGTGTGTGTGTGTGTGTGTGTGAGAGATTGGGTTTGTGTTTGCGTTTCATTGGGTTTGTTTGTGTGTGTGTGTGTGTGTGTGTGTGTGTGCGCGCGTGCGCGTGTGTTTGTGAAATTCCCTTTGCATGCGAACCCAAGAGGCAAAAAGTGAGAGGGGCATAGAGAGCAAAACAGAAGGATAGAGAGAGAGAGAGAGAGAGAGAGAGAGAGAGAGAGAGAGAGAGAGAGAGAGAGAGAGAGAGAGATGGGGCGTAGAGGGATATATATGATCGTTCCTATATACAGGGTGCGATGGATAAATTTGTGTCCATTTTATATTATTAATTTTTTATTATTATTATTATTATTATTATTATTATTATTATTATTATTAATGCGTGTTGTTTGTTTTTTTATTTTGTCCATTGCATAGTATAGTAGGATCAGTATGGCACTATCTGTGAGAAATTTGGAAATGCCATGCTGTACTACTTGACATTCTGAAGCTCCAATACGAAAATTTCAGGACAGTGCATAGGATTCAGAAAGAGTTGGATGATATATCCAGTTCAACATCATGGAGTTTAGAGTGATCACTGGCGATGACAACCTTATGCCTCCATTCATCTTCCCACAGGGCCTCAGACTCAACACGGAGGCCTACATCAAGTACCTAGAGATGGAAGTTCTGCCCTTGGCCAAGAAGGTGGCTGCTGGAATAACCTAAGTCTGGCAATATACCGTAAGTCTGGCAATATACCCTAAGTCTGGACTCTTCACCATGCCAGACAAGTAGGGGAACCTAGTCATGTCTGTCAGCCAATTTCTGCGACCTCATCACCCCTTACATCTGGTCACCTAACTCTCCAGACTGAAATCCCCTTGATTATTATGTGTGGAGCTCAGTGAGTAAGTGACCAATAAAACTCGATGTAACATGAAAGATGAACTGAAGGCAAGCATTATGGTAATATTCACCAACTTAAACAAGGAGACCGTCCAGAAGAGATGCGGGAGACCATGGTTGAATAATAAATTTACTCTTTAGTATTTCAAGATATATTTTTGTGTCATTTTGGTAAATATATATGTTAAAATGAGATGTCAGTATTATTTTCATTTTTGCGTAAATCAGACGATAATTCGTGCATTGCGATATATATATATATATATATATATATGTGTGTGTGTGTGTGTGTGTGTGTGTGTGTGTGTGTGTGTGTGTGTGTGTGTGTTCAAGTTAAAGATCAAGTGTAGATCAAATATGGATAGGAATCCGATAGGATGATAAAATAAAGGAACAAATAGGAAACGTATATCAATTTATTTATTTTATACTAGCAATATAACCCGACTTCGAGCGGGTGTTTCGTTACCGGGATTTTTGGTCGTTCAGTTGGAGCAGTTTAAGTTTAAAGTCAGCCTACCCCAAAACCAATATTAGAAACAACATTTGGGTGCAACTCAGGCACATCCCCAAATGGGAGGGGGGGTAAGAATTTGAATGGCAGACAGTGGCCCTGAAAAGGGCCGCTTTTGCATTCTCAATCTTGTTTCAGCCTCACGCGCAGCAGCATTTGAAGAGGCGTTTCTCCTCATCCGATGAGTCCTTTGATCATCATGTTCAGCCTCGCGTGCAGAAGAGTTCAAGTATGCTCTTCTGGAAAGCCGATGGTTACGTTGATCTTCGGACTCAGTGGCTCTGATTGAAGCATTCTTAGAGGCATTTTGAGACAGGGGAACTGGACCTTCTAAAGCCGATTCGTTATCTCTTAGTCGCATGGAGGACTTGGCGGCAGCAGTTTTGCTACCTAGGCAAGTTCTTTTCTTTGGTGACATGTCTTAGGCAAGTATGATTGTCAAATGGAATGCGTGGGCAAATACCAGAAGAGAACACTGTAAAGCTACAGGGATCACTAAGCTCGAATAACTTTAGGAAAGGTTAGAAAAATAAATGTTGAGTAATAAAAAAGCAAGATTACTTATTCTTACAGTGAATGCAATGCAAAAACTGGCAGGAAAATAAACAAATTAAATTGGGAACGGCTATAAACGACAATGAAAGCAACGCTTTAAAACTGTAGTAGTAGGTTTTATGCAACGGAACAGGTAATAACACTTGAGAGAGATTGAATTCTTGGCCAAGAGAGGGGAATGTGTAAGCAGAGCTGGACGTACAGAAGTAGAAACGAAATTGCGGAATTAAACGGTAGCAATGAGCTTAGGACTGTGTAGGCAATCAGCATGACACGGCAATATTTAACTGGAGGTGTAAAGGGGCTTCGTGTCGCGTTCCGCAGGTTATGCGTATTTGCGTACATCAGCGCTTGCGTCAGCGCGTGAGACATCGCGTGACACAGCGCGTGTTGCAGGGCCACACGTACACAGGTTGCTGCACTCGCTAATTGTCAAGGTCAGCAGCAACCGATGGGTAACGTGTGGAGGCATGAATTACGCCCACACATGATTGGAAGATTATGTGTGAAAAAGTAATATTAGGAAATGTATTAGGTGAATGAAACTGCGAGAACATGAACAAACAAAAGTTGGTAAATGGACACATATAGTAACATAATGAGTGGATTTACTCATATGCCGGCAGAATGGTGCCTAAACGTTGAGGTAACGGGGAACATCACTGATGTCTTGCACCTGTAAAACTTATTTTAGGTTCGCTACAGTTGAGTGGTTGTTTCACAGGAAAAATGACGAAAATAGGAGGTTCCTGACAAAAGTTATCTTGCTTGCGGCCTCATCAACCCCTCCTCCAAAAAAAAATGTTACTTTGCATGCCTGTTACCTCGTACAGCCGCGCATTGAACAGCCCTGCAAATGCTACATGACCATCAATCCATTGCGCATCTTTTGTGTTAGATTTCAACTCTCTAAATTGATTGTACGCTGTTTTTTACAGAAATTAAATTTTTTGCGCCCACGTGTAAAAAATCAGTTTTTTCGATTTTTTCACCTTCAATCTAGTAAGTTTTTCCAGCCAATTTGGACTCAAAACCTGCACTGAAGAATCATCTATCAAACAAAACATCGGCTCACACGCACACACATACCCACAAACATTTTCAGAATTATAGATATAGATTACATTTTCAGGTTCTCTTCACAGATATGATAATTAATTATAATTAATTATTATTTATAATTATATTAATTATAATATTAATAATTATTATTTATAATTTATATAATTAATTATATAAATTTAACTGTATAATAATAAATAATATTAGTTTAATAATTTAAACTATATATTTTTTATTAAAGATTTTATGAAAGATATATATAGATAGTAAATAGTAAAACGTCGCTGAGAGTTATAATGGGTAGGAAGTAGTGGAGAGCCTTTGTTGCCAAAATTTGGACTCAAAATCGGCACTGAAGAATTATCTATCAAACAAAAAGATTTTTATCAAAATCGGATGAAAACTGTGTAGGCGCATAAACATCCGATTACACATACATACATACGCACATTTTGAGAATTATATATATATATATATATATATATATATATATATATATATATGGAGAGAGAGAGAGATAGAGAGAGAGAGAAAGAGGGGGAGGGAGGGAGATTCGCAGAATGGTTATTGATCAAAACCACTCCCCAAAGTCAAAATAAGTGTCTAAAATTCAGAATTTCTTTGGGCAGGGCTTATTGGTTTGTTCGAAAACTACTCGACACCCCTTAGTGCATGCATACATCTATCTATCTATCTATCTATCTATCTATTTATCTATCTATCTATCTATCTATCTATCTATCTATCTACGTAAATGCGAATCTCAGTGTGTCACACTTGTTCAACTTTACTCCAAGAGCCCAACATATACCATTTTGGAATTCGGCCAACTCTGTGGGCAAATTAAAAACATTCTGGTTCAGATCCGGATCCGCAATCCTGAAATTTTGGATCCCCAAGTTTTCATTGCTACGATTGTTTTCAGATATTTTTTTACGTGAATTTTTGCGACGATTTTTTTTTTGTACGATAACAATTTTTGTAAAATGGAAATAAATTTGGGAATAATGGTAACTAATTGCGAAATCCATCGAAAGTCACCCATGAAATAAAAATAATTGTTTGTACGGAAAGTAAGGACCTGCGTACATCAAATTGCCTTTAAATTAAGTGGCGACAGAAGAATTATCGTCGAACTTTTAAAAGGTAAGCATAAATGTTAATGCAATATTTATATGGAGCGATCAATTTTGAGTTCTTTTGTAGTTTATTGTTGCCTATTGCATACGGCAGCAGTATGTCTGGCAAAAAGAAATCTCCGTCAACAGAGGACCAGATTGCAATCAAAAGAGCCAATGATGCACCGAGGAAAAGAATGTCACCTGCAAATGAAAACCCAGATCAAAATGCTGCCAGGAAAAGCTTCCAATGCTGAGAATATGCAAAGGCTTAAGGACTCTCAAACTGTGCAGGAGCTGCCTTAAATTCTACTTAACAGGGCGGCTTCTATGCAAATTATATATATATATATATATATATATATATATATATATATATATATATATGTGTGATCCTGAGTTCTGTCTTGACTTTGTGTTGCTCAGCTTCTGTCTTTTTGCAATACTGCTTCAATTCAAGAACTATCTACATCTATTACATTTTATATACGAAGTTTCACTGTAAACTGCAAACACAATTTTCCCTTATCCGAGTAAGTTTACACATTTTCCTTTCTTTCTGTTTTATTCGAATATCTTTCTTTATCTTGCATACATCCTCTCACTCTCTCTGTCAGTCTTTCGTTCTATCTATATGCTTTTCTCTTTCTTTTTCTTACTCGCCATGTCTCTTTCTCTCTCTTCTTCTTTATTTGTTTTTGTTTTTCTTTTCTTTCTTTCTTTGTTTCACGTATACACCTTTTTGTTTGTTTCTTTCTTTCCTTCTTTGAAAATTCATATTTTCTCCCACTTTATTTTCATATACATTCTTTCTCTCATCTTCCATCACTCAAACTATTTCGTTCTTTCTGTCTTTTTCCTTTCGTTAATTCTTTCTTTCTTTCTTTCTTTCTTTCTCATCTTAGTTTGTTTCTTTCTTTAAAATTTTATATTTTCCCTCATTTTTTCTCATACAACTTTTTCTTTCATTACCCATGTCTTTATCCCTCATAATGTATCTTTCTTTCTTTCTTCTTTCAAATTTCAAATCTTTCTCATTTCTCTCCTATTCTGCTTTCCCTCATCTACCATGTCTGAAAAAAAATCCCATCCCCTTTATCCTTTATCTTTCTTTCTTTCTTTCTTTCTTTCTTTCTTTCTTTCTTTCTTTCTTTCTTTCTTTCAGATTTTAAATCTTTCTCTTTTCTCTCATCTTCTGCTTTTCCCGCATCTACCATGTCTGAAAAAGATCTCACCTCGCTCATCCTTTTTTCTTTCTCTCTCTTTCGTTCTCTCACTTTCTTTCTTATCTTCTTCATTCTCTCATTTATGTCTTTCTCTCTTTCTCTCTTTGTCGCTCTTTTATGCATACTAGACCTTATTATTACACAAGTGCACTGACGTGTAAAGCAACAACCCAAAATTAGCCAACGTAACACAATATATATATATATATATATATATATATATATATATATATATGCATGTATGTATGTATGTATGTATACAGAGAGAAAGAGAAAAGAAGCGGTGAAGTCATAAAGATAAAACGGGCATAGATACAAGCCAATCGGTGGAATGACTTTGAACGCGCCCAGAGGACAGGATATTTCGGAATTGAGTTGGGCTGCCGAGATATTTTTTGCCTCTAGACAAAGCTCACCTGAAATTCTTTCCAAGCTCACACCCCAACCCACAATGTTCGACAAAACGGGTATCAGAACTGTTTCGCCCCTTTTCCTTTCTGTCAGTCTGTCGTTTTAGACGCAATCATATGCCTGTCTACCAACCTCTTCCAATCCTCTCCTCTTTCGAACAATATATATATATATATATATATATATATATATATATATATATATATATATATATATATATATATATATAAAGTGTGAGCCTTTCGAACATCTTTTATAGCAACATACTTCCCGAAACGTCAATGTCAGAATGTCATACACACACACACACACACACACACACACACACACACACACATATATATATATATATATATATATATATAGAGAGAGAGAGAGAGAGAGAGAGAGAGTTAGAGAGAGAGAAAGACAAAGAGAAGGAAAGAAAAGAAAGGAAGCGTAAGACATTTGCTAACTTTAGCTTAGTTTGTCTTATATTTCACACGGTAAGGATCGAATTCACACGTAAATCTTAACAAACTGACATAAGTACTTCATCTTTTCGATGAAGTAATATGAACTGTCGCAACACACATTTGCCTAATCTTTTTAAGGCTAAGTACCGATCATATTGTCGATCATGGCTCTCCAAAGATTTGTTTTATTACGATCTGTGAACTGCCATCACTTCATTGGAAATATAGCGTTGTGATTTTCTAATACCTTCTCCATAGTTTGCAATTTAGAGTTTTACTTCTGTTAACGACCAGTTTAACCTGCTATTTAACCCATAGCCGAGAGAAAAAAAAATTCATGCCTTATACCCAGGAGCATTTACAAAAGTGAACGACTCT
This sequence comes from Acanthosepion esculentum, assembly GCA_964036315.1. Taxonomy (NCBI): domain Eukaryota; kingdom Metazoa; phylum Mollusca; class Cephalopoda; order Sepiida; family Sepiidae; genus Acanthosepion; species Acanthosepion esculentum. The sequence goes on along the minus strand of OZ038503.1, from coordinate 62,301,389 downwards.
CGAGAGACTTATGTTTGGGAGTTTTCTACGGTGGACATAGATGTAAAAATTACTTGAGGAATATAACGTGATCACCTTTATATATATATATATATATATATATATATATATATATATATATATATATATATATATATATATGTATATATATATATATATATATATATAATATTTTTCCTTTAAAGATCTTCCTCCCATATAAACAAAGTGTTGAACAGTTATTATTTTATTTATTTTCGTTTAGCTATTTTTAATATGCAAGATCTTGATGATTGAAATTTCAAAATCCAAATAATAACACAGACTAATTTTTATAATTACATAAAATATTCTTTTTTCAGGAAGTCATTTATGAGGGCTTACCCACTTCAACGCTCTCATTGAAAGTAATATCGCCTATTTTATTATTTGTTATAAAGTTCGTATAACGCCATAGAATCCAAAGCAAACTCTGGAAAGAGAAAGTTGAGTGAAGAAAGGTTTAATCACATGTGAAGATGTACTGAGTATTTTAGTGCGACACGCGCATAACTGAAAAATGCTACGCCTTGATGACCCACTTATTGTCTATGTTCCATGAGCAGTCCATGTTTCAATAATAAGTGTACAGATATTAGTGTGTCTTTCTGCACAACAATTATATTGTCCTACAACGCCAGATTTTAGGAGATTGAACCAACCTCCACTTAACAATAATTCTTTTTTGCCTTGTTAGAGAAAGCTGCCTGGCAGAATGGCGTCAGATATGAAAGTGCGAACGAAATTGAGGTGGAGCAATGAATTCTTGCATGCGGGAAATTGTATTCATTAAGATATGTTGATGATAGCTGAGCGTTTGTGGAAACTAAACGGTGGTTAAGAGCACAGTTATGTGATGAATTATGTGTTTCAGCAATGTGTGTGACAAGTCAGGTTTCAAGTTGTTTTGCCCATTTGTCAACGCACGCAATTTGAAAATGTATAGACAATGCGGATTCGACATGGCAAAATATTGTTTTATGGCTGAAAAACTTATTCTTTCAAATGATGTTACTGCATCTATTGCAGTTTCCATAGAAATAAGTAAGAGGCATTACTTTCGGAGCTTTTATTTTATCTGTCTCTCTCACCCCCCCCATATATATATATATATATATATATATATATATATATATATATATATATGTATATATAGATTATATATATATATATATATATAGATTATATATATATATATATATATATATATATATATATATATATATATATATATATATATATATGTATATATATAGTCAAAAATAACAACTCCCCAGCAATATCTAAAGGACTAACATTATTTATGAATTTACATACCTTTTACGGAACTGCGTACCTGTTGAAATCAAATTCATGAATAATAATTACATCAGGCATACAACTACATCCCTATGAAGACGGCTTACATTGCTCCTCTTTGTTTATAATTCTGAAACCTACCAACCTTTATCTGCAACATACTCGTAGAAAACACCGACATAATGCACTCATCTAACTGCAGAAATCGCTTAAAAACAATGGAGGTTTTATGATAAAAAACTAATCTTAGTAATATCATGGCCAGTGTGTGCAGACGGTGTTCGGGAATTAAAACGTTCTGTTGCGCTAAAAAAAATCTTCATAATCCGACAAACAAACAAAAAACTCCCTGATAATGGTTAATAGGTTAGCCAAAAGCGCTCGGATCCAAAGATCATTTGGACATTTCTTGCACTCACTATGTCCACAAAAACAAATGTCTTGTAGCCAAGCAATAAAAATAAAAACATAATCACAGTGCATTATCAGTTATCTTGAAGGAAACCTCTATAAAAGAGGTGTTGCTGCCAACTTAAAATACGCACTCACATACACACACATACACATATATGTGTATATATATGTGCATGTGGGTGTGTATCTGCGCGCGCGTGTGTGTGTGTGCGTGTGTGTGTGGAAGATGCAGTCACCGACGGAAAGTAATTACCTGTTCGTTAAGCTACCGTGTTCTTTCTTTTTTCACCAAATTCTCACTCCCACTTTTACCTTCCACTTTACATTCACTCTTTATCTCTCACTCTCTCTCTCTCTCTTTCTCTCTCTCTCAGTTTCCCTTTAACTTTCTAGTTTTTCTTCTGTATATTTTGCGCTTTCTCATCTCACACTGACTTCTCTCTGACTCTTACAGTTTTCTTTTTTCTCTCTCATTCCCCCATTCTCTCTCTCCCCCTCCCCCTCTCTCTCTCTCTCTGGACCAATCTCTATACTGATAATTTTAGTGTAGCCCACTCATTACTTTCCATTAATATATAGCCTGCCTTAAATGGTGTTAATATCTACGTTTTTCTCGCAAAAGAGCCTGACGATTCTTCTCTGACCTTGTTCAAACAGTAATATGACGTGAGCGGTGCGCGCTGTCTCTGAATCAATACCTGTAATTAAGAAAAGAGTTCGTCCTTCAGGGGAGAAAAAAAAGCAAGAAAGATAATTTTTTAAGTGAGGAAAATGTACAAAAAAGTAAATCCTTCTTATCGAATTATAGATTATCGATTCGGTTTGTAACTTGGATTGCAGTGAGCATCCTGAAAGCTGATCGATTTTCGATGTCGAACATTTGGGTCATGCAGGAAATTTCGATTTTTAACCCGGAAGTGGTGTGCGCAAAAACATACAACATACAAACTCTCTGCACACGTCCACATAGACACACACACACACACACACACACACACACACACACACACACTCACACACACGCACGCACGTACACGCACACACACACACACACACACACAAACGGACGAAGGGGTGTAAGTTAATAGTTATCAGCCTGACCCTCTCTCCATATCCTAAAATCCTCAAATTAACAAACAGTAGAATTTGGCGGGTAGGACTACTTGACTAAGCCAAGAAAGTTTTGCTAATATATATATATATATATATATATATATATATATATATATATATATATATATATATATATATGAATAAATAGGTTCGCCCATCGTCCGGTTTATCCTCTTCCCCAGTCATTTGAACCGCAGTATAGGTTTATCCTTTGTTTAGGTTTGGGTTGGTTTCCAGTTCCTTTTAAAGTATTTTCAATCACTTTCTCTCCCAGTAGTGTCATGCGTTTTAGTGATATTATCGCTTTGGTTGGGGTGATATATATATATATAATCTTCTTACGTATTATCAACCTTTTGAAGTTTATTTAAAGCAAGAACATATTTTTAGATCATAAGAATTTTGGGCCGATAGTGAGGATTTCGAATTGAGCCTATCTATAAGGGGAAGAGTGCTCACTGTCAGAGATGAAACCTTTGCAGACACTGTGGGCATATAATCCAGTACAAATAACTGTCAGTTTCAAAACACATGCGAGCTTCAATTGGTCTGAATATATTTTATATTTTGACTCACCATGTAATTTTGATTTCTCTCTCTCTCTCTCTCTCTCTCTCTCTCTCTATATATATATATATATATATATATATATATATATATATATATATACATATATATATATATATATATATATATATATATATATATACATATATATATATATATATATATATACATATATATATATATATATATATATATATATATATATATATATATATATATATATATATATACACATATATATATATATATATATATAGTTGTTGGCGGAACTCGTTGCCGAGTATTGGGGTACTCATCGACATTTCCTTCTGTGTGAAATGTGTCCTATATTGGATTTGAAGCGATTGTCGCAACCATCGCATGGTAGGGTAGGAGGATTCAGTGGATGGAGTGCTCCGGCTTTTGTTTGGGCTGTCTTCCTCACTTCTATTTGTTTTCTGGTGTTTTCGAAGGATGTTGTTTTTTCGTGGACTGCTTTTGGTTCTTTCTCCAGCTTCCGTCCCCCAATTGACCGGATCGATATCTGTCCTCATCAAGGTGTTTTGGAGCTGATACTTGAATTAGCAAAACCGCATCACGACCAACGAAGTTCGCCTCAGCGAAAAGATGGAGAGCCTGGAAACCATCGTCACCGACTTCGTTGAGCCGGATACCTTGCCCGAATGCCAGACATCCGCCTACCAAAAAAATTCTATTCTCAGAGCTCACATCTGGCAAGAGACCACGTGGAACCCTGCGTTTCTCACATTGAGTGCTGGTGGTAATGAAACAATTCTAGATTTGTAAAACAGTTCAAATTTATACAAAAAATAAATATAAATGTTGTTCTTCAGCGGTAGCACAACTCTTAATGCGGGATGCAATCGTGAGGCACCGATTGAAAAATGTCGCCTTGTAAAATTTAAAAATTGATATTAATATCATAATGATAGTGGAGCAGTCCGTTTATTTATGGAAAAAATACATACACTTATATACATCCAAATACAATCATATGAATATAAATTAATTATATACATATATCATATTCAAATATAATACACGTGTACACATAAATATAATTCAATGTGTGACGTCATGAGCTGTGGTGCGATTTTCGGTTTCAGCGTCTTATATGCACGTGTTTATCGTTGCTTGGAAATCATCCATGTAAACAAAAACAGACTATCATCAATTTCTTGTTCGTGTATTGCTTAATATATTGTGTAATTGTCATCTTCGATAATGGCTTATGTAAGCCGAAAGCTTAGTTTGGATTAAAAAATATGTATCAATATTGTGATTTTCTTTCATTGTTTAATGATAATGTTATTAAGCTTATCAGACGATATGAAAAGAACTTACATAAAATATATAGACAACACTTATCTATATTATTTAATGAAACATGTATGAATATATATATATGTATACATACATATATATATATATATATAAGGATAGATAGAGAGAAAAAAGAGAGAGAAAGAGAGTGAATAAAACAATAGCGTTTTTGTGTCCTCCATCTTTAATGATATTTTTTCCATTTGTACAAATATCCTTTCGTTTCTTGTGCGTCGATAAAGTAGCCAAAATTCATTGTGTTGTTTTAAGCTTATATGTCTTATAATCGGGTTGGGAGTAATATGACATAATAGAAACAATACACGTATAAAGTAAGCCTTGCTGCCCAGATACACCAAATGAATATATAAATATATATGTATGTTATATTTATTAATTTATTTTTATTTATTATATATACAAATATTTATATATTATATATACATTTTTTATCTATTACATATACAAATATACATATAACATATAGTTCTTGATGTATAAAGTATATATTAATAAATATACATATACATAACATATTCCTCAGCGGTATACTCAGCACCTGAAGATTGCATTGTGTATGAAACTCCGAGTCGTGCTACTAGTGAGGTATAATATATATATATATATATATATATATATATATATATATATATATATATATATATATAGGATTGATATAAGTAAAATTTCTCAATTAGCTTATTGATTTTTACACGGACCTGTTCGTCCATTGCTGACGGGGTATCAGTAGTTTACTGCTTATATATATATTTTTTCTTTTTAAACACACGTAGCACATGTCCGCGCATTCGCTTGTGCCTCTCTGCACGGATGTGCATCGTGATCGATTTGCCTTTTTCTTCGTTTTTTCTTTTCTTTTTTTTCTTATCTGTTCCAGACTTAGACTGCATTTGACCCCGGCTCTCTGGATATGTGACCTATTTTTAATTATTTATTCATTTATTCTTATTTATGAGAAACTTAGTTTTTTGCAAGGAAAGTTGTATTTCGTTTATTTACATTTTTATATAAATAATTGGTATTAATGCTTAGGCAATATATATATATATATATATATATATATATATATATATATATATATATATATATATATATATATATATATATATATATATATAATACCAATGATGTTAATGCTTAAATGGTATATACTTACACATGCACATGCTCCCACATGCATACATACATACATACATACATACATATATACACACATGCATACATACACATATTTATATATGTTCACCTTGATATTATTTCGTTTTTAAATTGGGTTTCGTGATATCACAAGTATTAATTGTAGGAGGCTAGATTTACAATTCAATTTATTTATTATTGTTAGAATTTATGTGTACATGTCTGATTATACACCTGTGTATAGGCACATGTACGCATTTATTCGTGCACGTATATAGGCATACATATGCGTACATATGTACACACAGACGCGCGTACGCGGTACATGTACTCTTAACTCTGTGCTTAGTAATAAACTAGTGCATAAATAGTGAAGTTATTTAATTTTTTAAATATCATTATATATATATATATATATATATATATATATATATATATATATATATATATATATATATATATATATATATATATATATGTGTGTGTGTAATTTGGCAGCAACTTTTCTTTTAAACATGTTGTGTTGAATGTTGAAGACAACATAGTCCTGCACTCGGTTATCTTACGGACAATATTTATTTCGATATAATTTTCAAATAAAAAGTCTCATTAGAAAATATGAGAAAATTCAAAAGAAAATATGCAGGACTATGTTGTCTTTAACATTCAACACAACATGTTTAATATATATATATATATATATATATATATATATATATATATATAGTACATATTTCCGCACACCAACGCACGCACGTTTTACCCACGCACGTATATGTATTTGTTAAATGCATGTAATTAAAATAAGTGTATGTTTATATCACGTTATCGTTTATTTAATGTTTCATTTTTATTTAATGGTTAGGAGGTTTTTTGCCTTGCTTATATATTTAGGTATCAATTATGGTGGGTTAGATTTGTTCATTTTTTGGTGTTTGTGTGTGTGCATGCCCACATGCACATGTACACACGTACGCATAGGTGTGTATTTTAATATTTGTTCGTTTATTTGTTTTTTATAAATTAAGATTTTATTATATTTGTTTCTATTATTTATATATTTAAAGTTTGTTTTATATATTTTTATATTTTTTATATTTTATTTATATTTATTTCTTTATCAGTTAGTGCTTAGATGACAAAGTAAATATATACATATACATATATGGAAATTAACAGACTAATGATGAAAAACATTTAATTTACACAGTTATTTTCAAATATATATCTTTCATTCTTCATGCACTTAAATCAATGACGAATAATAACCTCATGCATCATACTTTATACAATGAAAAATTTTAGATCAATATTGAAGTAATAATTGACTGCAAACTGATTGATTTCCTCATCTATGTATTTATCGATCTTTTCCTCTTCATACAAAAACTGATACAAGTAAATGAAAATCATGAAAGTGATTAACTTTCAAACAATCGTTCTCTAACAGATATCTATGTGTACAAGTTGTGTCCTTTTTACATAATTATGTAGATAGTTGTACATATTAAATGTTATAAAATCACACGATGTTTGCACCCCTCCACCCCAACACACACGCATATATATATATATATATATATATATATATATATATATATATATATATATATATATATATATATATATATGGGATATGAATATATAATTTTTTATATATCAAAAACTGTTTTGAAAGAAAAGATGTAAGACGAATTGAAAAAAGTTTATTTATAACGCGTTTCATCCGTTAGGACTTCATTAGACTGGCTTTATTGACGTTGTTGTGACTACACGTGCGCGCGAACGAGAGACGCTGGGAGTCTCAAAATTTAGAAAGATTTTTTTTTCTTCTGCAATCTAATCACCTTCATCTGTATTCTTTTACTTTCCATAATCAATATCCCACATTGCGATAAGAGAAATATATATATATATATATATATATATATATATATATATATATATATATATATATATTATAAATTTAATTTAAAATATGTTTTTTTTCGCTACACAGTAATAACCATGTTTCAAAAATGGAAGCTAAAAGCTTCGAATTTAATTTTGTTATTAAATTAAAGACATTAGTTCCATTTCCTCTTCAAGCGAATTTTAAAATTCGAAGCTTTTCCATTTTTGAAACATGGTTATTACTGTGTAGCGAAAAAAAACATATTTTAAATCAGTTAATTTCTAATATCAATGCTCTGTAAATTTACATTGTGCACAATTTTGTAAAAATAAAAATATCAACAAGAACACCGGATTAGATATCTTACTGTTCTTTCTTTATATATATATATATATATATATATATATATATATATATATATATATATATACATATAGTGTAATATTAGCAGTTTTCTTACATGGAAACTTTTGGCATCCATTGAGCGACAGCTTTCGGTTAGAATTTATAAAGTCTTTCTGTTAAAACAATGTTTGCACGAAAATGTTGTTTTTATTTTCAAGCACATTAGCTCGTAGCACTCTTTCCAATATTGATGGGGTTTTCCTTCTTAGCATTTTATTTGAAATACTGCGGGAAGTCAATATCTTGATTATGTCATCATGTTCACTTCGCGTTACATGCGCTATCCATTTTAGACGTTGCTGCTGTTGGTTCTCCTCAATTGATGTAGTTGCTGTTATTTGGTACAGTTCTTTGTGATTCTGTACAGCCAGTCCATAATGTGTGTGTCTGAGAGAGAGAGAGCGAGGAGGGGGAGAGAAAGAGAGGGGACAATTGAGGGAGAGAGATAAAGGAAGCGGTAAAGAAAATAGGAAACAATTGTCAGTATATAAGTGAACTTCTTTGAAACTCTTCCGTTCGCCCGTTTTACCGATGAACCATTGTCTTCAGAAAAAGGAGCATTTTAGTTTACAAAAACAAAATCTACACCAGACAAAACACGATTTGCTTTGAGCGGCTGAAGGCTTGATTATTACTTCAACAGGATCGTTACAGCAAATAGATTTAAACTAATTTCAACTCAGTTTTTATTTTTATTTTTTAATGAATCAAGGTGGGAAGTAAATCTTGGCAATAAAATTCAACCAATCAATTAAAATGTGACTTTTTTTTTACAATCCCTGCTCCTGCCTGTTCTGCTATCCATTTGCAAAAACTGGTTTTATGCAAACAAACTGATGGTGTACCAAAAGAAAACGACATCGTAGACTGTGACTCTTTCTGCTTCTATGTGCCAGTTCCATTCAGGTCGTGAACTATCATTGCTCTCCACAACTTCCTACCCTTGTAGCTCTTAGTAATATATATCATTTTACTATCCTATCCAGTCCTTGTTATGCCATCCATTTACACATGCTTGTTAGGTAGGTTACTTGCTATTTCCCTCTACACCTCTTGGTTTCAGTATGCCTTGTGAGTGTCACATTCTCCAAACCTTTTCCCTTATTTTATGTTGCAGAAATTTCAGTTATCTCTTTTGTTCTTTTTATTTCTCTTTTTCTTAAAACCTCTTCGTTGCCCACATGTTTCCTTCATGATATTCTTATCATCCTTCTATAGAACCATATCTCTGTCCCTTGAAGTTTTTTCTTCATCTGCGCATGGTACCTCACCTGTCCGGATAGCATCTCGATGGAAAGCTGGTGCCAAATCGCCTGGTTCATCGTTTCGCGTTCCCAACTGTTTTGGGACTGACGCTCGAGATCCTTGCCTGGTAGAAACCCATCTGATTTTACATCCCGTTTATCAGCATACCGTGGCTCTATAATTATACAGATTGTGTTCTGTTGATGTCCGCAAATATTACTCGCGAAATTGAAGTCTATCTTGACAAGTTTGACAGACTCTATCATCTCTTTATACTCGTCACGTTTCCCAGTGATGATGATTTGTTCCACGAAGATAGTCCAACCTCCCATTATGAAACTGGTTCCAGAAACACTCACCTAACTTCCGGGCACCCCCTCAGTTCTTTGTGTTCCACATCAGAGCCGGTGCAAGAGTCTATGATACGACCCCAACTCTCACTAACATCTCAATTTTTATAAGGTAGAATTCATATAAAATATAAATGTTATTCTAACTTAATTATATACAATAATGGACCATATGCAAATAGGTGAACAAATCAACTAGAAGAATGAAAAATAAATACAATGTATCTAAATGCATATTAGAGAAATGTCATAAATGCATGTAAGTGCATATTAGATACATATCATTCCATCTTAAATCAACAATGTTTTGTGGCCATTTTTTAACATTAACTTGAATTTTTTTTCTTGTTAGAAAGCTGAATAATTTTAACACATTTAAGATTATGGATAATATAGTGAATTTTATATCAGGATATAAAATGTTATCGAGATTTAGCATTGGCAGAACAAATTCATGGATTGAAACGAAAAATAAAACAGTATTACGTCAAAATCATCGAAAATTTGTAATAGTCAGATGTGTTTAGTTTAATTTGTAACGTACATAAATGTAGGTAGAAAACAATCTCCAACGGTTTAAGTGTAGCGTCAATCGTCATCTCCAGTTGCCTTGATCTATCCACTTCCCTTCTCCACTTCCTTTCATCTTTCATTCCTATCTGCTCTCGCTCTAAATCTTCTGTAGCCCCATTGCCTTGATCGACCCTCCGTCCTTCTCTTTCTCCACATCCCTTCCTTTACCACTCCTATCTGCTCTTCCTCCAACCCTTCTGTAACCCCATGCTTGATAGTGGCCACCAGCCTTGCTTGGGGTGATACGCTTAAAAAAAAAAAAAACAAATCCTGGGGCCACCAATCAGGTTTGTTCCACTTGTGGGTTCGCGTGTAGTACTAATGTAGCCCACACTAAATTCCCTGCAGCCGCACCCAGCAAAAATAACTTCGTTATGGACGTCCCTTGAATATGTCTGGGCATATTTATCCACGCAGCCTCTCCAGCACCCCTCATAAATTGTGTTGTTCTTTCGGGGAGACATACAGCTTATTAGATAGCTGTCGTCTAAGTTTTTGGCATTGTATTTTAAATTCATAGCATTATTATTAAGTCGTCAATTATTTTCATAGCTTTCTATGCTCGTAAGCCACCTTTCCATCATGAAGGAATGGTTCGCCTTTTGGTTTGATAAATTCTCTGAGGAATTTTTAATGATATTCTGCTTCTAAGAATCGCTGGTTATACAGGTAATGTTCCACGAAGCAAAACCAGATTGAAAGTTTGGAAACTACTTCTCATATTCAAGTACATCCCATCACAACTCAATGATTAGGATAAAGGTTTACTGAGAGTCTATGGATTCATGCTTATGATTTATAGAAAATGAATCATAATAAATAATTTCCCTGGAATAATACGTAGCAGAGCCTGAAAAAATTGTGGCGTCAAAAGCTTCCCTGCATTTTGCCAGTGTTTTTTCCCTTTTTTTTTTCGTTTGAATAAACATTGAAAACATTACTAAGATATCCCTGATAGTGGGCAAAATAAGTCTGCGCAACATTTTAAAAAAATTTCTCCAATAGAAAATCTGAATTTCTCCATAAGCTCTAAAGGTTTTGTTTTTGAGGCAGATAGACAAGACTATCGTTATAGGGCATGCTCATCATCGCTCGTAATTACGGACTTCATTTAATACATCCTTTTGACAAATATAGTTTAACAAGAATCTACTCAATGTGCTCACGAACCATCACAGATTCCATTTGCGTTCAGTTCTTTGGGCAAATTTTAAGCGGGGTGACTTGAGTCTGAATTTATTTTTGAAAAGTGAAATAATTTTATAGTGAAATTTCTGTTCGTTTTAATGTCTTATAAATACACAAATATATATATATATATATATATATA
>OZ038503.1:62219700-62284700 GCA_964036315.1 Acanthosepion esculentum | reverse complement strand
TTTTGATATAAATATCGTAGATGAGCCACCAAACAATTAATTCGTGCAATGTTGACTCATGCTTGTTTCTTTCATGTACGTCATATTGTAAAGATGAAGTCTTGTTTGTATCCTCAAATATATTAAAAAAATCACATACATCACACCTCGTCTACGTGTATATTACAACACTCACGAGTTAAACGAAACTCTCCAATTGTCTCTACCGATGCTGGTTCAAGTATTCGATTTTCTTAAGTCGTCATGACTTAAGAAAATCGAATACTTGAACCATATTTCTTGTACTTTTCTTCAGACATGAACTTTGGAAACATTCTGACCAAATTCCATCCCTTGTCTGAGAATAAAGAATATGGATAAGAATATCAGAGTAAAGAATATGGAAAAGTCGATCAGTAAAATTAATAGACGCAAAATATGTGTTGTTTTTAACATCCATAGTTTCCTGTTTAGGATTGGGTTTCTGGTTCCTTCTAAAGTTTCCTCATTCTCTTTCACTCCCAGTAACTCCTTGAGTCTTAGTGGCATTATCATCTTTCTTGGGTTGAACTGATTAATACACACACACACACACACACATATATATATATATATATATATATATGTGTGTGTTGTGTTGAATGTCAAAGACAACATAGTCTTGAATATTCTCTTTTGAATTTTCTCATATTTTCTAATGAGACTTTTTATTTGAAAAATATTATTTTTGGCAAAATCAATTTGTCGTTTTATAAGATATTCTTTGTAATCCCTGGTGTTGGTATCATATGAAGCTGCGGGATCATGTATTTTAAAATATATGTATTTTGGCATCATGTTTAAAAGAAAAGTTGCTGCCAAATTACACATATATATATGTATATATGTGTGTATGTGTGTGCGCGTGTGTTTGTGTGTGTGTGTTTATGTGTGCGTGTGTGTGCGCGCACACGCGCGTGTGTATGTATGATAGTCCACTGCAAGACAATATCCTTTCCCAAGACCTTCCTTGGCGGCCATAACTATGCTATTTACTGTAGATCTTGAAAGAAACTTCCAGAAAATGACTTAAGACAGGATTGAAATAAACATAGATGGCGAATATTTAAACCAATTACTCTTTCCATTGTATTTTTCTGCGTTTGTGAGTTTGGGCGTTTTCAATAATTTTATTAATTTCCATGTCTCGCCACCAAAAGTCACATACAGTTTATGCTGTACGCTTGTTGACAAAGGGATTTTCATTATGTCTGTCTTTATTAAAGGCTTTCAACTTTTATCCTATGCAATTTTATTTCATTTCTCTTGCCTTTAATATTATTGCTGTTCAAAATATATTTGTTCTTGGATTTCTTTCACTTCTTCAACATATTTTTTAAATGTTACAATTGTACGCTAATTTAATCTTATTTCCGTTACATTTTAAATCTACACTGAGACTTTCATTATTTAGGTCATTTAATATTTCTTGTAATTCGCCCAATGATACTGATATTAGTAAAATGCCATTAGTAAATTGTAATTGGTTTAAATATTTTCCATCTATGTTTACTCCAATCTCGTCTGAAATCATTTTCTGGAAGTTTCCTTCAAGATCTACAGTAAATATTTTAGGTGAAATTATCGCACACATTTTCCCACCTTTATTTACCTGTATCTTTATATTGTTGAGTTATTGCAGTAATGTTATCATATTGATGATCGATAACTCTTATATAAGTTTTGTTAATACACTGTTCTAGAAGTGAGTTAAAGATTGACAAGTTTTCTACTGAATCACACACCTTTTCATAATCAACAAATACTAAACAATGTGCTTTGTTAAACCGATAGTAGGTACACGCCCTTTATCAATACGTAACTGTAAAATATATTACAATGTATAATCTAACCATGAAATTTATATTTTACATTTGATCTTTGTTTTAAAAGAATTAATCTGATATTGTTGCCCTGGTTGAGAGAGATAGTAGCGAATTTCAAATTGTCCTCAATGTTCAGTGCTTAAATGCGAGCGAAAATCACCATTGTATTTTTCGATAAATAAGACTCACTCTTTATTTCAAAATTTGATGTCAGTATGTGTTTGCTTCCTCTAGACAGAAATTATGAATAAAAGAATTATAAACGCAATATCTGAGCAAAAAAAAACAAAAAAAAACAAATGGTAAGATTCTGAAAATAAATTCAATGAATTGATTGGGCATGAGAGAAAGCAAGGAATATTTGTTTCTATAAATATGATCATTTTTAAAGCATAGCGGATTCTACGTGATTATAAGGGAGAATAGTTTTTACTGATCTTATATCTTGGCGTTATCGTTTCATGAAACGCAAAGGCCTATTTATAAGAACTAAAACTGTACACTATTTACATTGTTCAGAGTTTGTTTTGTCCACTTGGGTAGATTGTTCTAGTTCCACGTGCCATGCCTTTTCTGGATATCTCAATTTCAGTTATTTCCCTTTAGTCACTCAACTCTCCTAGGTTTTGTTCACGTCTGCTGTGGCCAGGTATTGAACTCACAACTCCTTGGGTCAAGTCACTGGATTACTTCAACCAACGCTTTTATCCAATTAGGGAGATCAGTGAATGAATTTTGGGGATTCATAAACTTAATGTCTCAGTAATCATTTATTACCAGAGCTCATATTACATTTTTTTTTGTTGTTATGCTTGTTTTTCTCTAGCACTCCGTATTACTGCTACCCTTATTGTATTCATGTCTATGCTTGGCCGGCTTAAGAGTTCTTTATCGCATAGTTACTAAAGGGAAATAACTGAAATATGCAGAAAATACGTGGACTAAAATACAGTGTTCGTTTCGAAATTCCAACATATATCAACTGAAGAAGGCCGAAACGTCGTAAATATCATAACAATGATGACGACAACAGTTCGAACAATGTAAAGTGTATAAATAGATACAATACCTCATCTCAGAAATACAGACAGATAAAACTGTACAGTTTGTATTGAACCTTGTTGCTTGAAGTCAATCAATAAAATCTATCGAATTTTTTATATACCTGGTGAGCGAAATAAATTCTGCTGAAAAAGATGTGAAAATTCAAAACCTGGGCCGCCTTGAATAAAATGGATGTAATCTGGAAATCTGATCTACCAGACAACTACAGTTTCTTTTGTGCCACTGTAGAGTCGGTTTTAATGGTATGGTGCCACTGCTTGGACATTAACTAAAACCCTTGAGTCTAAGCTTGATGGATCCTACACTCGGATGGTGAGAGCTATATTTAGAATTTCTTGGAGAGAACATCCAACTAAATCACAGTTCTGTGATGAACCCATCTTGATATTTCTTCAATCTTACGTGAACGTAGAATACGCTTTGCAGGACACTGATGAGATAAACAAGAACACATGAGTGATCTACTGCTCTGGACAGCTAGGGTTCACCGCACAGCAACGACTAATATTGACTGTTATGACACAGAATGCCACCTTCTGACGATGATGCAGAACGGTGATGGTTTGTGTAATAGACTCATGAATGTCGGCGCTAGCTCGACCGAGTAAATATGATAAAACTGGACAAAGAAAAAAACGGACGCTTGCTCAGTTGGGCGTGTGGATAAAACATTCATGGGGAAATTTTAAAAAAAAAAGTTATATTATGATTAAGTCATTTAAGAAGTGTGATATCATTAACGCAACGGATCGAACCGAGGATGGCATTCTCTTTGATCAGAATATTGGATCCATTCATGAAACTTTCGATTCCTTCTCAACTGATAGCGACAGCAATAAGAGATATATGTTTTCAACATAAGTACATAACGGTAAACATTTTTTTTATTTTGTTGTTTTTGATTATTTTTATGTCATTTTAATAAACTGATTTTTTTCAAATACAACTGTATTTATTTTACAAAACCTTAACTTCAAAAAATAAGGGTGCGTCTTATACATGTTTGTGTCTTAGTTTCCGAAAAATACAGTATATAAAATGCTGATTTTCAATGCAGACGCTTTTCACCCAAAAGTTCAGCGCTATACAATCTTTCAATGTTTCTTTCCCCTCTAACGCCCTACCTATATATCTGTCTCCTTTTACCAGACGATGCTCGATTAAGCCCAAGATATACTAATCACTCAAACTGATTGAACGATTAGCAAGCTTGACTTAATGTACTTATTTTGATGCCTAGTTAAAGCCTTCGACTGTGACCTTGTGCCAGACAAAACTGAGCTTAATAAACAGGTTTTAAGCAGCTTTATTCTCGTTCATACATCAAGCTTATTTTATTGATTCGGTTAAGAAGCGACGGTGTTTCTCTTCAGCCCAGTGACAATGCTCCACACATTTCAAGCTCAAGTTGTTTGCTTTGCCGCGTAATTTTAGACGCAAGCCTCTACCTGCAATTCAGGTAGATTTATATGCTTGTCTAAATACAAAGCGACTTTAGTGCGTCAAGAAAGAGAAAAGCAGGCAGAGAGAAACAAAAAGCAGAGGGATTTATAAAGTGAGAGAGGGGGAGATAAGAATAGTACGAAAGACAAAGCGGGAAAAGGAAAAAGATAAAAAAAATGGAAACACTGTGTATGCCTCATACAAATGAGAGACAATGAAAGAGATAGAGAAAACGAAGAAGAGGAAAAGAAACATGGATGTAAAGGAAAACAGAGACGCTGAGGCCAGAAGAGAGAGAGAGAGGGAGAGAGAGAGACTGAGGTCTAAAGAGAAAGTGAGAAAGATATAGAGATGTAGACGCACAAGTAAAGAGAGAGAAAAAGAGATTGAGGGAAGGTGAGAGAGAGAGAGAGCGAGAGAAAGAGAGAGAGAGAGAAAGCCTAAACATTGACAATGGAGAGAATAAAAGGAAGTAAAGAACAATAAATGAAAATGGCGTGGAATAATTTCGAAGGAGGCGTCGGCTTACATTTGTGTGTTGATTTGACAGAGTTAAAGGCAGAAAGAAATTGAAATTGATTGAAATTTTATTGTTTTCGTATCATTTAATTTCCTTCATCTAAGCTGTTCTCAAATTAAGGGAACAATAAAGTGAAGTGTTTTTCGTTGAGGGTGAGGGGGTGTCGAAAAAGTAAGGTTATTGGCAGCGGAGGGTCGGTGGATGGGAAGAAAGAGGCAAAGAGTGAAAAGGTTGTGGTTGGTGGTGTTATTGAGGTGGTGGTGGTAGTGGTGGTGGTGGTGATTATGGTTATGGTGGGTAACGAGGGGGAAAAGATTCTCAAAAGAGACGGAATTAAATCGGTAAGGGAGATATAAACAGAAGGAATGGGAGTACAACAAGTGAAACGGATAGATAGATAGATAGATAGATAGATAGATAGATAGAAACAGACTGAGAGATCTCAGATTAAATAGATAGATAGATAGATAGATGGATATAAACAGACTGAGAGATCTCAGATTAAATAGATAGATAGATAGATAGATAGATAGATAGATAGATAGATAGATATAAACAAACTGAGAGATCTCAGATTAAATAGATAGATGGATATTAGGTTGGTGCAAAAATAATGTCGTTTTTTGACGTTCAACTTCATGTGAGAAAACGACATTATTTTTGCACCAACCTAATAAATAGATAGATAGATATAAACAAACTGAGATCTCAGATTAAATAGATAGATAGATAGATAGATAGATAGATAGATAGATAGATAGATTCCTATTCCTTTTGACAAAATGAAATGCGATATGAAAACAGAAAAAGTGTTTGTTTTTTATGCAAACTACACAGTCGATATAAATATTTACCTTCATAAGCTCACACATGCAGAGGCATGTAAACACATACAAACGCGCACTCATATTTATAATGTATTTGTTATTTCAAGAACAAATATTTTTTTACCGTTCGATTCATAATTTGGGTCATTTTTTGCGCCTTATTTAATCAAAAGAATTATTTTATGTAAAAATGTAGAGTTTTTTTTTAATATAAATAAAATCATTTCCATATTTGCTTGTGCATCAGGAGGTACACACGTGTATAGCTGGTGATTTTGCATGTGTTATGATACAAAGTTTTATCTCTCATAGACGTATGATATCTATACAATCGAATGCTGGTCTCAAGAGTCATGCTAGGGGCGATGGACGCCAAATCGAGACAGAAGACAGCGCATTCTGAGAATGGGGCACAGGTTAGAATCATACCAGGGTCGATTTGACAGGAAGGTGACTTCCTGATGTTATCGGTCTGGAGGGGTCGATCCCAGTGTACGGCACCTTTGGAAAGTGCCTGAAAACGGGTGAAATTGGGTAGACACAACCACTGGGAGGTGTCAATGTTTGTGATAACAGGAAGTGACAAGTCATCGTGACGGAGGGTTTGAGCATGCTGGTCTTGTTCAGACTCTTGATCACGCCGGATAATGCGTTCTCTCCCAGAAACTGTAACTAAGGTCCGCTCAGCATAGTTGCAGTATAAACCACAGGTGGGCTCTGTGGGTGTTGAACAAACATAAATATGCCTGAGCATCCTCGGATACGAATGACCAGCCATTAGTATTATCTATCTGCATTGATCTGTCCATAATATCTATCTATCTATCTATCTATCTATCTATCTATCTATCTATCTATCTATCTATCTATGTGTGTGTGTGTGTATGTATATATATATATATATATATATATATATATATATATATATATATATATATATATATATATATATATATATATATACAGACATACACATATAGTGTAGCGACGTAGTTGCACAAACACGAACACGACACTTTACACATTTTGTGTAAATATAATAATCTATAATGTATTAAAATTATAGATTCAAGGAAGGAATGAAAAAAAAAACGGAATAGTGACAATTTGTTAGAAAATAATTTGAAAATGAAAGAAAAACGAAGAAGTCTATGAAGTAAGACATTAGCTAAGAAATCACAAGCGAGAATGAAAGCAGAATGACGAAAAAATGAGAAAAATAATTTCAAACGAGAAAATGAATGAAATAGAAATGAAAAGTAAAAAGAAAAAATAATGAGAAGAAGACAGAAAGAAATATTAAGATAACAAAAGAGAAGAAAGAAGGAAAGTGCAAAAGGAAAAAAAAAGAACAAAATAATCTATACGGCAAGAAAGAGAAGAAAAATTAATTAGTAAAGAAACAGAATATATAGAGAATGTAATATATATATATATATATATATATATATATATATATATATATATATATATATGTATAGAGAGAGAGAGAGAGAGAGATAGATAGATAGATATGAACAGAATGAAGTAGATAGATAGATAGATAGATAGATAGATAGATAGATAGATAGATAGATAGATAGATATACATAGTATGCAGAACGAGAGAAACTTATAGGGGTGGGGTAAAGAAAGAAGGCAAGAGAAATACAAAGAAACAGAGAGAGTGAGTAATATGGAGAATTATATATATATATATATATATATATATATATATAAAAACTATTAAAAAATGCAGAATACCATAACCGATGCGAAGAAGGAAAGAAAAAATGCAAAAGTATAAAAGAAAAACATGGAAGTAAGCAGAAATGAGAAATGAAACGAGAAACAGAAAAAAGAAGAAAGAAAGAAAGAAAGAAAGAAAGGAAGAAAGAAAGAAAGCGGAGGAAAGAAAGAAAAAAGCAAAATCACAATAAGAACGAAAAAGAGAATAAAGTAAAGAATAAGACGAACAATTAGAGGAAAGCAAA
The DNA here is from genome assembly GCA_964036315.1 of Acanthosepion esculentum. Lineage (NCBI taxonomy): Eukaryota > Metazoa > Mollusca > Cephalopoda > Sepiida > Sepiidae > Acanthosepion > Acanthosepion esculentum. The sequence continues at coordinate 62,277,028 of OZ038503.1, read as the reverse complement.
ACAAAAACAAAAGAAACAAAAAAAAAAGAATGTCGGTGAATAAAAAAAAACAAACAAAAAGATAACGACAGAGGCAAAATCAATATTAAAAAAAAAAACGAATTCTTGTTTTCTTTACGCCGAGGCTTGGGTTGAGGGATTCGAACTTGCGTTCAAGGCGGTGTGGACAGGGGGAAGAGGTAAATATTAAAATAAAATAAATAACAAACACAAAATGGCACACGAAGAAAACAATAGACCAAAGAAAGTCGAAACGAACATTACAATACGAAATAAGAAACAAACAAAATAAAAAACGGTAAAAAAAAAAAATGGTCGGAACAAAAGACGGAACGAAGTAAACTCCGCCCCCGCACGTATCTGCTTGTCTACCTGAAGTGCTTCTCTATGAGCTCATAAAGATAAACATTAAAAAAAAAATTAAGAAATTTCTTTCATATATACAGATAGATATGTGCAGGCGTGCGTGTGTCTGTGTGCGTGTGAGAGAGAATGTGTGTGTGTGTGTGTTGGGCACCTATTGTATTACGTTGGTTAACCAACAGACTACGGCAGGGGGAAAGCATTGAGTTTCATTCGCCCCAGGAGTCTAATTCCTGTAGCCTTGTACCAGATTACGTCTCTAGCTTCATATATAAATACACAGCTGCAAAAGCTAGTAAACAGGCAATTAGATAGATAGATAGATAGATAGATAGATAGATAGATAGATAGATAGATAGATAGATAGATAGATAGATAGATAGATAGATAATGAACAGAACTTAGATAAATAGATAGATAGATAGATAGATAGATAATGAACAGAACTTAGATAAATAGATAGATAGATAGATAGATAGATAATGAACAGAACTTAGATAGATAGATAGATAGATAGATAATGAAAAGAACTTAGATAGATAGATAGATAGATAGATAGATAATGAACAGAACTTAGATAAATAGATAGATAGATAGATAGATAATGAACAGAACTTAGATAGATAGATAGATAGATAGATAAGGATATGAGAACAATGGTTAACGTGCTAATGTTCAAACTCATTGCAGATGGATTTATTTCGTCTTTGATATTTAATCTTTTAACAAATTTAGGTGTTCAATAAATTCTTTCATCCTTGATTATCAAGTAATGGTTAACAAGCTCATCTCATAATTTAAATATAAGTTAATGCAATTTTCATGAGATACCTTACAAACAATGTCTTCTTCCTAAGTAGTCTTTCTTTCTTTCTTTCTTTCTTTTCGTCATATGTACGTATTACAAACTTCACTCCTTCACGCTTTTTTCACCCTCCGGATCCCACTCTGATTACGTCAACATTTATCCCTCTTTTGTCATTTTTTTTTTATCATCCCCCCACTTCCCTCTCTCTCTCTCTCTCTCTCTCTCTCTCTCTCTCTCTCTCTCTCTCTCCCTCCCATAATTTTTGTTTCTTTGCCAAAATGATTATCTCTCACTCCGACTTTTCTTTCCATCTTTTATTGTCTTTCTCTTCTCTTTATTTTAATGTTTGTCTTCCTTCTCTTCTGCATTCTTTACACTCTCTTTATCATTGTAATCTTTTTATACTTTCCTTCCCACCGTCTCCATCGTCATCACTTGTTAACTTTCTTTTAGCCACATACTCCGACACTTCAATTATCTTCGCCTCTTACGTGATTTAACATTTGTCTCGTCACTTTTGAAGCGATTGGGCTTTCATTTAAAAAAAAAAAAAATGTTTCGTTAGTGAATTTGAAAGTTTGCCGGCCATTTTGACATCCGATTAGATCTCACTTGCCAAACAGATCAACCCTGACACGTTTGGCTTCCTGCGCAGCCGGCCTAACTACACTAACTTCATTTTTCTATCCACAGATTTTTTTACGCCTTCTTCGTATCTTAATTTTTAACTTTGCTTTCTTTTCTCTTAATCTAAATTCCGAAAGATGACGTAGAAAATAGAACGTTTAGATCTTAGACCATTTCACTGTACGACTGTGTTCGTATTAGTGTTTTGGCTACGGTGAATTTCTTTGTTAATAGAACCTTCTCTTTTTCTCACTTCACTATGTCACTTCCCCTCTTTCCTCTTTCTTCTTTTCCTTTTTATTATCCCTCTCTCTTTCTTTGTTATATCCTTCCATATTTCTTTATCGCTTATTTTAGTTTTAACTTATCTCTTTTTCGTTATCTATATATATATTTCTCTGTCTCGTTTTCTGTCCTTCCCACACTCATTCTCTACCTCTTTTTATTTATCAATATTTATCTTCTTCTTTCCCTTTCATTCCCGCTTTCTTTTTCTCTTATTAACACTCTTTTTCCTATATGTACACCTCTCTTTCTCTCTTGCTCTTCCTTTCTTCCCTCCTATTGCTTTTCTTCCTCTCCTTTCCTTTTCTTCTTTCTCCTCCTTTTTGCTTATATATCCTTTCACTATTTTCTGTTCTTCACTTATTTCTTTATCGATTTAACTCTCTCCCGCGTTCATTTCTTTATTTTCCTTCTTTTTATTATTCCCTCACTTTTTCTTCTTAACTCTTTCTTTCTCTCATTTATCTTTATTTTCGGTCTCATTGCTTTTCTCTTTTCTTTCTTCTCTCTTCCTTCTTTCTTCTTCTTTTCATCAGTACGTCTTCTCATTTTCTTTTCTTCACACACATAACGCATTTCCTCACATTCAGTCTTCTTTACTTCTCACGAATGCTTCTTTCTTTCATTCACTCCTTGACTTCTTCTCCTTCCAGATGTCTGCCGATATTAACATTTTCCACTCGATACGCCCAGGCGCAGTAATGCTCCCTGAAAAGGAGCCAGGTGCGCCCCAAGTTAATAGAAGAAGAATTTATGAATTATTTTTATTTATATTTTTAAAAAGCTGGAGGCGCCGTGTACATGGCTTCCATCTCTAAGTCAAATGTTTGTTATTTCAAGATTTAAGAAGGAGTAGATAATCCTTCTCTTTTGTTTTCCTCAAGAGATTTAAATCAATCATTATCGGACTCCCTAAAAAATAGTAGATTGTTCGTAAATCCCTTTAAATGAAATCCGTATTGCTAATCTTTGGGAATGCTAAACCAAAATTTCATATTTTCAAATTTCATGATTAATTTTTCCTTATTAAAATTCAAAGTGCGGCCCAGTTATTCTACAAGTGCGTTCTGAAGTAAAAAATAAAAAGGGTTGAGAAACATTGGTTTGTACTGTTAAAATTCCTACAATTTTAGCATTTCATCTGCTTTTGTTTTTGAAACACTACAGTTTTTTTTTAAACACCGCATCGTTGTGCCTCTGTTCTATTCGACTCTATTTGTTGTTTATTTATTTTATTAAGATATATGCACATGCTCCTAAAAATATACAAAGAAAGTATTTTATTCCATGAGATCTTTTGTAAAGATTAATGTGTGTAACGAACTTGGAGGTGAGGAGTTGGCTTCACAGTTAATAACCCAAAGAGTTGGCAAACCGAGCTAAAACTCTAGTTGAAGTAACTAATATTCTTTGGAAATACACGAATTCATTTCTCACAGGTAAGTCAGGTAAACACATTGAACAAGAAAATTCCATGAAGGACTCTGAATGACATTCCAATAACTTACACGATCTGGAAATAATCTGAATTCAACTTAAGGTAGTTATCAATGGCCAGTCCTCCAGAGCTCTAAAGGTCAACGCAGGTATCCCCCAGGGGTCACTCCTCGGACCAACCCTCTTTTTGATCTGCATGAATGATCTGCCTAAGAATATACTCAGATTATTTGTAAACATCTATGCCGATGATACGACTCTATACGAGCGCCTTCTGAAACTCTCGATAGTCAGTGACTGGCGACTAATCTCTCTTCCGACCTTGTACATACTACCCAATGGGATAAAAACTGGCTGGTTGCATTCAATGTCTCGAAGACTAAGCTAGTTACATTCCATCATCGCTGATCTGACCTTGAACTACCATCAATCAGGATGAACGGAGATCGTCTCGGGGAAGCACCGTATCTTGAAAGACTGTTGAGTCTCAGACTCACATCTGACCTCACGTGGAACTCGTGCATACAATCCATTGCTAAGGATGCAGGTAAAATGATTGTCTCTCCGTACCGCTCCAGTCAGTACCTAACTCCTCCTGCTATCCTCTAACTTTAAACAAGCCAGATCAATCCAAAAATGGAGTACTGTTGATATATTTGGGAGGAGCTGCCCAGACGTCACTCTCCAGTCTTGATAGACTTCAAAAGCGTCTCCGAGCCCTTGTGGGTGACGAATTATTCTTAACCCTTCAACAACTCTCGCACAGGTGGGATGTGCCAAGACTCTCACTGCTCTACCGCTACTTCCACGGAAAGTGCTCGGACGAACTACATTCCCTGGTCCCACCGAGGCAAACCTTCTCAGCAAAAACACGCCATGCCACTTACATAGTAGCAAATCACGCACGTTGCCTCCGTATTCCATCGGTGAGAAGTAAGTTCCACTCGAGCAGCTTCTTCCCGTGAACCACTTCACTGTGGAAGAGACGCCCAACAAGATGTTTCCCCGATCATGACAATCATCCCGTGTTCAAGGCTAGGATTTAAACGTTATCTTCCCCACTCCTATACACATAAATGGTCTCCAAACACGCTCCATCGAGTGTCTCTCGTAAAAGACGAACCTCGCTGTAAAAACAAACCGTTTAATCAAAAACGATTATCGATAACACATTATGTATCCTAAACAGCCCTCGTTTACAATGCGATAACGTATAAAAGTAGGGAAATTTTCTTTCATCTCAAATGCTGATATATCGTTTATTTTCAAAGGATATTTGAATAAAATTAGTATGTAAACGAAATTTGACGTTTTCTCTTTCTAAAGAATTAATTCATTTTCAAAGTTAACGATTTCGAAGTGGTGTTTCTCAGATAGATTACACATATTAAAACAGGCCCATCTGATAGAAAAGAAAGGACGCTTGTCAGGTTGGTGGTTGAACCATGAGATTTCAAGTTGTCTTTAACAAATTTCTAAGTTGAAAACTTTAGTGGATGAATACCAGAGAAATTCAACACTTAAAGAATTAAATTTCTTAATTTCCTTTTTGTAGAACAATGTCATCTTTTTAATAATCTCTTCGTTTCATATCTCTTCGTCCATAAAACACAAAGCGCATTCAAATCAGAAAAGGCTACTCATATTTTTGTCCAAACTGTCACATTCCAATCAATTTTTATGTCGGCTGTTGTTTTTATGCATTCTCTTAAAACGTTAAACACAGTTCATCTTACAAAATAAATACATAAACTGGATATATATTTTAGTTTTAAAATTTTGGACACATGTTTTTCCATAAAAAAAATTAAAATATAATTCTTCCAAACGTGTTTAGTTTTCCTTTTAATGATCATTCATTTCATTTACATACGTGGCTGGCAATATTTTCTCTAATTCTTTGGATTTGGTGATTAAATTGAAAATCTATTCACATTTTCTTTCTTTTTTAAAAAATGAAACCGGATACATTTTATAAAAAAATGAAACTGGATATATTTTGGTTTAATTATGGTGCATAGGTCTTTAAAACTTGTAATATAATTCGGTCATTTTCAAAATATAAGCAGTTTCCTAATTTGTAATCATTATTTGTCTACCAATTCTGAGAATTATGTCCTATTTTGGAGGATAAAAGGAAATTGCATGTTTTCTTAAAAAATGGATGCATTTGATTAAGTACCTCCACTGATTCGCTAAAAAGTAGCACACCATAATGAAAAATGCCCAAAACTTAATAAAAACAAAGTTTTATCGTCAAAAGTTTCTACTATATTTAAGAGGAAAGACGAAAGGATTTTTGGATTATTAAATTAAATTTCTGATCCTTTTCAGTACCTACTTTGCATAGGTTAGATGATATTAAGTAAAAACTATATTTACTAATCATAAATGGAAAAGCTTAGTACATCGAACAACAATATTTTAAAAGGAATTTGGGACTTTTTTGTGCCGATTTGACCATACACGGCATAATCAGAAAATAAAAGCAATAACTATGGTAAATTTAAAACCAAAGAACCTAAAATTTAATAAAACATTAAATTGCAGAGAATATTCTCCTCCATTTTTAAGATTATTGGGTAATTAAAAAAGTATAACGCTCACGTTATATTTCTTAAGTAACTTTATAGATATATCCGCCATAGAACAACTATAAACTTTTGTCAGTCAAACTGTCAACAGCTGAAATAAACAGGTACTGTGTTATAAAATGCATTTCTGCTATATTTTAAACATAGAGTAAGTAATATTTGTTTCAAAATAGATTAATTAAAGTTTAAATCAGCTAATATTCCGAAGATAGTTTCAGAAAAATATATTTTATTTTTGAAAGACTTTTTAATAAACAGAAGTACATCGTGATGACGGGTGGCTAAAAATTTCAATTTCAAATCGAAAACTCCTTCCAGTCAATTTAAATTAGTTTTTAAATAAAGCAAAGTATTTTGCTTATTGAAAATATTAAATTTAATCTATTAGCTTGAAATTAAAAATACAAGAAAACCTTCAAGAATGATTTTTCATTTTTTAAAATTGATTTTAAACCTTTGGTATCGCCTTTCTGTGAAGGCACATACATTTGATAGTTTTTTTTTTATCTTTTGTAAACATACGTTATGGAAGATAATAAGCATAACGTCTATTTTAAGTGGGTATCTCTTCCTTTGTTCTCTATTTTATCTATTAGTACCTTTCAACGACACAGGCTCTTACCCGGATGATTAATAAAATTCATATTTAATCTTCTGTTCAGTGGATAATGAACTCAACGCCCCGAGAAGTAGTTTTCTTCTAAGCTGAAGAAGACCCCAAATTCCTTGCAATGTTTGCTGGTAAAGTTAAAACTTTTAATGTAACTTCATCTCCACCTCTAAAGGACCAAAGTAAGGAAGAAAACGCACCCAGTTTCCAAACATTAGCATTTATTATGTAGAAGAACCACTTCAAATGACCTTCAGTTAGAAGCGCCAATGCCAATTAGTTGCAGTATACTATGACTCCAGCTTTTACATTGACCAAGACATTGATAATCCATAGCTGTCCAGTGATGTAATCTAAAGTTTAGTTACAGCCGAAGGCAAAAATGATTAATTTTGATGGCCTTTGTTGGGTGGTATTGCACAAGTGGTATGAACATTTCTGTTTAGAAGGGACTTTGACATAATACCACTTTCAAGAGATGATAGCATATGGAGTGTTTCAGGAATACTGACTATAGCAAAGGTTTATGAATAAATTCAGACTGCAAATCACCATTAGAAAAGGAAATGCAGGAAATAGTTTCAGATGTGTATCTTCAATGGACACTTTTTAATGCCAAGTTCAGTACTTTGAAACTCTTTTTGTCCGGCTGTCAAAATGCGCTTCTGCCTGTTTTACATGATGTAAATATAAGCTTCTTGTTGATGTCATGGCGAAACAAAATTTAGCTTCATCTCTGCTGTGCTATGAATCATACCAAGAAGTTGCAAGGCGTTAACTGTTAAAATGAAATGATCACTTAGATTCACTCATCTGTGTCATGTTTTAACTATTTCGTTTTTGAGAACGCAGTTTTTCCCACTGTTTAGGCTGCTCTTATCTGGGGAAAACAGTCTAAGGGGGGGGGGATCCTAAATTCCAAACCACGAAGAAGGTAACGGCAAACCACTGCATTATTTTTCCCAGGAATTTATGGCATTCAAAGACAATAAATCAAAATGATTTGTGGAGAGTTGTGATCGCCTACATGTTGAAGGAACATAGGATTAAAAAGAAAAAGAAATGTAAAGAGCAACATATAAATATCCCAACTTGCGATTAAGATATTTCGTTGTTACGGTAATGCAAGACATGTTTTCTAATTAACATAGAGTAATGTATTCAGTTTTGTTTGAAATCATCCGCTCAGCTCAAGCAAGGCGATAATGCTAGAAAGACACGAGGGATTACAAGAAGAAGAAGAGAACGAGATTTTAGTGAGGAGAAAGGACAATAAAAGAACAATATTATGGTTAGATGTTTTTGTCTAATTTAAATGACTAAATATTTAAAATGACCCCAACGTCCCCAAAATTATAAGGACGATATAGTTCAAAACTTTTAATTTCAAATACGTTATATTTGCCAAGTTATGCTAAGAAAACAAGGCGAAGGTCGACGACGAAGCAGCCTTAAAAGTAAATTTAAAACGACAGAACAATGAAAAGCCTTTTCCGAACGAAATGTTGATAATGTTTTCGTATCTATCGAAAACAGTTTGATTAACACGCTGCCAAATTTCTACTCGAGGCATTTTCTTTCTTTCTCTCTCCTTCTTATTTTCAATCTCTTTCTCTCTCTCTCTTTCTTTCTCTCTCTCTATCTCTCACACACGCGCGCGCGCGCGCGCGCGCGCGCGAGCTTGTTCTTTAGCGTTTTTTGTTTCTCTGTCTCTGTTTTGCTTTCTCTCCCTTATATATGTCTTTGTCGTTTTCTCTTTCTTTCTTTCTTTTTTCTTTCTCTTTTTCTTTCTCTCGCTTTTCATTTGCTGTCAACTTCTCTTTCTTTTGCACTCTTTTCTCTTTCTCTCTCTTTTGCTTTATCCCTATTCTTTCTTTCTTTTTTATTTATTTATTTTATGCTTTCTCTCTCTTTTTTTCCTTTTCTTTTTCTTTCTCTCTCTTTTCACTTTCTGTTAACTCATCTTTCTTTCGACCTCATCTCTCTATTTCTCTCTCCTTCTCTCTCTCCTTCTCTCTCTCTCCTTCTCTCTCTCTCCTTCTCTCTCTCATTCTCTCTCTTTTGCTCTATCCACGATTATATCTCTTTCCTACACTCTAGTTTGAGATTTCTATTTCTTTTTCTTTCACACTTTTAGTAAATGTCGTTCTCGCTCAGCTGCTTTCTCTCTTTCTCTTTTTCTTTCTCTTTCTCCTCGCACTTTTATCTCTCTTTCTTTGGCTTTCCCTATCCTTCTCTCTCTTTCGCCCTCTTCTCTTTTTTCCCCCTCATTATCTTGTTCCTTTGTCACTTTTTCTCATTTTTAATTTCTCTTCCTCATTTTCACTTTTGCATTTCCTCTCTTTATCACTCAACTATTCGGTTTCCCTCTTTTCTCTTACTTTCTTTCTCTGTCTGTCTGTCTGTCTGTCTTCCTTTCTCTCTTTCTTTATCTCCCATTTTTCGCATTTTCATTCTATTTCTTTCTCTTTCGGTTGCTTTTTCTCTCTTTTCAGTCTCTCTCTTTTGACTTATCTTTCTCAGCTTTCTCTCTTTCTCTCTCTCTCACTCTCTCTTTCTTTATCCAATATTCGTCCTCTTCCCTTTCTCTTTCTTTTGTTTTTTCTTTCACTATTTTGCTATATTACTTTCTCTCTCTTTTAATTGTTCTTCTTCTCTTTCTCTTAATGTCTCCCTCCTTATCTCTCTCATCTTTCACCCTTACTTTGATTTCCACTGTCCTTTTTTCTTCCTTTTTTTCTTTTTTCTCTCGCCTTCTCTCTCTTTTTCACTCTGATCTTGGCTTTCATTCCCTTTTCTATATTTCTCTCACTTCTTTTGACTTGTTTTACAAATTCAAGGCAACAAATTAAGTAGTACTTATTTAGATTCACCACGTTACTTAGAACGATTACTTCGCTACTTATGTAAATGTACTAACAATTTTAATTGGCATTAATATGAGTGGCAGATGGCTATAAAATGTCACTGTTGATTATTTATAGCTAATTTGTTTGAAAATGCCGTGACTATTGTTTGAAGGAAATAACAATAATTGTAATATAATGATGTACTAAAACAACTAACCCTCATCACCGAGCGGACCCTAGACGGGTGTTCTCTCAGATGGGCCCCGTAACTTGAGCGCCTATTAGGACATAAGCTCACACCAGATCTCAAGTGGTACTCGTACATACGATCCATCGCTAAGGATACTGGGGAAATGTTCGGTTTCCCCTACCGCTCCAGTAAGTACCCGACTCCTCCTGCTAGCCTCTACCTTTACAAGAACCAGATCAGGCCGAAATGGTGCCGCCCAGTCTTCATTTTCCAGTCTCGATAAAGTCTAAAAGCGTCTCCGTGTCCTTGTGGGTGATGAATTATTTCCCACCTTACAGCTCCTTTTTCACAGATGAAACGTTGCAAGCCTCTCGACGCTCTGTGCTTATTTCCATTTGAAAGTGTTCAGACAAACTACATTTTTTAGTGTGACCAGCCCTAACCTTTACGGCTAAGAGCCACCATTCTAACACTTTCGCCCCAGACCCTCAACCTCCGACGTCTTACTCTCTGGGTTGAGGTGTCTACTCGGTCTTAACCGAACTTAAGGGAGTGACCGTAGGTCCCCTGAGCATCCGTAGATCATTCGACCGGTCCACTGGTTTAATCCTGCTTCCTGCCCACGTTGTGTTTGGTTTGATCCAGAAAGCAGAAGTGATGTTCATCCATTCATGGTCGACTGAAGATGTAGACACGGCTAAGAAATTTAGAATGCACCAAAAATATATATATCTGCAGAAAGCCGGATAAACAACTATTCACTGGTTGAATTGTTAAAGTCTTTTATATAGCAGAAAAGAATACTATAGAAAAGAAACGGGTTACAGGAAAGAACAGTAATTGACGTAAAAACTCATACACTGGATTCTAGACAGAGAGTGGGTTGCGATTAGCTTGTTGCGAAATCGTCTCAGAACGATATACGACTCTTGCGATGGAGAGATAAAGATTTCTGTGGGCGGCTTAAAGTTTATAGTTGCGTTCCTACCTCGGTGGTAGTAACAGTAGTAGTAATCTTCGTGGTAGCAAGAGCATCGGTACTTATATTAACAGTACATGTTAGCGGGTGTTTTGTTCCAATCCCTGACGCCACTTCCAGTCTCCGATATCTCTCCACCCAGCTCGACGACAGACGAGCCCCAAAACAGCCTTTTGATTATTGTAGCTTGTTCGACGTTTCCGTTTCCAGTGGTAGAATTAATAGTAGCAGTAGCAGTCTTAGATTGTTGGAGGAGTAATTTGCTTCTTCGTACTTATATCAACAAAATATGTTAGCGAGCGTTTGGTCCCAATCTCTGACGTCGCTTTCAGTCTCCGACCTCTCTTCACCCAGCTCGACTGCACTCGACGGCAGACCAGCCAACCACTCTGTCAACAGATTTCTGTGCGCATTTAATATAGATAAACCTGGCTGATCATAAATCGACCCTTGGCCCACATCCGATATCACAAGTGCTGCCTTCAACCCAAAATCATGTGAATTTCAAAGTTCCTCATATCCTTAGTAAGCTCTATTTCAAATTTTAACCGATGAAAATTATCTCGATCATCTTTCATTGTCTTCCTAATGACCCATTTCCAAATGGGCTAGATTAGATTCTCATCAGTAAACAAAAATGTTCTGATCTAATTTCACTCTTCAAATTTACTCCAATTTCAATAATATATATATATATATATATATATATATATATATATATATATGTATGTGTGTGTGTGTGTGTGTGTGTGTGTGTGTGTGTGTGTCTAACACTCTCTGTTACACCATGTCACTTACCTTGTAGCAAACCACCGTCATTCCCTTCGGATTTCATTGGTGATGTGTAAGTTCCGATGGAGCATCTCCTTCATACGAACTGATGCTTTGTGATGCTGGCGACGCTTCTTCGATCATTATACTCCTAATCTGTTCAAGTTTGGGGCTAACCATTGTCTTCTACACATATCCCTATAAACTGTACCTCTTTCTCTGTAACTGCATCGAGTGGCTTTTAGACCTTGTGCAAGTTGAAAACAGAGTAATCATTTTAAGTTCTCTGAGTATCTGTTCCGTTTTTTATTGTTAAGTTTGGAGGCAGTTCAGTAATCAAAATTGGAGAATTTTTTCAAGGTTTTAAATTCTAACCTTGCATTATACAGTTCCCCAGGCAGCAAAATAATGAAAACTTTTTCCTTTTCAGATAAAATATTAGCGACACATTTATACCCCTTTTTTAATATTCACATTAAAAATCAAATTTTAGGTTGATTAAAAATTTTCTGAATTCTGTTAACAAATTCATTTTTTCTTATAAACTCATGGCATCATTATTCAGTCATCAAAGCATTTTAATGAATTTCTATGGTTTTACGTCAAACCATGTATTCTGATTATTTAGGAACCGTTGAGCAGTATTACAAGACAAATAACAGTCTCAATGTGACAAGTGAAAAGTACACACCCCCTGTCGATTTTTCTATCTCAGATCGAGGCTCTTTATTTTAATCAGTTTCATCCCAAGCAAGGCAATAAAGCCACTAAGACACAAGAAGTGTGGAAGAATTAGGAACTGAAACATTACTAATGAGTGGGAAGAGAAAAGAGTAATCAGGAGGACAGTATTGGTTTTGAGTTTCTTCTGCCACATTTGACTGAATAATGAATTTAGTAAGCGTGAATTATACTTTAAAGATTTCCCTAATATTGTGCACAGGATCGCGATGTAACTTTAACTTCTATTTAATAATTACATTCCAAGTCTGAAGTGCATCCTCCCACGCATTTGGATACAAAAGGGGACACACTTTATTCCCTTGCAGTGTGTGCAAGGATTAGCTGGATGGTTACGAAATTATAAAAAAGCAGATGAATTGACAGCGAGTTTCCCGAAATGTACAACCTTGTGTCAGTGTTGTATATTTTAATGTAAATTATCTTAACTCTGGGGGAAACTTTCTTCATTTTGTTTTGTTTGTCTTTTTCTTTTTTCTTTTTACTGCTGGATAATTGTATTACTACTCGACGCCTACTACCAGTGCTGACGTCATTGCCCTAATACTCAGTCAAACGTATATAACAATGTAGAACTAATGGTTTGTGTACTGTGCGCCAAACGTGAAATACGAGATCTCCTAGTAGATTTGCGAATCAGCCATTGACATTCATAATATTGTGACTATGTCACTTATGGGGGAAACTCGTCAGTTCTCTCTGTTGAGTAAAAGATATGGGTGTGCATCAAAAACAAATTGACGATTAAACAAATATAATATATTCAGAAAAAATCCGAAAAAGCAAACATATTTTGGCTATAAGGAATTACCAACCTAAAGTGTAACAACTCACGAGATATGATTTGACGACATGAATATAACAATCGGTTATTGAAATAACAGTTGGGTATAGAATTAGCGTTAACAGCGTAATATCAACTTAATTTGTTATAATTTATTACATTGGAATCGTAATCACGATCCAATTCATCAGACCTATAAATTCAAAATTTTGAATTTGTAGGTCTGATGTATTGGATCGTGATTACGATCCCAATGTAATAAATTCTAAACATGAAATATTAGTGTTTGACCCTTTTATATAATATTCTTGCTCTGTATTTAACATAGAGCTCTTGTAAATAAATATATATATATATATATATATATATATATTAATTTTATATATATATATATATATACATATAGCTTGAATGTATGTGAAAGCATATATAAAATACATATAATTTATATATAACAATATATATGTATATATATGTGTGCGTATAATATTTATACATATATATATATATATATATATATATATATATATATACATTCACCTACACACACATACACGCACACTCGTTCTCTCTCTCTCTCTCTCACACACTCACACACGCACACACACACATATATATATATATATATATATATATATATATATATAAATATATATATATCTATACATATATATCTAATTTATATACTGGTTCGGATAAACTTAATTTAATTGTTCATAACCTTATCCCAATCTTAGTTAAATTGTTTAACCGCTCTCAGAAGGCGTTTCCCACATCTATGCAAAGTGTCAATTATATATGCTCAGTTTGCAAACGTGGGTGAGCCATCATCTCCGTTGTAATATGTCTCCATCAACTTCTACAATGTCACCGGTAAACCTGTTTAGGCTATTTAACAGAATGGCCCTTCTGAACTACGAACAATATGGATCTCGGTTTTCATGTCCTTTATTTATATTTTATCTGTAAAGGAATGACAAATGGTGTGGATAAGACCTAGAGCGCGAAAGGGATCAACAGGAAACAGGGGAAAAATCAAAGGGATCAACATGAATCAAGGAACAATGCAAAATTTGTGGTCATTTCCAAATGTTTTCAAAGATAAATTATCAAACATTCATATGTCTCTTTACATTTGTCTCTTAAACAAAAAAAAAGGGCAGGAAGGCAAGATATAGAGCGAGAAGAAAAATAACAGGTGGAGTAAAAGGTTGCTTGACGGATGCTCAATAGGAAACAATTATAGTAATAAGATGGGTGATGTGACAGAGGTTTATTGGCAACATATAGCATAGACATGGACATCATCAAAAGATTTGGGAATGATCTTTGTCATGTGGACTAACATTATATGGTGACGCTGAGGAGGAGGAGAAGGAGGAGATAGAAAACTGCAAATGTATACCAAAAGCTTTCGGCAGCATTTGTATAAACAATGCAATATTTGTGGGCATTTCTAAATATTAGATATATTTTCAAACATTCACATCTCTCTTTACATTTCTCCCTTAGTCGTTTTCTTTGTTGAGCCTGAATAGTTGGGTGAGATAATAGCCTCATTCCCAGCAGGTGAAGGCGTTTTTCGATTTTCAGGCGCGTACCACTTCAAAGACTTTCTGCCTTAGTATTTATTTTTGTTTTTGTATCGCACCTCACATTGTGCTAAGCAAAGAAATATACCTCGCTCGCTCACCGCTCATCTCTCCTCTCTGCAATATATTTATATATATATATATATATATATATATATATATATATATATTGGAGAGGGAAAGACGATTATATATATATATATATATATATATATATATATATATATATATGTGTGTGTGTGTGTGTGTGTGTGTGTGTGTGGACAGTGAGGTCAACACCCAACGGCAAAAGAGTCTGTTTCATGCTTAAACGCACTCTTCAGGTCATTGCGTTTAAGCATGAAACAAATTGTCGCCGCTGAGTGTACTCAATTTACACTTTTATATTTACATACGCTTCATACCTGATATTAAGCCCTTTAACCCATGTATATAGCATATGATGAAACCATATTTCTATCATATATGCATCTATACGAGGTTGGGTCAAAATTGTATGTGATAATTCTACATACTGCGGCCAGTTCCTTGAAAAAATATGTGAAGAAATTGCTTGTCTGAATTTCGCGAGCGTCGCAGAAATTTTGGAGTCAAAAACAATTAGATCAAAACGTAGTCTCTACCATTGAATCCAAACGGGACTCAAAATTGATCGATTACCTCTGTTATGCATATACCTGAGCTTGATTACCTCGTTACAGAACTAGTCAGGGTGTTTGTATCATTACGCGAACAATTCTCTGAAGGAGAAGGGCAAGAAATTTCGCAAGGTTTTCTTTTCTGTAAGTTTTGTCGTCTATACTCTTGTAAAAGTCGTTGTCGGACAAAACCAACCATGGAGAAAATAAACACAATCGAAGTGAAAATTTGTATAAAATTCTGTTGGTCATATTATAACATAACAAAAATTTCGATGATCATTTAACGGAAAAATATCCATAACAATTCAGTAATATAAATTCTGGTCGCTTCTAATTTGTTAATCGTCATTTTCGAATATACATTGCGCTGGTATCATTCTTTAATTTGTCGACGCCTAAAAAAATCATTTTTAAAAATGCGTTATTAGAATATGAAATCAAGTAAATACGTTTCCTTAAATATGCAGAATCAGGAGGTTTTTCGTATTATACTTTAATCTTACGATGCATAAATGTTACACCTTTGACATATGAAATCAGGTAAGAAAATACTAACTTCTGGTAGTCTTTTTTCATTCTTGGATGCCACGAAAATATCAAGTTTTGAAAATGTATTATTAAAATATGAGATCAAATTAAAAATAAGAATTTGTGGTACTTTCTCTTTAATTTTTAGAATATCCAAACATTTTAAGTTTTTATATGTGCAAATAAAAGACCAAATAAAAAATTACATCCATATCCTTAACTATTTAATTTAATCCTTGTGAAGAAAAAGGTCAGCCATATTTGAATTCCTGTTCTTATGTTTAAAGAGATACTAAAATGAACTTGAAACCAGTAACTTTGTTTTTTTGTTCTCATCTTTTTGGCATTTGGTTCAGACTTTCCTTTAAAGTTGATCCTTTATCAAAACTAATAGACAGGCGCTATACAATCACAGAGGTTGGCCAAATAACAAAAAAAAATCATCACTTAAACACTTTCAGCAGTAGTGACAACAAAAAATTGGTAGCACATGTAACTTAAAGAGAAATAGTAATATAATAATATTATTAGGCAACATAAAACTAGGGTCGGAAGGAAACCCCCATCAATATAAAAAAGGGGGGCCCTATAACAATTTGTGGACTTGAGAAGTTTAATTTACAGGAAAAACTGTTTTAATAAAAAGATTTTATAAATTTCAACCGGGAGTAACACTAACACTTCCCTCAATGAAGATGAATGTTTCCTCATAAGGAAAAAGTTCAATTTTGCCATTACCATTTAAGAAGCAGCTAATCTGTTATGGTTGTGTGTGTGTGTGTGTGTGTGTGTGTGTGTGTGTGTGTGTGTGTGTGTGTGTGTCTGTGTGTTATTTTGTTAACAGGTTGAAACTATGCAGCCCATCGCTTCTCAAGTTTTCGCTGACAGTCGATCAGAAAGATCAGAAAACAAAATGAGATACAAAAATACACAAGTTCTATTTTCAATGGTCACATCTTCGGCGAGGGTCAGATCTTCGGCGAGGTTTAGATCTTCGGCGAGGGTCAGATCAATGGCATTCTAAGGTTTCTTTTGCTTCCTAATATCAAAAGCCATGAATTCTTTATCATCAATTTGATCTGTATTCTTAAACTCATGAAAGTTTCGTACGATGGATGAAAGATAGAGACAAGACTCAATACAAAGACCGCAAAGATAACGGGGAGATCAAAAGAGTAAAAAAGGTAGCTAATCTGGTTCCGATCATAAGAGTCCCTTAACCCCACAGATGTCGTAAGGAGTATCCCATGTGGCTGTGTCTAGGGCAAGTTAAACTGATGAAGTTTCTCTTCTCTACTGGTTGCCAACCAACATATGCTGATCCCATTGTTACACCGATATCCGGAAGACGGTGAAAGATTCGTATATGATCCCCCACCCATCGCAGGTGCATTGAAACAATTATTCAAGTCACAGGAAGCCACACAAAATTTTAACAATGGGCATTAAATTTTTTAAATCAACAATATACAATAAATTTATAATTACATATAATTTGTTGGGGTTTAAAACACAGCATCTGACTTCTTCAGAACCCTTGCTAAAAATATGATTGGCAGATGTGACTCCAATATGGTCATTTTTTCATTTGTAGTCAGCACAATAAAGACATTGTTATGGTACTATATATATATATATATATATATATATATATATATATATATATATATAGTACCGTAACAATGTCTTTTGCTATTTTAAACTATTATAAATTTCTAGTAATTGCTATCTTTTATTGTGCTGTCTACAAATGAAAAAAATGACTATATTGGAGTCACATCTGCCTATCATATTTTTAATTGTATATTTAGGCAGCAATCTTTCATTTATGCATGTTTCATTAAAAACGACAGACAAGGTACTACGGTTAAGCTTTTTATTTAATTTTTCTTGTGTTCGAACAAGATCTTTCTTTTCTGGACAAAGGGTGTGTAAGAACTGTCCAAATGTTTTATATTTCCGAGCGATTTCGGCCATTATCAAGGATGATTCGATTCTTCAGCTTAATTGAGTGTGTGCATTATGTGTATGTCTTAGTGTGTGGTAGGGATGTTTTTAATTTCCGAATACGGTTAGCACATTGTGGCCTTGTTCGTAGTTAATATTGTGAAGAGTTGGCTTTTTCTTTTTTATTATTAAAGCTTCCATTATTTTAAACCTTTTTTTACAGGTGGATGCAGTTAATATATTTGTGTTTTCTACTAATATGTTTCTAATGGAGTCTGGCAAATTTGCGTGCGTGTTTAAATGCGTTCTAATGGAGCTGTGGTCAGATTGGTGTAACGTAAGACGTCTGGATAAGCATGTAGTTGTGTAAGCGATGTAATTATTCATGAGTCCGGTTTGATCAGGAACACAGTTCCTTAAGAGGCATTTGAACTCATAGATAATGTTCGTTCTTTGTAATTTTGACTTAGCTGGTGTGTTGTTATTTTTGAGGATAAGGTTAGCTGTCTTAAATTTTTATAGTTGATAATTAATTTGATTTTTTTTATTCGGGTCAATTGGGGTAGAGTATTTCTTTATAATGTGTCTTAGTAAAGATTCGTTTTGTTTGTGATTAATATGCAGTAAAGAATTCCTGAGAAAAAAACAACTAAGGCATTTCACTCTGTTAATTGAACTATCTACTTAGTTCATGTCATGTTAACCGAAAAACACTTATAAAAATTCGTGGATTTACCAAATTACCAAATTCAAAAAATTCTCACTTGTAATATTTGAACTTTAGCGTTGCGACTTGCACGCTCCAACACTACATAGCCGTTAATAAATAGCTCATTCGTAAAAACATCTTTCGGTCGGAAAAACACATTTATTTCGTCTTCCAGTTTTGATTCTAAAAGAAAAAATACGGCCCGAAAGATGAATGCGTGAAGTATTTGAAAGTACTAGCTGAATTAAAAAATACACCATATCCGTTTTATACATAAGGATCTCATCATTCAGTGGATTATTAGTTGTATAATGCTTATAATTATGTCAACTAACGAAGGGATTTCGCCAATAATTGCATTAATATTGCTAATTGACTCAAGGTATGATTAACTCTTTGTAATATATTGTTATGGTGTGTTGAAACCATAGAAAAATAACACAGACTCGGATATAAAGTTAAACGGTATATTATTCACGGAAACGTAGTACAAAGTATGTGGACTGGAGAGTACTTCTCTCACTGGTGTCCTGACTCACTCATTCATTCATACACTCACTCGGTGATACACTCTTGGTGACTCACACCTGGTGACTTCCTCCTTACTAGAAATTGGTAGCCGCATTATATAAGTGTGGAAGAGTCCATTTGTAGGTATGTTAGGTCCCCCACAATACCCCCCTTCCAAGCCTTTTACTTGGTAAAAAGGGTTTAATACCTTTTCTTCTTTGGGTTAATTGTCAAAGGTTCGGTGAATTTCCTTTTTCTCCCCGACCTTCGTTGTTCAGGCGTATGTTGAGGGGGGTTCGAGGTCAAATGTGTCGTAAATGATCTCGATGGGTTCTTCCACTTCATCCTGTGTGCTGTTAGAATATTTTTTATTTTTTCGAAAGCTGACTGGCACTCCGTTGTCCAGTTCCAACTTTTTCCCTTTTTTAACAATTCATTCAGAGGAGCTCGTAACTCGTGCATATTATTTATGAATACTTGATAATAGTTGGCAAGTCCCAGAAAACTTTGGAGCTCGTTGACGTTTTTGGGAGCAGGCATATTTTTGATAGCTTCTGCTCGCCTTGGGTCAGGTCGTCTTCCTTTCTTATCAATGACATGCCCGAGATACGTTATTTCATTCATATAAAAATCGCATTTCGATTCTTTTACTTTGAGACCGAAATCCTGAATTCTTTCAAAAACCTTGTGGATATTGTTTGCGATGTTCCTCGGTAGATTTGCTTGCAA
Source organism: Acanthosepion esculentum (assembly GCA_964036315.1). Taxonomy (NCBI): domain Eukaryota; kingdom Metazoa; phylum Mollusca; class Cephalopoda; order Sepiida; family Sepiidae; genus Acanthosepion; species Acanthosepion esculentum. Next base: position 62,257,334 of record OZ038503.1, on the reverse strand, counting down.
TAACAATGTCATCTACATAGGCACACACAAAGTCCAAGCCGCCCAGCATGGTATCCATGACCTGCTGAAATATAGTGGGTGCAATGTTGACCCCGAAAGCCAATCTGTCAAACTTGTATAAACCCCTGTGGGTGTTGATACATAGAAGTTTTGCGCACTCCTCCTCAACAGGGATTTGAAGGTATGCATCGCTTAAGTCCAATTTGTAGAATATTTCCCCACCATTTAGTTTATTAAATATTTCCTCCGGTGTGGGGAGAGGGTAATGGTAATCTTTTTGAGCCGCATTGAGGCCCGTTGAAAAATCCGCACAAACACGAATTTGGTTGGACGTTTTTCTTACGTATACAGTGGGGGCAGCCCATTCGCTAAAACTCACTTTGGATAGTATACCGGCATTTTCTAGTCGGTCTAATTCTTTCTTGATTTTTTCAACTGATGCAAATGGGACATTTCTTTTACTTTTGAAAACGGGTTGAACGTTTTCTTTCAACTCAAATTTAGCTTTTGTTTTATTACATTTTCCTAGTCCCGCCGAGAAAACTTCGGGAAATTTTTCTTTTAATTCTGCTTTCAGGTCTTGGGCATCTGTTGTCATATTTTCCACTTTTTGGCAAAAATTGTTTGGTTGATCCCACAACTTAAACCATTCCATCCAATCCATTCCAAACAAATTCTCAGAATTTTTATGGACGAAAACTTTTAATTTCTTTCTAATGTCATTCGGTGTCACAGGTAGCGGTAGCTCACCTTCAAATTTGATTTTGTCACCAGTTACTGCACGTGCTGTTTTGTTTGCTTTTTTCATTGTTGTTTTCTTTTAATTTCCTCCAAGTCTGAAGATTAATGATTGAGAGATCCGAGCCAGAATCTAGTTGCAGCTTAACTGTTTTGTTTAGAATGTTAACTACAACATATTTTCGTAGATTCTTATCTACTTTTTCGTTTGATATAGTTTGTCTGACTGTTTCTGTTATTCCATTTATTTCTACAGTGCGCCCCTTTGTTTTTTTACCACAATTATTACATGTCTTGTTTCGGTAAAAACAGTCTGTCACCCAATGTTGTCCACCACAACGTCCACATGGACTAGGGGGTAATTTTCTTTTTTCACAGGGTCGTCTATTTTTAAACTGTGAATGGGGCATACTCTTTGCTTTCTTTACCTTTTTTAGGGGAGTAATTTTGTGGTTTGTACTTAATTCTCCTAACATACGATATGCCCGATTCCTCGATGTTTTTGGAATCGCTTTTCACACTGATTACTCGCTGGCAATCTTCCGCTAGTTTTTGTAATGTGGGACCTGGTTCGCTTTCTGGTCTTGATAGAACTCTCCCTCTAATCTCCGAGTTTTTTGCAGTGACTAAACCTTGCGCAAATATTAAACATTTGAAATCGTCAGCTGTCAGTTCAGCCAAACGAAAATCGCCACAGTGCTTATTAACAATGGACGTAAATGTAAGATAATCCTCGTCATCCCGTTTTGACAAGTTAAAACACTTCCATCTTTTGTGGGATAAAGTTGTATTAGGGCTAAATAACTCAGACAAAAGTTTTACTGCTTCATCGAACCCTAATTCACTTGTTTTCTTCGGAAGAATGTTATCGACGAACTTACTATGTTCCGCTGTTCCCAACTTTCTCAAAAGTAAGCGAACTTTTTTAGCGTTCGTCCAATCCACACAATCAACCACAAAAAGATCTCTTCTATAAAAAGCTTCAAATGTTTTATCTTCTTCAGGAAGATAATTAAATGTCTCCATAGAATTCCAAATTGTGTTGTGAGAAAACGCAGTGTTGTTTTCACTAACATCCTTTTTACTCAAAGTCTTTAGAAATAATTCTTGAAATTTTTCTTCCCGTTCTTTTTGCTTTTCTTGTTCTTTTTGTTGTAGGACAATGTTTCTTCCTGTATATGTTGTAGAAGCAATTTTCCTACCAACATTTGTTGCCGTTCCTCAGTCTTCTGTTGCAGTTCAAATTGTGCCTTCATCATCTGAACAATAATTGTTTTAAAGTCTTCCATAATGACTTCAAACACGTGTTTTCTGAGAGGAAGAAAACAAAATTTATACAATTTTTTCTTCTCAAAGAGCGGGGAAAAGAAAGTAGTTCCTTTCCTTAATATTTCTCAGCTCTGGTTGGTAATACTAAAAGAAAACTTTTTTTTTCTAATACAGTCTGAGTGTTTCAATTTTTCTCTAAAAGGAGAAAAAAAATTGCATCAACAACCACGCTGCCAAACAGATATATTTTTCTTTTTTTCTGTGTGGTCAAGAGAAGCGAAGAACAATTATAGTCATGAGGGGAAAAAAATCTTACTTACAATTTTTCACTAGTAAGTATTTTAAAATTATTGGTTTACTTTAGATTGAGTAAATATTTCTTTTATACCTTTCTAAATATATCCGACGTCCGCATCAAAGCCTTTTTCGTATTTACGTTGTCTGTCATTCGGTTGGAGTGTACATTTTTTTTCCAGTCGAGTATTAACATATAACTGTTGTATATTTAACTTTCTTTCGTGAAAGATTTCTCTTTGTTCGCCAGACTTGAGATTAACACACTACGATCTTTAGACGTCTTTAGAGTTATGGCGTGATCCTTTTTTTCTCTTCAGGTAGAGGTTTCTCTTTGGTTCTTCAGTTCTTATGCTCGGCAAGGGATATTTTTGTTCTTTCCTTTGTGTGATTCGGAATATCTCGTCGCAAGTTGTTATGGTCGGCAAGAGTGAATTTTGGTCTTCCCTTTCGTGAGGTCGTTTCGAATCTCGTCGCCAGTTGTTATGGTGTTGAAACCAGAGAAAAATAACACAGACTCGGATATAAAGTTAAACGGTATATTATTCACGTAAACGTAGTACAAAGTATGTGGACTGGAGAGTACTTCTCTCACTGGTGTCCTGACTCACTCATTCATACACTCACTCGGTGATACACTCTTGGTGACTCACACCTGGTGACTTCCGATATTTAACAACCCCCACATGGGTCGTATATAGCACAAGGCCGGTTTAATGTGGGCTCTCCGAGACCGTGGGCTCGGCCAAAAATATGCCCATTAGAACCCGTATAAACGGGTTCGGGGACTGTCTACCTCCCCGGACGAAACTTTGCCCTGCGGCAAAGCCTCGTCCGAGTTCATGTCTGCCAAAGCAGAGAGTTCGACAGGAGTCACACCTGGTGACTTCCTCTTTACTAGAAATTGGTAGCCACATTATATAAGTGTGGAAGAGTCCATTTTTAGGTATGTTAGGTTCCCACAATATATATATATATATATATATATATATGGGTATATATGTTATAAGTAAATTACCCTCTATGAGGCGGAAAGTAGACATTGAAAACAAAGAAGGTCATAAGTGCCTCATGATAGAGCAAATATATTATTCCCAAACAAGGTGTCCCTACGTCAGGAAACAATCTTCAGGTCGACCGTGTGTGTATGTTTGTGCGTGTATTGCATCCGTCTGTGCAACCTTACGGAAATCGTAATATTGTCTAGAAAAGCAACGAGAACGCTTTTCAGAATTGGCACTTTTCAGTACATTTGTTATTGATATGTAAGTCTGGCACAAGATCATGACAACATGGCAGTGTCTTAGGATGAATCTTTCTACTCTAGCAACGGTCTGTTAGTGTAGCCTAACAACGTTATCTCTAAGACATTCTATAATTGTTACTGACCATTCTAGGAAATCAATATTCGCTTCTTTTCCGTTCGATCCCAATAGGTCAGTATCGGATATTCAACGATTCGAAGCATAAAACCGATCACCAAACTCAAGGCATTTTCTTCAACTGATCCCATCGATTTCGTTTAAGGTTCGTGTGGGTTGATTTTTTTAATGGAGTCAGAGATTCAGTTGGCATTCAATTCCGCAATTCATGATTGATTTTGAAAAATATCAATTGATATAAATATAATCAAAGAATTTAGTTTTCTAGTTTAGTCAATTTTTACAACTGAATTTTTTTTTTGAATCTAAAAGACAATAAGAAGCAAAAGAAAACTTTTTTTTAAAAAACCTCTGTCTTTTAGTAAAGTTTGTGCCTGAAAAATGGCTTAAAGCGATAGATAGATAGATAGATAGATAGATAGATAGATAGATAGATAGATAGATAGATAGAAAGAAAAAAGAAGGATGAATTCCTGCTATATTTCGTATCTTAGGAAAGACTGCAAGTATATAGATTCCAGACCTTAAAGATATTCTCAAGCATATGATTAAATATCAATCAATATCGATGTATAGTTTCTTAGAATTAAGATGACATTGACCAACTTATAGAATCGAAATCGGTTTGATAAATAAATATAATTTAATGTCCAGGAAAACGTAATATTTGATAATAACAATAATCCGAGTGTAATGAATGTGCATGTATATTCGCTTCTCTTTCTCTACATATATGGATATCTGTACTTATTCTTATTTCTCTCTCCCTCCACCCCCTCTCTCTCTCTCTTTCACTATATATGCATTTATTCCAGTCTCCGTCCTACACACATACACAAACACGCACACAAACACCTACACGCACACACAGGCACGCTAAAATTGTCGATCCGGGTATTTCAGCAAAATGATATTTTTTTGTAATAACATTGCTCAACATCAAAGGATAAAACATTAACAATAAACATTTTAATAGTAATATATATATATATATATATATATATATATATATATATATATGTTGTGGATTCCGGGATGAAATCCAATATCAATAAATAACAAACGCCAGGAATAGATAAGGAAAATAAATGTATTAACGTAATTATACAAACTGGTAATACGGGTTAGTAGATCCAGGAATGCAGGTTAGCAATAATATATATACAGTCTTGGTATTGAAGTATCGCGGTATGACCCCTTACTGTGTCTACGTGCTCGTGACGGTGACTCTTGTGCTACCCTCCTCTAATACTACTCTATTACAGACTCCGAGTATTCACTGGTAGTAGTATATGTATATCTCGGATGAGTCCATCTGTGTGAAAAGGGAAGACCCTTACCAATATATATATATATATATATATATGTGTGTGTGTGTGTGTGCGTGTGTGTGTGTGTGTGTTATTACTTTAAACATTATGTATACGTGTTTGAGTAGTTGAGGAGACACGGTGGAGTAATGGATAGGAGAGCCGAGTTCGAATTCCAGTCGAATCCATTGTATTCACTTACGTGCTAATACTCTTGGGAAAGGTATGAATCCTCTTCTTCTCCTCCCAGCTGTGGGTAAATAGCAGTAGAGACCGGGTTCTATAGCCTCGGATAGCAACTGGCCTACCGCAGAAAGAAATGGCAACCTACCGAGAGAAAAAAAATCTGCCTCGCCAGTCATCCATCGAAAGATACATGATCGCCTCAAGCATGTATAACGCATGGCATATCACTGACTGGCTGATTAGATATCCTTTTTTTAAACAATGAAAACTTACGTTCTACCAACCATTTATAATAACTCGATTTATTTATTCGCTGCTTACCTCTCTTTCTCTTGAATGTAATATGTCCTGCGAGTATCAAATTCTCCAAGCCCTCTTTCCTCATTCTGTGCCCAAGAAATCTCAACTTTCTCTTCCCGGTTCGAATTATAAGTGTTCTTTTTCTTTTCATTCCCTGAAACTTCGTCGTTACACTTATGTTCATTCCCCCGTTGTTCTATATTTGAAATGAGACGTACTCGGAGCGGACCGAACGCCACTTGTGAACGTTATTAATATTCGATTCACACGGTAACAAAAAGATTCTAGTTTCTGGAACCTTAACTATAGTCTTCCAGTTGATGTCACTGATAAATTCAGATTGAAGTTCAACGCGACACTCCTGATCTCACTCAAATGCTGGCTATTTTTAGGCCCTGGTCACAAGTCGTGCAGAAATGGTCAGAGTTTGAATTCCCAATTCTTCACCTGACTATCCAACAGATAGATATGAATAAACTGAGACCGAATAAAAGGCCTTAAGTTTTATGACTGGTTTTGTTTATCGAATGATTGTTCGCCACTGCGCCATTGTAATTGAACTTAATGAAGCAAAAATTGATTTCCTATAATGGTAGATGAAAAGAGATTGATAAATAAATGAATAAATAATTAAGTAGACATATCGATAAGGAGGAAACTCAAACTGATATTTGAAAATTCAAACGGAAGCGAAAAATATTTGCATCGAACACAAACATATCAAGATCATTAATGGTTGCCTGAACCCAGGGGTTGGGTGGGGTGGGGTGGCTTTGAAAGTGTTTCTTTTTCTTAAGTTTTTAAGTATTGCTTGATTACTGCAACTTTCAATAAGACCTTCTCTTTTGGTTGTTTTTGAAGACTTTGATAGGTATTCGTACTGAGCTATTACGTGACGAGATCTGGTTCTACAGAAGGATGCTAAGGATATCATGGACCGAGCGTGTGAGGAACGATGAGGTCTTAGAGAGGTTGCAAACAAGGAGGGGGCTTATACTTAATATCAGGAAGAGGCAACTGAAGTTTTTGGGACACATAACGAGGAAGGAGGGTCTGGAGAATCTGATACTCACGGATCGAATAGAGGGAAAGAGAGACAAGGGAAAACAACGCGTGACCTACCTGGTGAGCTTAAGCAAGTGAATGACAGAACGTGGTCTGAGGGAGGAAGCAGTAGGAAAGAGCTAGTTGAGAGCTGTAAGGGATAGAGGGAGGTGGAGAATCATGATTGATTACATCCTGAAAGGACATGGCGCATAAAAAAGAGGTCTTCAATTAAAAAATAATACGCTCAAACTAAGGTTCTCTGCGCGTGTGTGCCTGTGCATATGATTGGGTCAGTGCATTTGTGCGAACGTGTGTTAGTATATGCACATGTATATAAGAGAGTGTGTGTGCTTGTGAGTTTGTTTGTGTGTGAGAGAGAGGGAGAGTGTGTCCGTGTGTGTTTGTACGAAAATGTGATACATTCAGTGTAGCTCTTAAAAAAACATGTGTCCAGAGCCTTCTTATTATTCTTCTGAATAGACACGGCACGTAGATGTGCACTGTCCATTCAGGATATAGGCGATCACGGCTCGCCACAATTTCCTGTCCTTCGTAACTCTTTTTTTTTCTTTTGGTAGGTCATCCATTGTTGTCCCTCTTGTCTTTAATCTGTGTGTATCAAATTTTCCAAGTCCTCTTTCCTTATTTTGTGTCATAGAAATTTCAGCTGTCTCTTCCTGATGTTAAGTATAAGTGTTCTTTTTGCTCCCATTTTCTTTAAAACTTCGTCGTTGCTCACATTTTCAGTCCATGATATTCTCAGCATCCTTCTGTAGAACCACATTTCTGTTGCGTCAAGCCTGTTCTCCATCTGCGAGGAGATTGTTCAACATTTACTGCCATATAGGAGGACTGATATTACGTAACACTTCTGTAGTCCTTTCTTTATCTATAGCGAAAATTTTCTGTTTCATAATACTTCGCTTAGCTTTTGGAAGGCATCTTTCGCTGCAGATCTCAGTGCCACATTTTCCGTCTGTTAAAAGACTTCCCAGGCATTGAAATTGTGGTACGTGTTTAATTTTGTAATTAGCATGTTGGTCTGTTCATTTAGCTAACGGCCATGCATTCCGACTTATTACAATTGATGTTTAGTCCTTTCTTCTCGCTTTCCTTTTGTCATCACGTTCAAACAATTTCCATGACGAATATTTTGTTAACTTAAAGTTTAATAAAAACAGGATCACGTACCAAAGATTCGGAATTTCCAACATATCACCTGTGCATTTAAGAAATTCTTGAAGGAATTTGCAAAATGAACAGGTGGGAAGTTCCGAATCTTTTTTTAAAAATTTTTCTCAAACTTCTAAAATCTAATACTATAAATATCTTGAGACTAAGAGGCTTATTAGGTCAAATCCATTAAAAAAAAGCTAGCTAGCTAGCTAGCTAGATAGATAGATATGAACAGAGTGAGAATAGATAGATAGATAGATAGATAGATAGATAGATAGATAGATAGATAGATATGAACAGAGTGAGATGTTTATGTTTGCGAGTGAAGAAGGCTGAGAGTAAAATATATAAACAGCCAAAAATAACATTATTTTTTATAGTTGATTGTTTTTCCTGATTCGCATAAGATGAAGGTGTGATTTTCCTCGTAACTTTTGCTTGTCATAAAGACGAACGCTCTGACGTTTCCGTTGATTTGAAAGTTCAAGGTAAAAAACCACAGCTTATTATTATTATTATTATCATTATTATTATTATCATTATTATTATTATTATTATTATTATTATTGTTGTTGTTGTTGTTGTTATTTATTTCCTTTGATTTCTGGTGCATACCCATTTCTTTCTGCGTCCCAACTATAGGCCAAAGGTCAGAAATGGTATTATGCCATTTTCTACTGAGCATTTTTTGAGAAAAAGAAACTCTTAGATCACACATATTTTACATAGAAAATACTATTCGTAAGGTGTGGGCTGTACTTGTGATTACATTTTTTGTATTTCTTTAAGACATTGGCTACCAGGGATCCCTTCAATGAGTCATTGAGAACCCTTCTCCAATCAAACCGCGGGCTCTAATTACAACTGGAATTATTGATTTTCTCATGTGCCACATTTTTGAGATTTCGATTTTGAGGTCCTTGTACTTTGATAGTTTTTCTTCTTCTTCTTCTTCTTCTTCTTCTTCTTCTTCTTCTTCTTCTTCTTCTTCTTCTTCTTATTATTATTATTATTATTATTATTATTATTATTATTATTATTATTAATTCTTGCATTTGCATCGCGTGGCTGTTTTTGCTGAAAATTGAGTGACTGCAAGTCTCCAAAATCAAATCCGTATTCTTGTAAACGCCAACCTTGCCGTGGTCTGACCAGTCTTAATTCTTTCTTAAAACGATTTCCTCTTCTCTCGATACTCGTGCTATTGTCACAGTCCCAATGTTTATGGGCGCGACCGCGGCCCTAAACATAATTATCACCATCTTCATCCATTCCCAGACAAAGTCCATGTATTTTTGCTTTTATTGTTTAGCTTATTTTTATCTTCACTGCGTGTTCTCTCCTCGTGTAGCGTCATGTCCGTCCTGACAGTCATTTTCCCTTTTCTACAGCCATTATATCTGGCCTTCGGATAAAGAACAATATGATCCCAAAATCATCAAGTATTTTACTGCCTTTATTTACTAGGACGCTTCTTTCTTTATATGTTGTGTCCCTTCAGTAGATAACAGCTCTCCACAACTTCCTATTAAGTTTTAAGTTTGCCCACTTATATTCACACCCAAATCCCCGACCTGCCATCTGCAAACTCGTTAAATAGCTTACGTATCTCTTTGTCACTTTTCCTTTCAGTACGTCCTGTGAGCGTCAAATTCTCCAAGATCCCTTTGTCGCTTACTGATTCTAAATACAAGTGTCCTTTTTGCTTCCATTTTCCTTAAGACTTCTTCGTGGCCAAATGTTCCGTCTATGGAATTCTCAGCATCCTTCTGTAAAACCACATCTTTGTTAGCTGAAATCTCCTCTTCGTCTAAGGAGGATTTATATTACATAGCATTTTATCGCTCTTTTCGTCATTCCTAGTGAATATTTCCTGTTTCTTCATACTTTGTTTAGGTTTTGGAAGGCATCTTTCACTAATATTGATTTTCAGTTTAAAGTTTTGTTAGAGATATTTAGAGTAATTCCTTGCGGTGTTTGGGACTTTATTATGAAACTCTAGTGTTGTTGATAAATGAATATATACAATAGAACAATTGTTATTGTTTATTTTTGATTTCAGATATATCAGTGATTGCAACGAGCTTTAAGAAAGATAGAAGCCCAAAAAAGGGAGAAGCTATTGAGAGATAAGAACACAACATTGGAAATTGTGAAAAGGCTGAACCGAGATCATAAAACAATCAAAGAAAGAAACTGAACTCACCATTGGTTTTGTAATAGTATGAAAAACACAAGAATGTCACAGAAAGTGATTTGAGCAATAATTGAAAATGTAATAAGCTTGGAAACTGGAAGAACAAACAAGAAAATATTTCAAAAATCGAGTGTAGCAAATATAAACAGTGAAAAGGTGCAGATTATTGCGGACATTGACGAAAGGCATGAAAGCAGCCAAACTAACATATTTAAGTAAATAGGGGAATATGTACAGGGCCGGTGCGTACACCCTCGAACCGCCCGACCGACTGACCGATTGGGGACCCCGGGCAGTTCTTTGTGACCTCGCTATCTTATCAACATTAACTTTTTTCTAATTACATTTATATACGTTAAAAATTAAACAAAACACAAATGACTATTAAAAGATGAAAAATCTTCGCGGATTTTGAGGCTATTCTGGGCACTTTTCTTTTTTTGTCCAAATTCTTGAATTTGTTTTGCTCGTGCTAAGTTTCGAAAAAGCACGATATAAAATTCACTATTTTTTTTTATTCATAATGTTGAATCTGTTAGAATTATTCAACTTTGTAACAAGAGAAATCTCAAGTTGACGTTAAAAACTGCTGCAAAACATTGTGGATTTATTTACAATGGAATGATCTATTATGAAGTCTGTAATTTGTGTTTAGATATATTGTATTCATTTTCAATTTTTCTAGTTGAATTGTTCGCATATAATGCATACTAGCTTAAAATCCGCCCTATTGTACGAAATTTAAGCTAGCTCATGCGGAGGGCTCTTAATTGGGCCTTCGGCTTGTTCAGGAGTTTGAGAATTCCTTAAGTCTTTGTATATTCTCAGCATTGGAAGCTTTCCTGGTTGCCGTTTGATCTGGGCTTTCATTTGCACGGAACATTCTTTTCCTCGCTGCATCATTGGCTCATTTGATTGAAATCTGGTCCTCTGTTGGCGGAAATTTCTTTTTGCCAGGCATACTTCTGCCATATGCGATAGGCAACAATAAACTACAGAAGAACTCAAAATTGATCGCTGCATTTAAATATTGTATTAATATTTAAGCTTACCTTTTAAAAGTTCGACGTTAATTCTTCTACCGCCACTTAGGTTAAAGAAATTGTGATGTACTTAGGTCCTTACTTTCCTTACAAACAATTATTTTTTATTTCATGGATGACTTTTGTTGGATTTCGCAATTAATTTCCATTATTGCCAAACTTATTTTCAAGTTATAAAAATTGTCATCGTACAAAAACATTCGTCGTAAAAAATCGTCAAAAACAATCACAGTAATGAAGACTTGGGAATCCAAAATGTCTGTAACATGAGCTATTGAAAGTTAGAGAGTTGTGTCTCTTTAACTGCAAAAATGTGTGACACACTGACACACTGACATTCGCATTTATTATATAGATGATCTACTGATGTAAATAATTAGGTTACAATAAAATGTGTATTTTATATGTGTATACTACCTTATGAAAAATGCGATGTAGTAGAATGTGGGCGGGCATATCATAGATTTGGCGGGGGTGGTATTTTATTTTTGGTGAGGGCCCACAAGACCCTTGCGCACCGGTTCTGAATGTGTAGTATCGATCAATGAGAACATGAAATCTGATTCCAAAGCACTAATTTTTAGTGATGGATTTAGATCTAAATAGGATAGACTTGATTTGATGGCTGGTGAAGAGGTTTGATCCTTTATGGATTTGGGGTGGGGGCATGAGGCAGTAACAATTATATGTTCCTTCAAAGTTGACAATGGCATCATTATAAATGCTGCGAATTATTGTAAATTGAAAAAGAAGCAATAATGTTTAAGCTTAAGAGTATGCATTCTGGAAATTTGCCAAGAAATGAATCAAATACACCAAAATGTCTGGAACCGTTGCAATTATTGTCAAATTTAAAACAGTAGAATAATTAATAAAATTAACGGTTAAAAAAACTGATAAATGTTACGGATTGTGAATGAGCTCGGGTTAACTTGCAATTATTTATTCAGCGATTTGCGATACCGCGTTCATCAAATATAAATTCATCTGGCTTTTAGAATTTTAACTTATTTATAAATAAAAATTTAGCTTGCACCTCGTTTGTTTGCATAAAAAAACCTGACAGGCACAAAAGAAGTTACTATTGATATTTTCTTAAAACTATAGATATTATAAGTTGGAATTCACACACACGAATTCACAGATGGTTGCCGTCGGAAGTAGGTTTTTACGTAGTAGAGTTTCTAGCCTCATTCTCCTTCTGGTTGACAGTCATGGCTAAAGGGCCTATTAAGCCCTAACTGGGTGAGATGGATTCCTCGAGTGGAATTTGAACTCGACACGTCAATCCCACTTTTGGCGCCGATAACCGCTACGCTAGCATACCGAATGATAACGACGTCGTTATTTACGTCGAAATCGGCATTTCCGTCTAGTGTCTGAGCGATCCGTCAATTAGTGTAAGTGATATGTCTTCCTAAATAAAATGGCGTAAACTAGTTCTTAAGGCTGGAAAGTGTGTATTGAACAGCTAAATCCTTACTTTTCAGCCTCTTCAGTGGGTTTTGAAAGTGGGTATTGAACGGCTAAATACTTACTTTTCATTCTCTATCTTCTATCGAGCGAGAGAACAGATCAGACTCCTGCGTGGGTGCTTCTCTCAACACGACAATCTTAACCTCATCAAGTAAAGGCTCAATCGTTATCGTCATAATCATACGGCAACAAGACTTCTGATCAGGATGTTCTGAGGAGAGTGTAACCACCTCTTAATTGCTGTTGTTCCTAGGCCCATGCTGACCGGGGTGATAGCACCTGTTAGGGCCCTAGATATGTATAAATAGTTAACCCCCACCCAAACTGGGCTCAAAACACTATGAAAGTATAAACATAGATATTTGTAATAAAAGTGCCAGCAATACATTTTTTAAAAATTACCAGCAATGCATTTTTGTAAACGAAATTAAATTTTGGCATTAAATGACCCGTAAGAAGTTGATATGTCGCTAAACAAACAAACAAACGAATCTATTCTAAAAATCTTGTCAGCATTAAATAACCCATTGAAATCGATATACCGTAAAACAAAATAAACTTAAACCCAAACGCTTCACTTGTTATCACTTTCTTTTCCATTCATATCACATATCTTATTCTTCATAACCATTTTAGTAGTAACCCTCTATTTTGAGTGGCTCCCCAGCCTTGTATCAGGTTTAAAAAAGGGCTTCCGAAGCTTTCGATTTCAATCTATTTTTTTGTTGATATAACGACGTTTACTGACAGATCATCTACTTAATGTTTATAATGTTCATTTTACCATTCGTCGTTTCGAGGCGTTTGCACAATTCCCATCAAAATATTGTTACTAATCAATCGTTTCTATTTTTTGTAATTATTCATTTATTATGATTGTCGGTTTCATTTTCTTTCTTCGTAAAGCAAATATTTGCTGTTCTTTTGCATTTTGCCTTAACTTTAATGTAGTTTGTTCTAATATTTTTATTTGGGTCTGCTCTTAAGTGTAATTCAGTTTCTCTCTTCAGGAGTCCTTTGCGCATTCATCCCCATGAAGTTAGTCTACAATATCTTTTCTGTGCCTCTTGCTTATCTTGTATTATCATCTTTTACAGTTTCTTTTATTTGGGACTCTTACAAGTGCTCCCATAACGATGGCACAACTGCCACCATCATGAAGAAATTTTCACCTTGTCTCACAAAATCCAGATATTTTTGTAACTTTTAACTTTTTTGTCTGGACTGGCAACTTTCTATCTCCTTCTTAACAATGTCTTGAATTGGCGTTCTAGCCTGGAGTGAGTTGATCTATTTGAATATAAAAATTCCATTGAAGGCTACATTAAACAGTTTTTGATCTATGCATGGTCAACATAGTGAATTCTTTGCCGTCTGCATACTTAGCAGTGGTTGAATTTTCCCACCGAGCCATATCTATTTTTACGTCCTGGGTATGACGATAAACTAGGTCCAACAGCAAGGCCTCTGATCAGGAGGTTTTGAGGAGCGTGGAATCACCTCTTAATTCCTGGTGTTTCCAGGTCCGCTCTGACCCGGGGTGGTAGCACTTGTTAGGGTCCCAGCTATGGGTAAATAATTAACTGAGGCCAAAACCCTATAAAAGTGTAAAAATAGGTTTTAATACCAGCAATACATTTTTGTAAAAAATTATTACCAGCAATGAATTTTTGAAGAAAAATTATTACCAGCAATACATTTTTTAAAAATTACCAGCAATACATTTAAAAAAAAAAAAAAAATTACCAGCAATAAAAATCTTGTCGGCATTAAATAACTCATTGAGGTTGATATGCCGTAAAACAAACCAAAGCAAACCAAAATCATATCTATTTTTTATACTCGTATTGAGCCAATTTGTTGTATTCACTTATTATATAACTGACAACATTTAGTATTTTGCTACGTTTTTTTTTTATTATCTGGAATTGTTAACTGAGTGTTCTGTTTCTCTTGTCACATATCCTTCTCAAGGCCATGTCTGTTTAATATCATCCGCAATTCCTTTTGTCTGTCTCTTAGCGCCAATGCAGTAGATTCTACGTCTATTTTTGGCTTTCCCTTTTGGAGCTTTCTAATCTTCATTCCGTGTGATTCTTGTTTTCTCACCTTTATTGAATGAACAAAGAAAAGATCAGAAACTGCATTCTGCTACTAGACTTAATGATAGTAATATCACTTCGAAGCTATTTGTACTACTACTACCGCTACTACTACGAATCGTACAAATGTCATTATTCATAACACTAGCCGCAACGACGACATTCTTATTCTTCTTTGTGACGCATCCGTTCAGGACATAGGCAATCATGGCTCTCCACATCTTCCTATCTCGTATGACTCTTAGGAGTTTTTTCACTTTACTAGGGCTAACCCACCTCCGTTCTGCCATCCATTCAGACAAGCTCATTCAGGTAAATTCCTCACTGCTTTCCCCTGTCTTCCTAACCGTCAATACGCAACGTGGGGATTAATTTTTTAAAGCCCTTCTTTCCTTTTTATGTCTCCAAGGTCTTTTCTGATTCTGAATATTAGTGGTCTTTCTGTTGTCATTTTTAAGACTTCCCCGTTGCTTACTTTCTCCGCCCATAAAATTCTCAGTATCCTTCTGTAGAACCACATTTCTGCGCCCTCTAGTTTTGTGCTCATCCGTGGGCAGATTGTCCAGCATTCACTGCCATATAAGAGGATGTATATCATTTAGCAATCCAGCACTGTTTTCTTTGTTTCTATAGAAATGTGCCCGTTTCTCAGCACCGTGCTTAGCTTTTGGAATGCTTCTTTCGCCAGACCAATGTCTGTTCGGATCTCTGTCTGGCATTGTCCACCATCAGTTAAAATGCTTCTCAGATATATTAAGTTTCATATACTAATTCTAATACGAGTAATATCTAGTTTTCATATTCGTGATCAAGTAAGCATAGTCAGTGCCTAACTGGGCGGGGGCACTTGGGAATAACAAGTGCTGTAAACTTGGATGTGTGAGGGGTGTAATGGTTGACATCGTGGAGTCAGACATTGGAGACCCGAGTTCCAGTTCCAGTCAGGTTCGGTATATTCACTTCTGTGCAAATACCCTTTGGAAAGTTATGGATTCACTTCTTCCCCTCCCTTCGCTATGTATTTAGTATTATTTGTATCACTAAATCATTATTATCTCAAAAATTATTCTTACAATGAAAAAATATTTTCTGACTTTAAATAAACCGCAAAAGTTTGATAGCCGTAAAATTAATTAAACAATTGTAATCAAGTGATAATTTCAATTTGCAGCAGGATCGAACTCAATACTCGTTGCTCAATGGACAGCACAAAAGTGTCCGTCGACAGTGTGCTTGGGGGATCTAGATATTTCTTTCTTATTTTTTCTTTTTATTCTCTTTGTTTATTATTTTTTTTATGTGTGATTATGTGTATTTATATTCAATAGGCATATAATAGCACTATTCAATCAGTAATTACAAATAATGAATTAATAAGTAATATTTTATTATATTTCCTTTTTATACGCTGTTTTTATAGATACCATTATTTAAGTAAATGCTCTTTTTATAATAAACAATATTAATTACACTGACCGGACAGAATGTCCGCGAAACTTCGTAGAAAATATGTGTCCTCCGACAGAAATCAACATTTTCTCCGGTAAATGTTGTTAATACTGTTTATTATAAACAGAGCATTTACTTAAATAATGGTATCTATAAAAATAACGTATAAACAGAAAATCACAATACCATATCCGCCTAAGTATTAAAATGACGAACTTAAACACAGACGAATAATTAATAAAAGCCTTTGCAACTTATACCAAGGAAATTGTCTAATTGCCAACAACAGTGATAAATATATAAACATATCGAGACATAGAGTAACAGATGATCAGAAGGAATTCTTAAGTATAGGACCAAATTGCCATATCCAACCTAAATGTGACCTCCTCAAAAGAAAACTGAAATCGAAATCCTACACCAGTCGTTAGCCCAACTGAATAAATGACAAATTAATAAAACTCCATCTAAATCTCAGAGATTTTCTCAAGGTAGAAGATCTAAAATATCAAACTTTTCGCAATAGCTATAACAATATTATAACAAAAAACTCAAAACTGTCATAAAAGAACTAAAAAACAATATATATATATATATATATATATATATATATATATGTATGTATGTATGTATGTATATATGTATGTATGTATGGTGCGATGGATAAATGGTCGTCTAAATTAGGCAAAAAGCAAAAATGAAAATAACATTGACATCTCATTTAAATAGATATATTTACCAAAGTTACACTAATATATCTTAAAACAGTAAAGAGTAAATTTATTCAATAAAATCCCCATCGGCTTCAACCACGACGACTTCAGAATCTTCTGCATCTCTTCTGGACAGTCGCCTATTGGTGAATGCTGCCATAATCCTGGCCTACATCTTTGGTGTTAAAAGGCGTTTTGTTGGTGTCTAGCTCAACTGTGCCCCGCACATAATAATCATTGGGGTTGCCAGATGTAAGGGGTGTTGTGGTCGCAGAAATTGTCTGACAGCCATGACAGTGTTTTCTTGTTTGTATGAGATGGTGCAGTCATGTTGCTAGACAGAGTATCTTCCAGCAGCCACTCTCTTGGGAAGATGAATGGAGGCATAACGTCGCCATCACGAGTGATCACTCCAAACACCATGACGTTGATTGGATATATCATCCAAATGTTCGCATTGGAGCTTCCGGGACGAACGTCTTCAACGAAATACAAAAAGGCGCATGCGCGAAATTAAAAATATATAATGGCGACAATTTACCCATCGGACCCAGTGTATATATATATATATATATATATATATATATATACAATTATGTATATGATATTATAATTGTGTATGTGTGTGCGTGTGTATGACAGCAAGTCAAATAGTGTATGTTTGTGTTTTTAAGTCTGTCAAACCAAAATTACTATTATTGACAATAGGTGTGAATTGTTCTGTACAGCACTAATGTAAGGAATTTGATGGGTATACAGGTTTCTAGAAGCATTTCACTCGGAAGGGATCATAATATCCGTACTTTTTCCTAATGGCTGAGATGACTGCAGATTCACCACCGTTGACCCAAGACGGATTTCCTCCCCAAGTAAAATAACATTTATAATATTAAGTTTTAAAGCAGAAAGATTTTTCTCCTTTGAAATCTTGGCGCTACACAGCATCCTTACCTTACATTTCCCATCCTGGACTTTGTATTGAGCTTAGTTTGGAGAATATCAAAAGATGAATCTATTTTCTGGAGATGAGAGCGTTAAAAGTGATTGTAGCAAGAAAGCATGAAGAAGGCTGTGTGATTCGCAAATTGCAAGAAGTAATCTGTCAGCAAAAGGTAGAAGAAGCCGAAGTAAAAACATAAACGGAACACATGCAATAAAAACATGATATCATACGAAAAAAAATATCCGAGCCCAACGAAAATAAAAACTGGAGTCAAAGATAATAACTTGAGTCGCTTATCTGAGCTGGAAAAAATGGATTTCGATCGAAAATGATGAAGAACTATCGACAGGCAGAAGAAAGTGAATTGGCTGAAGGTGAGAGAAAAAATGTTTTTCTCAAAAACTAAAAATAAATAAAAATTCTACCGTAACGGATTCCAACTGAAACTTCGTTAAAATGAAAGATTTCTTTGATAGAACATAAGAAGTGGAGTTAAAAACCGCCACATTTCGCTTTTCGAAATAAAATAATGACCGAAGCGGCTGTATTAATTGTGTTTCTGCCAACCCATTATGAAACGATGACATTATAAAGTTTCCAACCAGTATTTCTTTCATCTCATTTTCAATTGTTTCCTATTTAGTAATATTAGTAATATTATTAACTTTTTGTCAGCTATTAATATTAGCTGGTATTTCTTTCATCTTATCGCAAATTTCCATTATTATACTTATGTTCAGTAAGTCAGGCATTCTTATTACTTTTCCGTAATGGGAAAACCGTCTTACCGATTAGACCACGGAGCTGGCTGTTGTCATTGAAATCATTGAATTAGTCCTAGAGTTGCATAAGAAGACAAATCAAGATGAAGGAGACTTCGACCTGGTGTAATCGTTGGAAAGCTTGTCTCGCTAAAACAATTACTACTGAATAGTGAGTTTGATATAAAAATTTCCCAAGGGGGCACAAGGCCATAATATTGTCGCACCTAATTTTTTTCTTGAAATAGATAGATCTTTACTAAGGTTATATTAGTCTTACATAAACGCCTAATAAATGTATAGACAATAACAGAATTCTGTCTTTACATAAGCGTGCTTCCATTTGTACGGCTTGGGAGTTATGTACCAGTGCACGGTCTTGCAAGATCAGGACACCTTATCTGAGCATACCACGTCAATGGGTTTCCCAGAGTTTGAACAAAAATGAAGCACAGTAAATGGAGTTTATTGCAGTACATTTGTCTATGAAATCCTTAAGCACCCCATCACCACCACCATTTTGGACCCAGAAGACTGAATATGCCCTTGCGAGCTAAAGTTTGGAGAAGTGCCTTTTGGGGATTGTGGGGGAATAACCGAGCTTCTGTTGTTTGAACTGCTTTAGACTTTAGGGCACAGTGGTGAACCCACATTCTATCCTGCATAATTAGTCAGGCGAAAACTTTTATTTTTCCAAATATATGATCAATAGACCATTGGCTTCCTTCTGGAAAGGTGTAAGGAAATGAGCAACTCTGTAAATTTTCCACATATCCAGGTGGTCATGGATGTTTTTTTTCCATAGATCTTACATTTATCTCGTCCAAGTTCACTAGTTTGGGTATGATTATGTGACCATCTCCTAAGTCTTTGCGTATTATTATTGTCTCTGCCTGACTGAGAGGGGTCAGAAATACGGCATGTTTCCACTGAAATCTGAACACATTTGAATTGATTAATGTGTTTTTATACGTCTTATCATTTTATAGGTTATTTAAAGCCAGAAAATATTTTAGATTTTAAGAATTTTTAGGGAGATACTAATGATTTGCTGATACTAGTCTTACTAATTAACACATAGATGGGGGAGAAGTGGTGGATTCATACTATTCGCAAAGGTATTCGAACATAAGTGAATATAACGAATCCAACTGGAATTGGAACTCGTCTCTTCAGTCTCCAATTCCCAGCCACACATCCAAGCTTATAGCACTGGGTATTCTCAAGCGGTCACCCATCTAGGTACTGAACAAGTTTGACGTTGCTTAACTTCGGTGATCGTACGGTATTGACCATATTTGAAATGCTGATTCCAGTATTTATTAATTAGAAGTGCCTATTTAATCCAGAACTTATTATGATCTCCTGCAAAATACTTTGTGATGTATTGTCTTTGTAATAGGATTGGTTAAGCTAATTGGTAATTAGCATAAAGAGAGCTATAATTATAGCTTACGGGCAACTTTGAGTCAATGTACGTAGAATATCTACGACTACTAAGTTTATTCATTATAACAGTCTTTCAAAATCAACTCTACATCGCATTCACTCCAGAAACATCTATGAATCCAAAGCTGCAAATGGAAGTGTATCCTCTGCATGGAGGAGGTCTTTCTAAAACTGCAATTACTTCTGCTTAGGCTGACCGGAAGTGCGTCAGGACAAATCTTTAATAAACGCAGGCGATTAAATGAAATAGCATCGGTATCTGTTTTACTTTTATCACAGTGTTTCAGCTGCTGTGTTCCGGATTGGGCGGAAAGTAGATGGTTAAAATGCTGTAACATTGAGAGGAAAATCAAAATGGTTATAGGAAAAATTGATTGTATCTTTAAATTTTCTTCCTTTACTGCCTTTTCTCATTCGTTTTCGTTTTTGTTCCTTTATTTATTTCCTTCATAATTTATTTTCTTCGCCTCTTTCATTTTCGTTTCCTTCTTTTGTTCCATTCTATGTTCTTCATTTCCTTCGTTCCTTTTTATATTTATTCTTAAATTTATTTATTTATTCTTCATTTTTCTAAACTTCAAATTCTATTTCACTTTTTCTTTCCTTCCTTCATTATTTTTATATCCTTCCTACCTTATCCATTTCCTTTTTCCTTCGTCTTTCCTCACATACTTCATTCATTATTTTTTTACTTCCTTTGTAATATTTATTTGTTTTTTATTAAACAAAATCCGACATGTTTCCTTCCTTTTTTGATTCTAATTTCTTTCGTGACTTTATTCTTTCATCACATTCTTCCTACATCGTTTTTCTTGCCTTTCTTACTTAATTCTTTCTTCACTTCTTTGCTATTTTTCTTCCTTCTTTCTTCTCTTTCTACATTCTTTCTTTTTTCTCTTTCTTCATTCGTTTCTTTCTTTTCTTCCTTCCGACTTTTGTTATATCCTTAATTCCTTCTTCTTTCTTTCTTTCTTTTTTCTCTCTATTGCATTCCTTTTCTTCTTTTCTCTCCTTCCTTCATTGTCTCTTAACTACTTTACTAATTCCTGAATATCCAAAAGCCACGATGACGAAAAAAAATCTCGACTTACGCTTGGCTTCTTTTTGCCTGCAGAAAAGGCTTACAAGGTTCTTCGATGATAAGTATTCATAAAAAATTTCTTCTTCTACCAGAGAAAGTTGCAAATCAGTTCGAAGAGGCTAGAAAACTTAAACTAGCTTCCATCAGCAGGATTGATGCTATCCTCCAAGAAAGTGACTCATTGTATTTTCTCAGACTAACATTCTCAGCTGACATGAGGTGGAAAGACTACACTGAATCCATTGCTAGATCAGCTGCTAAGAAGGTTGGTTCACTGTGTCAGGTGAGATAATTCTTCTCTCCGGAATCTAACTTGCATATCTATAAGTCTACCATTCATCCGTGCTTAGAATATTGCTGCCATGTATGGTCCGGTGCACCTGCTATTTACCTGGAGCTCCTTGATAAGATCTAGGGAAGAATCAGTAATATTATTGGTCCTGATCTGGCAGCTCGGCTTCAGTATTTTGCCCACCGCCGTAAGGTTGTCTCTCTGTACCATTTTTTAGAAATAATTTAATGGTAATTGTTCGGATGAGCTCTTCGCTATGGTACCTAGACTGTATTAATTTAAATGCAATACTAGACTGACGGCGAGATCTTATAAATTTACAGTTGATCTAGCTAGATGTGACTGTAACTTCTATGCTAACAGTTTCTTATCTCGCACTTCCCGCTCTCCGGCTCCATGCTCTCCAGCCAATTTTAATATGCAAATGTTTAAATGCAATGTCAATCGCTATCTAATGTCCTCCTGATTTGCTCTTTTCTTTCTCCTCATTATTAATGTTTTTGTTCGTAATTCCTCCTGTAAGCCCCTGCTTGCTAGTGGGTGTACTGTCTTGCTTGGGGTGATACCGATTAAACGAAAAAAAAAAAGAAGAAAAGATTGAATTGAAGAACTACATCCGAACGGATACTGAATATAGAGTTTCATGCACATAAAAAAAAAATAAATGCTTTATCAAATCAGACATCGTTTGTTTGAGCAAGTGATGCAAAGAGACATTGACCCCGCGATGAAAGCTATCTGCTTTTTTTTCTCAATCAATGATTGACTTTTTTCTCTAGTCATCTTGATTATTTCTATAAATTTGTCAAAAAGTAATATCTGCTACTGGTCACAATAATATTTTATATACTATATCGGCAATTGTAAATATGTAAATATCACTAATCAATAATATGAATGAGGCAAAGTAACTCGGGAGCAGTAAAAATAGCCATTTCAGAGAATGAATAGTGATCTACCGGGAACTGTGCAAGAGAATGCTGTTTAACGATGAAGGCCAATACAAAAACAGTAACATTCTAAGTTGCATTGAAATTCAACTGAATTACCTAGTCCAGGACAAAAGACAGATCTAAACATCGATTAGGAATTTTATTATGGGAGCTTGCTTTTACAGTGGATCATAGAGTGAAAAAAAAATGTGAAAATATCCAAATCTTTTGGAAAAAAATGTGAAACATGGAAATGATAGTAATACCCATCAAATTTGTTGCACTTGGAAAACTTCGCAAAAGCTTGCAACGAGTTTTTGGTAAAACTGGAAATCCAAAGACGAATTGGAATTATCCAGACAAAAGGATTCTTAATAAGTTTGTACAAAATATTCCCAACGAAAAAAAAATGTTTTTTTCTAGAGTATTGTGTCTCTAGATTTCAAACAAGTGTTTATGCATCTATTTTATAATAACAATATTTATAATTTTATTATATTGAATAAAATAGATGTTTCTGCTTTATTTTTGTCTTATATCTATAAGCAATTAATGGATTAATCTGACATTATTATTTGAGTAAAAGTTATATTTAGTGGATACACGTTTGAATCGATATCACCTACTTTATTTTTTAATGGACGAGACTAACATACTTTTAAGCTTATTTTACCGGTCTCGGTAAAATAGACCTCTAAGATATTTTGCCGATAAATATTTTTATTATTATGACGGCCAGTAGTGTTAAAAATAACATCACACACATTTAACACAAGATTTTATTTATTTCCACCATCAGTTGTTAAGACAATTTCAAATCATTTCCACCATCAGTTGTTAAGACAATTTAAAATCATTTCCACCATCAATTGTTAAGACAATTTCAAATCATTTCCACCATCAATTGTTAAAACACAAATTAAAATAATTTATTCATCATCAATTATTAAAAGAAATTTAGACGTATCTGAATATTTTAAGCACTTCAGGCATAACAGTCTCTGCAAATCCGAAACTTGCCCTTGGGCATGATTCTCTTGCCAATACATTTCAGGTGCACCCACTGAAGATAACAGTCACAGACCCCTGAATCCATGTTGTTCAAGTCCCACCTACATAGCTCACACAACCACTGCGTTGACAATCTCAAAAATAATATATCCTTAGTTCTAAAGCACTATTAATATTTACCTGCAAAATAGCCTTGGTGTCTATTTTACCGAGACCGGCAGAAACCCTTACCTGGACTGACAAAATCGCTTTAGTGTCTATTTTACAGGGACTGACAAAATCGCCTATTCGATTTTTAATAGCAAAATTAATATCTACGAGGCTAGGGTTCGAAACTCTTATTCAAGAAAACGTGTCCGACGGGAATCCTCGCACTTATAATCTCTTTAATCTGCGGAATCCCATTCAAAACTGGCGATTTTTACTATTAAGCCACGAGAAGCTATTACAGAAAAGTAAGGCCTAATTATCCTGTTTTTCGTTGGGATCATTCGAGATCGACATCTGCTAATTTTACTTGAGTATCCCTAAACGTAAAATAATGTTTAAGCAATTAATGACTTTTTAATTTGATATTAATTCTTATGTTTGAGTAGACATCCCATTTTTTTTGACAGTGAAATTATTATCTACCGGCCTAGAGATCGAAACTCTTATTAAAGAAAATATACGACACGAATATAAGATCTCTACAGGAATAGAACTTGCATTCACTTTAATCAGGGAAACTGCTTTCAAACCAGGTCCGTTTTACCTCTAAACTATGATAAGTCATAATAGCAAAGTGAGGAACAATTACCCTATTTTAGAAATGCACATCTCTCGTTAGAACCTTTCAAGATCTATACCTACTAACTTTATTTTCGTAATATTTTAATATTACTGGCGATCTCTAGGCAGGTAGATATTAATTAAAAGAAGAGCTGGGAAGTACCCACCCGATATAATATACAGTGTAACCCGGATATAAGAGACCCGGATATAAGAGAGATCTTATCTGGTCCCAAATTAGAGTCTGTTAATGTATATATAATAGACCAAACCCGGATATAAGAGAAACCCGGATATAAGAGACTTCTTATCCGGTCCCGGCAACTCTCTTATATCCGGGTTACACTGTATATAAAAGTTAAAAAAATAGTGTATGTCTATATATAAGTGCTCTACTTTGATAAAATTAATAAAAAAAAATCATCATTCTAGAAATTTCCGTTTTCCCATTACATGTGTTTGGGGTTCGTTCCTGCGAAAGAAAAAATGGCAGCAAACATCTTCAATTTTTTATTTTATTTATTTTTTGAGTTAAAATTTTTCGATCTGTAGGAATTCTTTTTCAAATCTCTATTTCTTTACTTTATTTTTGTTGTTATGTTTTTAAAATTGTCCATCTTCATCATAGTCCACGGAATAATTATAGAAAAAGATATGTACAACCAATGATGTTGGGGTTTACACCTCCCATAAAATATTATCGTTCGATAGGTTTAAACAATTTCGTGATTGTTTTATTTCCTATACGACGTATTGTAATAATATGTGAGATTTTCAAAAGATAATATAAAACATGTGTTGTTTGCTTCACTTTACTCTCAAGCTATGTTTTAAATGCTTAGGAGGTTACCATTGTCAAGACAGAAAATGGTTTTATTCGAATATCTAAGAAATTTAATTATTTTATTATTGACAAAATAATTGCTTATTTATAACGGTCACAAAACAAGGTTGGATATAAATAACAAAATAATTTTTTAAATTAATTTGTTAAAGATTAATATGTAAATTATATAGGTCCATTAAGAAAAAAACACCAAGTTGGACGAGATGTAACGCAATTGCACACACACAGCCACACGGACAGACAACCAAATTTTTATATATATTTCTATATATTTTTATGCTTCGAGCGGTCATTCACGTAAACTTTAACCTGAAGGTTAAAGTTTGCGTGAATGACCCCTCGAAACATAATATATATATATATATATATATATATATATATATATATATATATATATATATATATATATATATATATATATATATAAATATATGTGTTAAAGTTTGCGTGCGTGATCGTTGGATATATATATATATATATATATATATATATATATATATAGGTGCGATGGGTGAATTGTTGCCATTTGATATTTTTTTTAATTTTGCGCATTTGTTTTTGATTTTGTCGACTGCACAGTATAGTACGTTCAGGTGGGCAACGTCTCTGAGAAAAAGAGCACCATGACGTAATACACTCCGACAGAAATTTGTAAATGACATGCTGTACTGCTTGGCATTCGCGTCGGAAGCTCCAATACGAACATTTCAGAGTGTTTGTGAGTCAATCTGAGGAGAGTGCTGAGGATTCGGAAAGGATTGGATGAGTAAAGGTACGGCAACTTGGAGAAAACGCTCTGATCATTCTGATAAAAAGAACTCCCAAATTTGTTGGTGAGGCCCTCAGACTCAACACAGAGGCCTACATCAAGTGCCTTCAGGTGGTAGTGCAGCTATGGGTCAAGAGTGTGGCTGCTGGAAGATCCTATATCTGGCAACAAGACTCTGCACTATCCCACACAAGCAGGAGAATACAGTTATAACTGTCAGACAATTTCTGCAACCTCTTAAATCTGGCCACCTAACTCCCCAGACTGCAACCCCTTGATTATTATGTGTGGGGCGCAATTGAGCGAGAGACCAACAAGACTCTTTGTAACACCAAAAATGAACAGAAGGCAATGATTATGGCAGCATTCACTAACTTAAACAAGGAGACCGTTTAGAAGGGTTGCAGGAGATTCCGAAGTCGTCTGGAGGCTGTGGTTGAAACCAATGGCGATTTTATTGAATAAATTTACTCTTTAGTATTTCAAGATATATTTGTGTAATTTTGGTAAATATATCAGTGAAAATGAGATGTCAGTGTATTTTCACGTTTGCGTCATTTAGACGACAATTTATCCATCGCAGCCTGTATCTATAAACTTTCTTCGTGGTGCTGTTATCTCAATGAAATGAACATTTATATTGGGCATCATTATTAGATATAAGAGGATTGTTTAAATTCCTCTTCGGCGTCCATCTTGCATTATAATGCTTTCTGCGTGTTTTTCTTTGTCGAAGTCAGAGAATGACGGAAGAATATTCCACATTTACTGCTTCAAATGTTGATCTGTTCTTGAAAAATAACATCTTGAGGAGCTTTTCTTCTTTCAAATGCATCGCTGAACGTGTTGTGAAAAAAACAATTTGACTTTTACACTCAGTTGAAGAAAAATTGCTAATGCTTTTGTCAAAATTGAAATTTTACGCGATCGACTTTAATTGAGTCTAAAATTGACACAAAAATCAATATTATTGGAGCATGAGTAGAAGGCCAATTTATTGAGAACTATTGGTTCCCGCTACTCTATTAAATATTACACGTTATCTGCCCTTGTCTATCACACTCAAAATACGGTTTTACTTTCCTCAAGTATACCTGTTCCTAAGTCGAATATTGTTTACAAACCTGGCGAACATTTGTCTTGAATTACAACTCTGTATGTGTTTATTCCTAGGAAGTGTTTTAACAGAGGACAGAAAATTCAACACCGAAATCTGAGGGCCCATTGGGATAGCGAAAGATGCCTTCCAAAAAATAAGCAAAGTATTAAGAAACAGAAACATTTCGTTAAATGCAAAGAAAAGAATACTGAACTGTTACGTAATATCTATCCTCATATATAGCAGTGAATGGTGGGCAATCTTCTCACGGATGAAGAAGAGACTTGAGGAAACAGAAATGTGGTTCCCTAGAAGGACGCACAGAATAACACGGAGCAATTCAGGTGAGCAACAAGGATGTTTTAGAAAAAAGGGAAACAAAAGACACTTATAGTTAACATCAGAAAGAGGCAGTTGAAATTTCTAGGAAATAGGGTTTGGAAAAATTGACACTCCCAGGACATATTGAAGACAAGAGGGACAGGAGAAAGCAGAGTGTAACCTGCGTGATGAGCCTAAGTAAAGAGATGGCAGGACAGGGATTAAGAGAGATATCGAAAAGACAAAATTACTAAGAGCTAAAATGTGGAAAGCCATGATCGTCCACGTCCTGAAGGGACACGGTACAAAGAAGGAGAAGACGACGAAGAAGAAGAGAGTAGGAAGAAGGAGGAAAAAAGAAGAGGAAAAGGAGAAAGAGCAAAGGAAGAAGAAGAAGAAGGAAGAAAGATGTAGAAGGAAGAAGAAAGAAGAAGAGTCGAAGCCTATGCTATTGTCTTTTTCTTTTTGTATACCATTATTTTGGCGTATGAATGTTCTAAAAATATTTCTCCCTTAGCTTTTTATTTTAGTTTAGAAAACTTCTTAACAAAATATAATTAAGTAAGGATCAGATAAAGCTATTTCAAGGCCCATAGCATATATTATAAGAAGGCCTCTAAATAAAAAAAAAACAACCAAAAATATAAAAACAAACAAAAAATGATAAAAACTCAATTTTCTCCTCCCAGTCATTAATTTAAGCGAATTTAATTTAATTAATTTAATGCGACTAATATGTTTCACAATTAGTATTAGTTACATGTAACAAATCAATTTAAAAAACAACTGCCGTTTAAAGCATCAACTTATTCACTTGCATCTCCTTTTGATGAGAGGCTTTTTGCAACACTTCATCACTAGTACCAAACAATAGATCTCTCCCTTTATGTGCCGTATCCACTCAGGCCGTAGGCGATTATGTCTCTCCACATTTTTCTGTCCCTTGCAGCTCTAAATAAAGTCTGTCTTTTCGTTATTTCTAAACCGTGTTCTGCCATCCATTTTCTCAAGCTCGTCAAGTACATCTGTCTGTATCTCTGAGATGAGGTATTATGATTACTTACATTATTTACAATATTTGGACTGTTAACCTCACCTTCATTGCCATATTCACAACATTTCGACCGTTTCAACGATACATGACCCAGTTGATAAACACGTTGTTTAGATCCAGTGTCTAGACCCAAAGTGTTATGAGATCAATATCAGGCTACAGCAGTGGTGGACAAAAACTCATGAGAGTCATGGCACACAGAACTAGAACTATCTACCCCCGGTAGGCGAAATAAAGGGTTCGCTTCGAAATTCCAATCACCTGAAGAAGACCAAAGCGTACAACGGCCGAAACTTTGTAAATATGGCAATGAAGATGAGTATAACAGTACGAATAATGAAGCTAATATAAGGACTCGCCAGTTATGTTATGCATTGCTTTCCTCTGTCCCACTTCCCCTCAATCCGTCCTCTAAGTATCAGGTTTTCTAATCACTTTTTCTTCATTATGTGCCCCAGAAATTTCAGCTGACTCTTCCTGATGTTAAATATAAGTTTCCTTTGTGTCTCTATTTTCACTAAAACCTCGCCGTTGCTCACATGTTCAGTTCATGGCATCCTCAGCATTCTTCTGTAGAACCACTTTTAATCTTTGAGCAAATTGTCCGGCATACACTGCCATACAGTAAGACAGATATCACGTAACATGTTTTAGTTTTTCGACATAAAATATAGGTATTTAAAAATAGATCAAAATAGAATCTCATTCACTACTAAAAACTGAAAAAGTCATTATCTTTCTTGCTTCAGTTTTTTGCGACACTTGCTAAAGAATAAATCATGACTGAGACTCTGTAAAGATATCATTTGTCAAAAATATAATATATTTATTGTCGGAAGATTTATTATGAAAATATTTTTTAATCATTTATATTATAATTCCGTTTTCTTCCATCTTTAGTTAGAAAGTTAGCACGTGCATTACGCTCTGCCATTACCTCAGATAAGTAATCGACCATACCTTTTTGTTTGCGAGGTAAAATAGCAGGAAAAGATACAGCAAAGGTGCTATTTAGTTTTTGTGAGAAAAAGAAAGCATATCTCAATAAATAAATGACAAATTCTGTCCGCTCGAGTGTCTGAAACCCTTCTAACTCGGGCCACACTTGTTCTACAGAGACATATTATACCTTTTTGGAATCATGATGATCCTGGGATTGAAAATCTGCCCGTTATTTGGTGCTTGAAAACCCATCATTGGGATTTGTGTCCGGATGAGTTTGGTTCAGTTCAACATTCAAATTTTAAAATAACTGAAAAAAATTCAATTTTTGGCCTGAATTGGAATTTTGGCCCAAATCGTAGTCTCGGTCCAAATCCGACTTTCGGTCGGAATTGGACTTATAGCCCGAATCAGGGTTAAAATACCGTTTTGAAGTTCCATAGAGTGAATTGAAAAATTAAAAATTATTTTTTTTAAATTATAATTGTTGTTTTCTAAGTTGGACCAGAGGTCCCTTTAGCTTTGGGCTGGAGACCCAATTAGTCCTTCGCAGGAGCTAGCCTAAAAGTCCGCACAAAGTGGAGCTTTTAACCTAGTTTATTAGTATGAATGAAAGAGGGGGTGGTAATACTCTGATGCGTTTAAAAGCTGTGAAACGGAAAACCCTGTCAAGTTTGAATATTTTCAATTGCAACCTCTTATTTCTTTAAATAATGACCTGCATTATTACATATGTGATTGTTATTGGAATATTTTGTTAAAGCGGTTAAGCTCAAATATTAAACAATGCAATAAGGTCATTTCCACCGGTAATTTATAAACGGACACTCACAAAGAAGCTTATTCAATCATTAACTTAAGAATCATGATTCGTCAGAAAATTTAAATAGAAAACCCATTAAATTTTTACGGCTCCAAGTTAAAAGTCACATAACAAAAGCGTAGATTTATTTTTAAAATACAATTAAGTTAAGAAAATGTTTTGTACAGAGATTAAAAGATCTAGTTACCAACTTTAATTATTTCTAAAAAGGATTTTGATTTATGACCCCAACCAGTGCTTACCTGACACCACACTGGGTACTGTGAGAAACTCTTATCTAAAAGCTACATTTTTGTTTTCAACCTGTCATATCACGCTGAAAACCCTGGATCTCGTTCGATCACCACAGTACTTAGAGGAGGAACCTGTTGGGAACACTGGGTAATTTAAGTAACCTCCTACAATGGTGGGAATATCAGATGTTGCAAGCTTCAATGTGCGGGTGGTGTAATACATATTGTTAATCGGAGAGCCGAGTTCCAGTTCAAGTTGTGTTCGTTATATTCACTTGGGAAAGTTTGAATGCACTCTTCCTAACTATGGATTAATTAGTAAGACATTTATCACTACATTTTTTCTATCTCCCCTAAATTTCTTACAATCTAAAAATATTTTCTGACTTTAAATAACCTGCAAAAGTTTGATAAGCCGTAAAAAACGAATAAGTTAATCCTACAACAGGGAATAGGTTTCGGTTTTAAATAAGCCTCAAAGAGTTAGTTAACCGCAAAAAAACAATTTTGTATAGAGATTACAAAAAAATATAGTGATCTACTTTATTTATAAAAATAGTTTTAAATGTGTTAAAGAGTTGATAAGTCGGGGTAAATAAATTACTTTTATCCCGTCTACGGGAAAATCACGTTGAAAATACCGGTTGTCGTTCGATTAACATGACTAAATTCTGACAAGTTTAACGCTGAGCATGAGAAAATTTATTGATAATATCGGAAATGTCTATTTCATTTAGTAATTCCACAGAAAGTGCTCGGACGGGCGAACTACATTCCCTGGTCTCGTCGCGGCAAACCGTTACGTCAAGGACACGCCATACAACTTACATTGTAGCGAACCACCCACATTCCTTCCGTATTCCATTGGTGAGAAGTTCCACGCGAACTGCTTCTTCCCGCGAACAACTTTTCTGTGGAATCGACTCCCAAGAGAATGTTTCCCCGATCACTACAATCATAACTTGTTCAAGGTTAGGGTTAACCGTTATCTTCCACTCCTATCTGTACAAATTGCCTCCTAACGTAACCCTTTTACCTCGAGTGACCTCTGCGCCTTGTAAAGGGTGAACCTTGCTGTAAAAGAAAGATCATATTCATTACTCAATAGTTATCAATTTTGAAAATGAACATTCTCCGCTGTCGTTGTCCGACAAATCGATGTGTAGAAACAACACCCCAAAGAATTTTCTGTTTTGAAACAGTAAAAGTGTAACTTTACAATATCTTCTTTCGTGCCAATAGCAGAAATAAGATCAATTCTAAGAAGTTTAGTAAACTGTGCAAAGTTTTCAGCAAGTCTCACTTCTAAAACTTCTGGACGTGATTTGATGAGATCTGATGACCTCGTAACAATTTGTTCAGATGTCAATAACCGTAGCTGACGAAGGAATCCAGTTTTTTTATAACCTTCCTGACATTCTGACAAGACAGAAAGCAAGCTATCAATAATGACAAGACATTTTCGACTTTTGAGAAGGCCTTTCATATTTAACAAAGTGTGATCAAGAAAGTCGGCGCCACTGAAATGTCTGTTTGTGTTCTCTTCCAGTTTGTTGTTGATTATCTTCATATCCAATCAGATCCTTGGTTTTTTATCCGATGTCTGAAAAATAGATCACATAGCTTAAACATACCCATATAAAGATTCACAGAGTGGCCAAAATGGGTTCATGTCTTGGTCAGAACATTAAAAACAAGAAGTACTGTTCATTTAAAAACTTTTTTCTGTTTGATTCTTCAATATGACAATGATTCCTGTTTTCCAGCCTCATGGTGGTAGATAGTAGTCCACGTGATGCCAGGTCATTGCGATTTGACTTGTTATTCAAGACTTGTTTTATTCCAGGAAAACTCTTGTCGCTTCTGCATTTAGCGGATAACTTGGTTCGTTTCAAGATGGACAAACGAACAACACTATCAGATTATATAGTAGAAAGTAGCTGTTGTCGATTAGAAGCAGAAAAATTGTAAGTTTCCCAGAATGTCGAAGAAAGTGCTTCTTCCCAACAATTTGAGGCGCATTTTCTATCCTAATGGGCAAAACATGGACTGTAATCATCCAATTCATTCAGTTTTTTAACCCGTGCTTATAAACAATAATATTTGTCACTTATATTGCTTGAGTTAGACCACGCCAGTCTTTTATATTATTTTCCTTTTTAGACTTCAAATAAGCCTTATGGCATTCTGTCGCGAAAATTCAAAAATCAACCAATATCTCCAGATAGCAAATATTAGCGCACACTTAGAGTAGATTTAAAAGTAATAAGATTTATATTTTTCATTTTACAAACAATTCAGTCCAACATGATGAATCCATTGTGATTGAAGAATTATTCACATAAAAACATTTGATAAGTACGATTTATGTCTACATCAGTATTTATATTCCTGCAAAAAAAGAGTCGGAATCGGAATGAAAGATCTCAACTCGCTAAATATTTTCGTATCTTTAATTATTTGCTCTAGAAGTGTGTGACATTTTTTAATCGGTTTCCATTATTTTCATAAGATGTAGACGTTTTGTTTTTGTACATCGGTAATTAAATACTTGTCTATGTGAAGAACTTTCTTGTTGATGGCATAATACAGTGCTTGCGTTTTTCCAGTCAGTAAACCCATTTTCGGTAAACCTTGATCCTGAAGAGACTAAGAGAAACTAAAGATAACTCACCTTCCATTACTTTCGAAATAGCATAACCAATGTATTGCACATTGCATATTCATGGATTTAAGAAGAGCAGGGAATTAGAATGCCTAACAATATTGTGGTTATTTTTATTGTATACAATCGCATGGATGAAGTTACTATTAGCATAATGTCATTGATCTCTTCCCTTGACTCTCCAATATTCATGAGCGCAATCATCGAGATTCAGCAAAATAACATTGGAATATTTGGATGCTTTTTTTTCTTCTGTGTCAGTTGTTTTTTCACACTAACTGGATGCTGTCAACTGCCACACGAGGGTGAGCTGTTTCTATATTTCCAGCTTCGGCTCTTATAATTCTAGCATCGAGAATATCAGAATACACGGACAGCTTTGGCTGTTTTGGATGTCGATTATTGATCTCTTTATTTTTCTTCGTTTGCTTTACGTTTTGAACATCCAAACTTATTACGATGCTCAATATCTCCGACTCAATTACTCATTGTTATCTACCGTCACGTATATAAACACATTCTAGTTAATGTAAATTATTAAAACAATCTCTGTTATGTCTTATAATGCACTAAGTATGACGAATGAAGTGGGAAGTAAAACTTAGATGAAAAGGGCATGAAAAAACTCACATGTGGCGCGTCGACGAAATCGAAGAAATTCAAATAGGCTCCTGGTTATCAAGGTTTCCATACTTGCTTTTTATGTAAATTCCAGAAATTTAATATGTCTTATGTTTGTTTGCCCCCTATTCTAGTAGGGTTGACTTTTGACGTTTTACAGGAGTATTTGACATACTAAAATTATTTGTCTATATTTCTGAGATGAGGTATTATGTACAGTATTTACATTAATCGGACTATTGTCCTCATCTTTGTCGCCATATTTGTCACAACGTTTCGGCCGTGGTTAGATCCAGTGACAGGACCCAAAGAGTGTGAGTTCAATACCCAGTTAAGGCAGTGGAGAACTTTCAGAGGGAAAATTCGCAGGAGATAACTGATAACTGACATCCATCAAACATGGCACGTGGAACTAGAACAGTCTACCCCAGTGATCGAAATAAAGGGTTCAGTTCGAAATTCCAACCACCTGAAGAAGGCCGAAGCGTACAACGGCCGAAACGTTGTGACAAATATGGCGACAAAGATGAGGACAATAGTCCGACTAATGTAAATACTGTCTAAAATTATTTATCGCAACAGTTTCACACGAAAATACAAAACTTAGCATTGCACTAGCATGAAACAGACTGTCGCCTCTAAGTGCTGACTTCCATGTCCACTTTTATATTTACACACGCTCTATCTCTGATATTGAGCACTTTACCCCATAAATATAGCACACTTTAAGACTATATTTCTGCATATATATATATATATATATATATATATATATATATATATATATATATGGATAAACCGACGTTAGATCTAACCATCTCGGAGGTGAAGGGTATCTCTGATCAAGCAAAGCCGAATAGTGTCATATAAGCGCCAATTACTTCATAGATTCTCAAACATTCATATCTGCTCAGTTTCGTATCCCAGCGTAAACAAAGCAATTTCTAAAGTGATGGATTTTTTATTTAGTAACCCGACAGATTTTATCACTTTTAAAGTTATTTTTTATGGATATTTGACTTGGTCGGTAGATGAAAAGAAAGAAATATACTGTTTGATAAATAAACGGATCGGCTACGTCATTTAATGTCTATTAAAGAAATGTGAGGAAATTGAGTAAAAACAAAATTTTAAAAAAACTCACTTTTGTTTAGTAATTTAAATTACTTAGCATCTTCCATAAATTACCTACATTTTTCAGTTAGCCTGAAGTATAGTTATATTAAATTTAAACATTTTGTAAAACTAACGACATTTTTACTTTTCTTTATAAATACTTATTGTAAAATAAAATCCTTAATTTTGCCCTAATAAAATACATAAGAGGAAGAAACGCGTCGGTTGATGATTTCCTTTTGTCTTTATTCATATAAGTGTGCGTTTTCCAATGATTAACCCATTTCGTCCTAGGCAGACATTGTCGGTTTTTGTTTCTAAGAAAATGAAATCGATGCGTGTCAAGTACAATCCAGAGAACGTTACATAAAAGTCTCCTTGTTTTTAAGAAAATAATTTTCTAATGTATAAAAAAAAAAATGAAGGCCCAATATTTTACCTACAAAGCTTTACTTTCGCTTAGATGTGCACTTCATGGTCGATTTGCATGGTTTTACATGTGTAGATTTAGCGGCAAGACTTCAAAAGGTAAAAATATGAAAAAAGTAATTTTTACAATTTCCATTGATGTGAGAAGACATCAAAGACAAAGTACACAAATATTTAAGACGGCATTTCTTTCATAAGATTCCATACAGGTTTTGTTTGGGCAAATGTATATTTGCAATTTGAATTTCTTTTTATTAAAAAGAATAATTTGTATCAACTGAAATGTTTTACAAATTCTGATAAACGTTTTGAAGTAATTATGCTAAGTTTTGTATTTTCGTGTGAAACTGTTGCGATAAATAATTTTAGACAGTATTTACATTAGTCGGACTATTGTCCTCATCTTTGTCGCCATATTTGTCACAACGTTTCGGCCGTTGTACGCTTCGGCCTTCTTCAGGTGGTTCGCTTACTGGGGTAGACTGTTCTAGTTCCACGTCCCATGTTTAATGGATGTCAGTTATCAGTTATCTCCTGTTAATTTCCCACTGAAAGTTCTCCACTGCCTTAACAAGGTATTGAACTCACACTCTTTGGGTCCTGTCACTGGATCTAACCAACGCCTTTATCCACTGTGCCATGAGAGACAGAGAGAGAGAGAGAGAGAGAGAGAGAGAGAGAGAGATGTGCAAACAAAAATCAGTATATTTTCAAGTTTTGTATGCATGCTCAAAGGAAAAGTTCAAAATTGCTTTTCTGTAAAATCTCTCCAGATTTGACGGTGGGTTCGATGTGGGAGTGACCGCATACTGAAATTAGTTGATATTCGTCCATGGTGACCATCTCGCCCACGATGATGGCCTTCAATAAGTCCTAGAAATTATAGAAAAGTTGGTCGGTCCTATGACGGCGATATCCCAGACAAAGCGTTCCAAGGGATTCAAATCTAATGCGTTTAGAGTCCACATTTTGGAAAAATTCGGCCAGCCGTTTAGGATTATGTGGAAAAAGCACAATTCTACTGGATGATGTACGGCATGATTTAGATTTCCTTTGATTTAGAGCAGACCTTCGATTGTAGGCGGAGACACTGTCCCTGACGCTCTATAGGGCCCTCGTTGCTCATGACCCCAAGAAAAATTAAGATGTCCTTAAGTTGGTGGACATAGCTGGTGGAGACACGACAAAAAAGAAAGAAAGAAAATGCAATTGAGAGTAAAGAATATAAGCAACGCTAAACATTACACAGCACTTATGAATCATCTCTGGTTTTTCACCAAGATAAGCTCGTATTATATTTTATTTTTTCACACACTCACACACACTCACGCACGCACACGCACACACACACACACACACACACACACACACACACACACACACACACACACACAGAGTCTATTCTCTTGTTCGTCAAAATCGTTGCGGACTGAGTGATGTCAGTTCTCTCCCACAAAGAGACCTTACGCCAAAACTTAGCTACAAAGGTGTGCAGTACATTCGTCTTCGTGACCGGTGAAAGCCATTAAGATTGTTGAATAATTCAGTCAGGGCTAAAAGTGAATTTCCTAATTCAATGTCGAAGTCGACCGCCGGTATATTCTTTCTCATGTCGTCAGATGATGTGTTGTGTTCATTTGAAGTCTCGGAATTTCCGGTGAGTTGGCTGTTGTTTCGGCGAAATTTAAGAAAAGGATAGTTATTTTTTTAAGTAATAATTGTATATTCATACAAATATATAATATAAATAGAAACATGCAATTCCAATATGTGTGGATCATAAAAAATATACATATAAATTGTCGATACTAAATAAATGAACTGAACTGAATCAACAGAGTTTGTCTTTGATTTATTCCACGTAGGTATCATGGGTTGCAATGCAAAATATAGTTCTTGCTGTGGGTCGCAGTAAACATAAGTTTCAAAAGCGCTATTCTAAATGATTGTGATGACTAACCTGAAAATGAACATTCGAAATACTATTTTTAACCTACTAAGGTAAACATGTAATAGTCTAAGAAAGATGTAGGGAAAAATATAGATACGGATAGAAATGTAAAAGGAAGGCCTAAAAGGTATAAACAACAAAAAAGTGCTCAATACAAAATTCAAAGTCGAATATGTAGAGCTATGTCCTAGTTTAAATTTGAACACGGTAAGGAAGGTAAAAACTGGCAGAATTCGTGGTAATTGTTGCCGGCTGTGCTAGGAAGAAAAACTGGCCATTACCACATATCCTGATGAAGGTGTTTTACTAAATGAGAGAACTGAGATTATGCCTGGGTGCAGGCATTTAAGTAAATATTTTTAGGTACGTATGAACACGGATGAGCTAAATATTTTATTTTTTGTCCTCTTTTCCTCACTTACAATTTTTCTCCTCTGTCTCGCCTTCCCCATCCTCATACTTTTACCTTCTCACTTCCAGTATTCTGGTATATTGGAGTAGTTTTCTTTGGCTTGTACATCCATCCACTTGCCTAAGGAAACCTTACGGTCGAAACCCGGATTACGAGGTTGGTTGGTTGCCATTTTAGCCTTTACATACATATGAAAAAACAATATATATATATATATATATATATATATATATATATATATATATATATATATATGAAAAAACAATATATAAATTTTTACACATGAAGAACACTTTTAGTAATAAACATTTTATAAATCCCCCTAATAAATGGCTGGCCTCTTGGATCCAGTCCCTGTTGCAGACGCCTACTCAGACACATTTGTGTGTGTTCAACACCCACAGAGCCAAGCTGTGGTTTATACTCATCA
>OZ038503.1:62202200-62212200 GCA_964036315.1 Acanthosepion esculentum | reverse complement strand
AATTAAACTATCCCAGTTATATCTTTTCCCAAGAAAAACCTAAATTATTTACCACTTGAATAGAAAATATGCCTTTTATCACGACTCGGAGATTCATAAAGTTATTGCAATCTTCATATGGCACCTGAAGATTGCAAAAACTGCATGTAACTCCGAGAAAAAGCTATCGATGTTGGATATTATATACTTATAGCTCTGTCTCATAATATTGAGCACTGTATTTATAACAACCGCGGAAGGAATATATTTATGCTTAGGTGCAAGTATATATAAATGTATGTAGATTTTTATTCTACCCATTCTCTCTCTCTCTCTCTCTCTCTCTCTCTCTCTATATATATATATATATATATATATATATATATATATATATATATATATATATATATATATATATATCTTTGTGACATTTTCATTGCGAGTATCTTTGTAATTCGTTTCTTTCAACTTGTAAGAAAACAAATAATCAGTAATAAAATTTATTTACATATGTACAGTTGTGTTTGAAGATTTCTTTCTTTTCTTCGCTTTTTTTCGCTTTTACCTCTACAAATATCAACGACATATATATATATATATATATACATATATATATATATATAGTTAAAGTTCGGTGAAAGAACAAGGAAAGGTCTTTGTTTTTTATTTTATATTTCAGACCATTTTCTTGATTTCCGGTTAAATTTTAAGAGAAGTAACTTTTCTAATGTAATAGTACTTTTACCTAAATCCGTTATAATGAATCTCTTTCTTTTTCTCTCTACCCCTTCTCGCTCTCTCTCTCTCTCTCTCTCTCTACACACACACACACACACACACACACACACACACACACACACACACACATATATATAAATATGTGTGTGTGTCTGTGTGTGTGCACGTTTATATGTGTGTGTAATACTTTTCTACATCAACTTCAATGATTAAACTTGAACATGTCAGTTTCCAATAATATGTTAACAAAAATCAAATTGTAATTCTGCTTCTTCTTCCGTTAGTAAGTTAGTTAGCACGTTCATTGTGTCTTGCCATTTCCTCATATAAACAATGGACCATTTTTTACTACGTTGAAAAAATAGCTCCATCAGAAACACTGGTTGAACAGAAAGAATCAATGAATGAGAGATTAGAGGTGGCGATAACGCCTATGTAGACTCACTATATCAGTAGCTATATATAGTGAGCATAGGATATACTTGGGGGCTTGCTTCGGCAATTAGTTGGAGATTCGTCTCCAGCTAAGCTAGTCGACCTCTCTGCCTTCGGGGGGAGAGGAACCCAGACGAGGCTATGTCGAAGGGCAGAGTCTCGTCTGGGATGGTCGACAGCAACCCGACCCCGTTTTTTACGGGGTCTACGGGAAATTTTTGCCCAAGCCTACGGGCTCGGATATCCCACGATAAATTCGGCCTTGTACCAAAACTGACTGCGTGGGGTGGTTGGCAAATATCCTTGCTTCGGCAATTAGTTGGAGATTCGTCTGCAGCTGAGCTGGTCTAATTCTCTGCCTTCGGACGGAGAGGAACTCAGACGAGGCTATGCCGAAGTGCAAAGTCTCATCTGGGGAGGTAGGCAGCTACCCGACACCGTTTTTTACGGGGTGTACGGGGTATTTTTGTCCGAGCCTACGGGCTCGAATACCCCATATTAAATTCGGCCTAGTGCTACATCTGACCGGGTGGGGCGATTGGCAAATATGCTTGCTTCTGGAATTAGTCTAGAGTTGGAGATTCATCTCCAGCTGTGCCAGTCAAACTCTCTGCCTCCGGGCAGAGGGGATCCCCAGACGAGGCTGTGTCGAAGGGCAGTCTTGTGCCACATCTGACCGCGTGGGGCGGTTGGTACATATTCTTGCTTCGGGAATTACTAGCCTGCCACCTGATTCCCTGTCTTTCAGTAGTGTATTCTCTTTTACAATAAACCTTATTTCTTTCATCTACGCGTGTGTTGCTGTTCCTTCACTCGAGTACCACCTTTGTCTGTTTGTAAACTCTTTGAGGATACAACACTTAACAACAACAGCTCATCTGGAAGGTCTAAATTACAAAGAGCTAATATTATTATAAATCCACATGTCCCTAAAGGAACTGTGTTCCTGATCAATCCAAATTCATGAATAATTATATTGGATATACCACTACAGACTTATCAAGAAGACTCGCCTTACATGTCTCTGACCATAGCTGAATGAGGTAATCTTTTAACCACACACAGAACCCTACAAAACTCTGCAACGGACTCGTAGAAAATACAAATATAATAGCCCACAAAAAAAGAAAGACTAAAAATAAAGGAAACACTAATAATAAAAAGGAAAGAGGCAACATTCAATAACATCAACCACGAACACAGTCGCAATGTGCTGATGGCGTTTGGGGAAAAAACACATTCCTACCACTCTAGAAACATATTTAAAAATCCGCTCATTCAGTTAAAAAAAAACAACTTTGATAATGACTAAAGCGGTATATAGAACATTTGGTTAATAATGTTTTCACGAACACAAGAAAAAATAAATAAAGGCTCAAACTTTGTTAGTCGTCTTCAATGAAACATGTATAAAAGAGGGATTGCTACTTGAATATATATATATATATATATATATATATATATATATGTATGTATAGAGAGAGGGCGAGAGAGAGAGACATTATCACCTTGTTTGAGTAAAATGATTAACATATTTATATGTATATATATATACATATATATATATTATTAAATGTTCAAACTATATATATATATATATATATATATATATATATATATATATATATATAGTGTCTGTCTCTGTGTGTGTGTGTGTGGATCTGATATCTGTATTTTTTTCTCTAATATTTGCCATGATTTGTTCATTGAAAATGCTTTATCACTGCCATACCTGTAACCCCACGATATTCTTCTCGTTATTTGCATGAATAAATAAATACTGATCGATCGATCTTTAGACAGATAAAGAGATTGAGATTTATAGATAGATAGATAGATAGATAGATAGATAGCAACAGAATGTGATAGATAAGAACAGACCGAGATAGATAGATAGATAGATAGATAGATAGATAGATAGATAGATAGATAGATAGATAGATAGATAGATCTTTTAAATTATTTTTTCTTTCCTGCTTTCTTTTCCGTCTCGTTTCTCCTTTATGGTTGACTGTTGTTCCGCATTCATACTCATCTACCCGTATAGAAAAAGCATCCATAAAACACAGTAACTAGAACATTTAATTCGTATCAAACCGACAAAGCGTTCCAAGGAAGAGAACATCGCTTCAGTGTCGAACCAAATGGGTCGGTACTCTAAGTAACGTTTTTTCTTTTCGTCCTTTTTTCTTTTTTGTCCGTTTTTTTCCTTTTTTTCCCGCCTTTACAACCCAACGATATCCGGAAGCGATTTGCAGTTCCGTACGAACGCAGCGAAAAAAAAAAAAGGAAAAAAAGACAGCAGTACGAAATAAGTTATCGGGAAAAAATTGAGAGTGAGCGTAATAGTGGGAGAGAGGGAAAGAGAGTAAGAAAGAATCACTGGCGCATGGGAAATATTTTCTCGATCTTATACAACAGCATTTGGGGCAGGAAAGGAGTCTGAGGTGGAAGAAATTATGAAAAAAAAAGAACTCATACTTTCGCTCTCTCTCTCTCTCTCTCGTTAATAATTCGTACAAGACGCCATTTTCATTACGACCGATAATCCGAGGAGTAGTACGTTGCCCTTCACCTGGCACATATCTCCAGGAACCGACATTTTATTTGAAGCGCTGAGTGATTCTTCGACAATAATAATAATAATAATAATAATAATAATAATAATAATAATAAAGATATTGAATCAAGGAAGAGGAAAGTGGTTATGAAAAAAAGAAAGCGCTGTCGTAACCGAAGTTCCAGGAATTTAATTTTATTTATTGAACAATGTCCAACCAACTAAATCCACAGATGTCTCTGCATCACACGTCTTTCCGTTTTCGATTACCAACTTTATTCTTCAAAAAGTAAATTATAATTTTATTCAATTCTATATTCACTATTATTCGCACATATTATCAAATGCTTTGTGTCGTCTAAGTAACCTCATTATAGGTCTTTCTTCATTTGTATTACTTTCTCTGACCATCAAGATAGCATTTATTGTTCCAGTGACTTGATCAAAGCCACACTGTTCTTACCCCAGTTTTCGTCTAATCCAGCTACGAATTTTATTCATTAGATCCTATTGATAAGCTTAGTTATATGACGCATTAAGCTGACTGTCCGAGGGAGTTCGAATTCATTTGCACCTGTCTCCTTTGGCATAATTATTATAAATCTACTGAGGTCTTCCAGTATTTCTCCAGTGTCATATATTAATTCGATGATCTTGCCAACACCGAAATTGTCTACGGTTGACAGCTTATCTATTACAATTCCTTCTTGTCATGCTGCTTTGTGCAAGTGCCGATTTCAATATTAGAGGTTCTTCCATGTTTTATGTATTCTAGGTTTATCTCCTCTGCAATCAGGAATTCAGCGATGTATTAGTTCCATCATCGAAGAACCTCTTTTTCTATTATGACCATTTAGATTTCAGGCATCCTGTCGAGGTACATACCTTCTCTCAGAATATTTCTTTCACCATTTTGTGTATGCTTCCCATGCCGATGTTCAGTAGTTTCTATTTCTGCACACTTCTGGTTGAGACATTCATCTTTTGCTTACTTGCATTTCTTTCTATTTTTTAACCTATCCACGGATTCGCACCCCCCACCACCACCAACACCATCACCAACACCAACAACAACAACAACAACAACACACACACACACACACACACACACACACACACACACATATATATATATATATATATATATATATATATATAGTGCCTCAGTCTTTACAATAAAATACCGGTAAACGTGTAGAACAATATATATATATATATATATATATATATATATATATATATATATATATATACACACGAACACACACACACATATTATATATATATATATATAGGTAGCATATCTTTATTTAAACATGTTTCATTGAATAATATAGACATATTGTGTCTATTTTTATAATGATCCTTTTTCAATTCTCTAATTATTTTTCTGATGGTCTTTTTTCTAACCCAAGTATCTTCGATGTTTCCCAAGACATAAATTACACAAGACAAACTTATTGTAAGTGCGATAAAATCTGCATTAATTTTAAATTTTAAATTTATCCGTTCTAGCTATGGAATGTTTTGCAAAACAAGCGTTTCAAAATGACTTTAAATGTTTGTTATATGCAGTTTAAGGCGTCTCTGCTATACTCGTAATAAATTGTGATGAGTGTTGGTTAGTTGATTTTCGAGAATATCAAGTTTTTTCATATATTTCGTATATATATAAAAGTGGACACTGAGTTTAACACTAAGTGGCGACTCTCTGTTTCCTGCTTGGAGACAATCTTTAAAGCATGCGTGTTAACTTGCCTAATTTTATAATTACATATGCTATATTTCTGATA
This sequence comes from Acanthosepion esculentum, assembly GCA_964036315.1. Taxonomy (NCBI): domain Eukaryota; kingdom Metazoa; phylum Mollusca; class Cephalopoda; order Sepiida; family Sepiidae; genus Acanthosepion; species Acanthosepion esculentum. The sequence goes on along the minus strand of OZ038503.1, from coordinate 62,206,695 downwards.
TTGAGGCTTTATATATAACATACCTTAAAACCATATTTTCCTCGCGAATATTTCCACTTTGTAATAACAAAGAAACATTTCTCAGTTTGTTTGTTTTTAATCATATATTCAAAATAAATTAAAACTAGACTCATGCTGGTTAGGGATTAGTAATAATACATGAAAAACTAATTGAAATTTTAAATATAGTTGGGGTTTGGTGAATTAGAGATCAGTCTAATCTTATTTATTTACTTATTCACATTATAATATAATTATAATTTCTATAAATATTAAGTGATTTGACAGTGAATTAATGGCCGCCTTCGTCGGCTTTTATATATGAAGAAAATATTTTGTCAAGTTCTGGAAACGTTTGCAGTAACTTAATATATTACAATGGCTGAAGATGAAATATTAGGAACTAGATTTTATTTGAAGGTCGACGACAAGTGGAATGTTGCTATTTATTCTAAGACAAAATAAACAAAACCATAAACGAAATAAAGTAAGTATAGATGCGGTTAAAAATATCAACGATAAAATTCCTAGCATCAGAAACTTACTGGAAACATTTTAAATCTATATTCAGCGCAGTTGCTCAGAAAAAAAAGCACCCGGAGGATTTATTTAGGTGCCTTAAATATGAAAATAAAACTAGAAGGCATTTATGTGTTTGTTTTTACAAACGCCTAATAAATAGCAGAGAAAAAGAAGCTAGGTTAAATTTATCTACTTACGTCAGCGATCTATTATCGCCTAACGAGAAAGCCCAAATAACAATTAGTGGGGATAAGGGTGTGAATATGGATGTTCTTCTGCAGTCAGCGATAACGACTCAGTCAGAGATGTGAATACCATTCAATTATAATATTGCTTCATTTCACCTGCAAGATGACACTAGCACTCCTCTCGTTGCTCCACTTAAACGCTATTTCATAGCGAGTGAGTGACAAGCAAACATGCAGATGGCTTGATTTCTTGTAGCGTGGCGAACTTCATTCCAAGATCACTCTCAGATTCCTAGAATTCGAACAGCGTTCAGAAGAATCCAGTTTCCAAAATTTAATCTATTTATATAGATAAAAAAGATGGTGAACGGAAAACTAATCTGACAGCATTTAGCGTTATTTATATTTTTAAACCTTTCAAGTCGACTTATACACAAATACTCTTTAGTATTTTTTATACTAACGAATGGTCATGATAATATTAACCGTTTCTTAATAAGGAAACATTCGACATTCATTAACCAACCAGTTTGTACTACTGTTGGTTTAAATTCATAAAATCTTTCTCTTAAAACAACTTTTCAGGAAAATAGGTTTCTCAAGTCCAGTAGCTGTTAACGCTCTTTCTAGTATCGGTGAGGGATTCCTTCCTAACCCTTTTTTTTTTTTTTGAAGTAGTGTTCATTATTTTTTCCTTCGAGTTACATGTGCTATCCGTTTTAATTGTTACTGTTGTTGAAAGTCTTCAAGTGATGTGATTTCTGTTTTTTCGAGTAATACTTAAGAGCAATGCTTAATGTTGACATTTTACACTACTTCAAATATACAGAGGCCTTCAATAAGTATTAATCTTTTAGATTAATGTTTTTAAACACAAAATAGTACGTAGACACTTTCCAATTATCAAATCTCTACAATAGTCTCTCCTCGACCATACACTTTTTTTTACTTTTTAAAAAATTGGTTTCACCCTATGAAAAGTAGTAAAGCCACTAAGACACTAAGGTTACTGGGTGTGGAAAAATTAGGAATAGAAACATTAATAATGAGGAGAAGGACAAAAAAAAGCAAACAGGAGGAAAGTAGATAGCGATTGACATTGCATTTAAAGTTTTGCAAATTAAATTTGGCTGGGAAGCAAGGACTCGGAAGTACGAGAAAAGAAACTGTTGTCGTACATAGGACGCTGATGGTAGAAGTCTGAAGGCCGAAAAGGCCTCCGCAGGAGCTAACCTAAAGTCCGTCCGAAGGGCGACTTCTGGGTTAATTATTGATACGAGTCTAACCAACAAAATCTAATTTCTGTTTGTTTATTTTTCATTTCTGGTGACTTAACATGGAAAGTAGTTATTGACTGAAAACGACATGAATCTGAAAATACTTCTATTCCAATAAAAAATGATAGATCAGGAAAAGCAAATAACAAATTATTTAAAAAATTAACAATTAGCATTGCAAGTATCGGTATTGATTTTAATATTTTCCTGGGGCGTATAGGCAAGGGTTTAAAAATGGGAAAGACCTATAATTAATTTGTAAGGAGAGGAATTACGTTTTTTAATTGTTTACTTACAATACTGTAAAATAGTTAAAAAATCGCTGTTTAATAGATATAGATGTAGATAAACACAATTTGAACATAACAATCAACGATGTGTGTTAACTGTCAGTTTCACTCTTCATTGCGATCTAGGAGAATCCATTGACGCGTGAAATTGAGCCAGCATACAGTATTGACCGTACTGTCTGAAACGCTCTATCTCCGATATTGAACGTACTTCCTCTTTAAAAATAGCAAATTTTAAACAATACAGACACACACGCATATATATATATATATATATATATATATATATATATATATATATAAGCTTGTAAAATAGATAAAATAACTATGTAATGATTATTCATATTAACAAATGTATTTGTTAATTAAGGTATACAAGTTGCAGCACTACGTTGAGGCACTTGATGTAGGTCTCCGTGTTGGGTTTGAGGCCCTCACCAACAAATTCGATAGTTCTTTTTTTATCAGAACGATTGAAGGGAGTTTTCCTAGTCGCCGTACCTTCGTAATCACCATTAAACTCATGCAACTTTTCCGAATCCTCTGCACTGACACCCAAACACTATGAAATGTTTGTATTGGAGCTTCCGTCGCGAATGCCAAGCAGTACAGCATGCCGTTTCCAAATTTTCTGGCGGAAATATACGTATTTTGTCATGGTAGTCTTTTCCTCACAGATGGTGCCCAACTTACCCCAGTCGACAAAATCAAAAACAAACAACACGCATGCGCGAAATTAAAATATATAAAATGGCGACAATTTAAACCATTGCATCCTATACATGCAAGAGCTGATAAAATTATATATATATATATATATATATATATATATATATATATATATATATATATATATATATATATATATATATATATATATATATATATAATCGATGGATCTATTTTTAATACGGCATTTTTATCGTTATTACAGTGGACATAAAGGTAGACGCTCCATTTTTATTTATTAAATAGTGTGTATTACGTCTATCGCCCTGCGCATTCAAGAAATCTTAGTAAAGAAAATGTGTTGTCCGGCAAGGATCGAGACTGTAATAAAGCACGCCGGGCCAAAGGGTGGTTTCCTCTTCAAAGACGGGTGTATGTTCAATCTCTGTCTTGGATGGGATGGAGTAGCCAGCTCCATACCAAACTGGTTTTAAATTCAGAGTTGACCATCACCTAGATTGGTTACTAACTACGGCTAAAGAGACCAATCTACCTGACTGTTTAACCTATAGCTGTGAAAATAAGAGATGGACTCATACCTTTCTTCAGTGTATGCAATGAACTCGACTGGAATTCGAACTAAGCTAGCCGACTTCTCATTTCGAGCAGCTATCCTTTCCACCATTACACCACCATCCATTATTATATATTATCGGGTGTCATAATTGTTTTCGCTTTTTACAGATCTTTACTCCAAAGTTTATTTCACGTAAACATCTACAGAATATCTATGACTTCGCTATTATTATTATTATTATTATTATCATTATTATTATTATTATTATTATATGTCATATCATTATCATGATTATTTGATAGCACATTTTCTTTTCAGATGTGGTGGATGCAAGTATTGATATTCTGACAATATTGAAGTATTATTTTAGACTGGGTTTCAAAGTCGCACAAGCGAGTCGCACAATTGGGTAGGTGGAAACAAATGAAGCAATATCTGACCGTCCAGCTCCAAATTAATTTAAGTATTTCATAGAGTAGTGACTTGCTTCTTGGAATGGGACATCAGTTGTCAATTATGATGCATTAAAATGCAATCTAGACTATAAGCCGACCACTGATGCAGGAAAGCCTTCAAAAATTATTATCACTACAGTAAACGATATGTTCCTTCATCTCGTGGGCTATCCGGATTCCCCACAGCATCCTCTTATTATTTGTGAATGGTAAGTGGAATGTTTTTCCGTACCATTCTCCGCCGTTTGAAATTCAGTATTTTCTTTTCCTTACAGTGGTTGTTGCTCAATGTTAGAGAGGCCAGTCTACTCTGCTATTTAACGCATAACTGGCAGGGACGAGGAGAAGAGACAGATTCATGTTTTGCATTTGCAAGCTCAGAATTTGAACACGACTTGCAGATTTTACTTTTCACGCCCATATCAGCTAAACTACCCGCACGTATTTTCTTTCTTTACCATTATCTCCATCCTGTACAAGTCCCGAGAGCCATCCAAGATAGAGGGTTACAGAGTAA
>OZ038503.1:62162200-62197200 GCA_964036315.1 Acanthosepion esculentum | reverse complement strand
AACGGCTTCTGAAAAGTTATTGGATCAAAAGCAAGAGGGGAATAAGGAAGGAGGAAAAGTAATTCCGATGTTTCATCATCTGATCACCTTTTGGGAATTGGATCTTGCCGAAAAACTTTCAGCACCTTTTCGCATATGTGACATTTTTAATGTTTTTAATTTATGCGATAGAAAAATGCTAGGAATGGAAATTCTAACAGGGGCCGACTTTGATCATTCACCGTTTATTAAGTGAGTGATAAAAGAAGAATGTTAAATCCAGAGTCACTTGGGTTAAGTTTACTTGATTTCTTTGTTGGTTTAGGTTCATCTGTCCATTTTGTTTTCTTCTGTCTTCGGTCAACACAGAATTTGATTAATCGAGAAACATTCTTGCTTAGATTAGTCAGATAACTATCGTCAAAGAATATTCCTATTTTACATTGTTTTTTTACGCCTTATCAACCTTTTGCAGGTTATTTAAAGTCAGACATTATTTTTAGCTTCTAAGAATTTTTTGAGATAGTATTGATTTACTGATACAAATTCTACTAATTAACTCATAGCTGGGATCAAAGAAACTATTGGAAAGTTTTACTATTTCATAACAGACAGTTTTATCGTTTCATAACGCACCGTTTACCGTTTCATGACAGACAGTTTTAACGCTTCATAACAGACAATTTACCGTTTCATAACAGATAACTTTACCGTTTCATAACAGACAGTTTTACCATTTCATAACAGACAATTTTACCGTTTCATAGCAAACAATCTTACCGTTTCATAATAGACAATTTCACCGTTTGATAACAGTTTTGCTGTTTCATAACAGGCAACTTTACCGTTTCATAACAGACAATATTACCGTTTCATAACAGACAATTTTACCATTTCATAACAGACAATTCTTTGGAATGTTGTTTTGTCAAAATAGAAAATTCTCTACGCATCGATTTGTCGGCCATGATTACCAAATCAGCGGAGAATGTTCATTTTCAAAATTTATGACGATAAAAAATTAACTATTGAGTAATGAATACGATTTTCTTTTACAGCAAGGTTCACCCTTTACAAGGCCCGGGGTCACTCGAGGTTGAGAGTTACGTTAGGATGCAATTTGTACGAATAGGAATGGAAGATAACGGTTGGACAGGTTAAGATTGTAGCAATCGGGGAAACATTCTATTGGTAGTCGATTCCACAGAGAAGCGGTTCGCGAGAAGAAGCCATCAGACTGGAACTTACTTCTCAGTGATGGAATACAAAGGGAAAATGGATGGTTTGCTACTATATAAGTGTCATTGTGTGTCCTTGCCGTGAAGGTTTGCCTCGGAACTACGAGATTAAATTAACATTTCCGTCATTATTAATAAATTTGCTCATACTAAACGTAAAACTTCTCACAATTTGGCTAAGTTAATCGAACGAAAACTGGTATTTTCAAAGTGATTTTCCCGTAGACTGGCTAAAAGTAATTTATTTTTTATGGCTTATCAACCCTTTGACACATTTAAAATTCTTTTTTAATAAAGTGTATCACTATTTTTTTTTTGTAATCTCTATACCAAATTATTTTTACGGCTAATTTGAGGGTTATTTAAAACCGAAACCGATTTCCGGTTGTAGGACAGATTTATTCGTTTTTTACGGGTTATCAACTTTTTGCAGATTATTTAAAGTCAGAAAATATATTTAGATTCTAAGAATATTTTGGGGATAATAATGATTTACTGATATAAATCCTGTGGAGAAAAGATGGATGCATGTCTTTCCCAAAGGTATGTGCGCGTAAGTGAATATAACGAACCCGACTGGAATTGGAACACGGCTCTCCGATTTGCAATTCGGTTACACGACGCGCACATCCAAGCTTACAGTAACTGGTACTCCCAAACGACGACTCATCTCTCTACTGACCTGGCTTGATGTTGCTTAATTTCGATCATTGTACGAGAACCGGCATTTCAACTTGATATGGCTGAAGCCTCCTATTTTTACAGGTTATTGGTAGGAGAGTATTTAAAAGAAACGCCTTGAAAGCTGCTTTACTTACATCTAATTAAATCTCGTATATGCAGAGCATATAGCTCATCAACATATAGGCTTGTAAATGACTTTATTCCGAAATATTGTTTCTTTGTTAAGAATATTTTGAGGCTATCTGGCATTGTGATGTTTAGCAGATGTTATGCTTTCGGATACACTTGTTGAATCACTGTGTAAATGTTTCTCATATAGCTTCATAAAGTGACCCTTCTCTAACACAATCATGCCTCTATACATTGTCTATTGTTATCTCGATTCTATAAGCTATAATATATATTCAATCTGAAAGACAATTATTCTAACTCGTTCCTTCTCTTGCACGATCATGCGCCTAGACATTAAACATGAGCAATGTTTATCTCTTTTGTGAGCCATGACATTTATTAAATCGGGAAAATGCATCGTTTGAATTTATCCCTTCAAGATAATATGGGTCTCTCTCTTATTTTTAATATAGACACAGTAATGACCAAAACTTAAAGGGAATATGTGTGTAAAAGGGATGCTGAATAGTATTGTATGTAATTGCAATCATTCTCTGTTATATTATTATTCGTTGAACACATGGTTATCTAGGGGTCTGGGCTTGGTGAGCGATAATGCCTTTCATCAGATTGTGAAAACACATTTTAAAATACCGTTTCCTGTGGTGAAAAATATTGTGTTTAATTCGGATTGTTTCATTTGTATGGACATTGAAGTCAATATCCATATATTTGGCACTCTGTTTCACGCTAAATGTAATCGGCAGGCCTGACCGATTGTGTTTAGCATGAAACAGTTTTTGCCTCTGGGTGTTGACGTCGATGTCCACTTTTATATTTGTATATGCTGTATCCCTGTTATTGAGCACTTTAGCACAAAAATATAACATATTGCAAAACTATATTTTTATCATATATATCTATATATATATCTATATATATATATATATATATATATATATATATAGTTAAATATACATATTATCCCTCACCGGTGAGGGATAATATGTATATTTATTAATATATACTTAATAGCTATGTTTCATTACATCAATTACTGTTTTATTAAAACCAGCACTATATATATATATATATATATATATATATATATATATATATATATATATATATATGTGTGTGTGTGTGTGTGTGTGTGTGTGTGTGTGTGTGTGTGTGTGTGTGTGTGTGTGTGTGTGTATATGATAAAACTATATGGTATATTTTTATCATATATATATATATATATATATATATATATATATATATATATACATATATATATATATATATTTCTGGTATCATAATGTGGCATATTTTAAATAGTGATGACGGAAGGAAAAAAAAAGAATATAGATGAATTCGGCTAGTGGTTTTGTGTAAAGTTCTGAAAATCCAGTTTTCTGAGACGCCATTGTCCGAGATAATGTTAAATAACTGGAGAATTTCTGGACAGATCTCGTATTTATTATTGTACGAGTACATATGAGTAAAAGACGAGTCATCTAATTAAAATCGTTTTGCAGAAAATCTATTAACTTCACTTACATCGTAGCTAATATTAAATAAAAATATGCTATAAGAAGCAAATGAAATTAAGATGAAAGAAATTCTAGTAAAACATTATTGTGAAGTTTTATTTTATAATAAAAAATCGATAGGGATCTACAGAGTTTTAATAGTTATATTAGACTAGAGCTTATATTTTAATTCTTATAATTGCTCACATGTTTGGTTAACTGCATACTCAGCATCCTTCTGTAGAATCACATTTCTGTTGCTTCAAGTATCCTCTTCATCTTTGAGGAGATCGTCTAGCAATCAATACGATACAGGAGGACATTTATCACGTACTTGGTTGGTGTTGTATCTCGTGTTTTTGAGATAACAGAGGGGAATAAATAAGGAAGACAAACTCGTAGGTAAGTAATGAAATAGAAGGTTTACTAGATGAGGGTACACTTAGCAATTGACCTAATGCTAACTCGGTATTTACCCGAGCTCCCCCCCAAGACCGGGATGTGGCACAAGGCCCGTTTAACATGGAGTTTTCCGAGCCCGTAGGCCCGGGCAAAAATTCTCCATAGACACAGTAATAACGAAGTCGGGCTTGTCTACCTCCCCAGACGAGACTCTGCTCTTCGGCAGGGTTCGCCAAGCACTAAGAGCTTAGCGCGCAGTTAGGACCTAATGCTAACGCTGCTCAACTTCACTGAACTCCGCTTATTTACATAAACGGGCGATTCCATTCATTTATGTCCTATAATGACACTTGGTTATCAGTAATGTCTCTCGATTAAAAGCGAAAGATCCTGCCAAATATCCACAAATCCCAACTACAACTTGTTAAGCAATAAATCAATTTATTGATTAAGAATAATTTAACATTTTTCGTAAAATGTTCTTTTACTTCTTATCACTCTGTTTTCTATTTCTTCTAGGTAAGTGAACCTGACTAAACTTTGACGTCTTCTTTTGTTCGCTCTCCCTTTCATAAAGACACTGGCATCAGGTAGGTAAACAAACTTATTGCTTCACTGGATACAGTGGCACCTGTGTGTCTGGGCAATTAATTTGATAAAAAAGTGACTATAGCTTCTCTGGATCAAGCCACGGACTCTTACGACAGATTTATCGGGATGTGTAGATCATTAGGTAATGATGAACGTAGACAAGGATTAACTTATTTACAATTTTGTAGACAGATGATGGATACCACAAACCTTAGCCATAAAACTGTGAAATACATCTTTATCTCATATTTACCAATATATATATATATATATATATATATATATATATATATATATATATATATATATATATATATATATATATATATATAGCATAATGAGAAGCCACGTATACTTTCTTGATATGTATATAATATCTGACGAAAGATCGGGGCGATCTGAAATATCAAATATATATATATATATAAAAATATAAATAAATACTTTCACAAAAAAACATTAATTTTTTTTCTTTTAATTTTCAACTTTTCATTTGTTTTCTTCATATATATATATATATATATATATATATATATATATATATATATATATATATATATATATATGTATATATCAATTATGTGGTGCGGGTTCAATTTATATTACGCGAATCATTCATACGAAAAGCAGATAATGAAGTTAATGATATAAATGGCAAGAATCACTCTCTCATATGAATGTATGTGTGTGTGTGTATATATATATATATATATATATATATATATATATATATATATGTGTGTGTGTGTGTGTGTGTGTGTGTATATATGTATGTGTGTGGATAAGGAACAAGTTGGAAATTATTTACTAAACTGAACGACTCGCTATTTATTTAGTTTCATAAGAAATTTTCGCGAGACGAATAAAGCAGAGTAATGTCTCAATTTTGAAATTATTTTGAGACATGACACCGCATTATTTAATTTCAAATCTTTTCTAATGAAGCGAAAAAGCAAACCATGTATAATTTTGATAGATTTTCCTAGTTATTTAATCATTCATTTATTTATTTAACCATTCATTTATATACATACAGACACGCACATATATATATATTTAAAAATATTTTTTAATATATTTTTATTTTTAAATATAACCTATGTATTTATATTTATTTTTATTGTTTATTAAATATAACTGTTTTTAAATATAATTTTACTTATTTTTTTTAAAATAAAATTATTTAAATATGACTTATTTTTAAATATGACTTATTTAATTATATCTTATTTTTAAATATAACTTGTTTTTGGAATATGGATTTATTACTTCTAGGTATGATTTTGCATCTTTAAACATAACTTTATCTATATTAAAGTTTTTTAAACACCTTTTTATTCCTCTCTTGATTTTAAATTAACAGTTCATTCTTCATATGACCACAATTTAATGTCATAAGGTTAATATCCGGGTTTAATTTTATAAAACCTCTTCCCTTTAAGACAAATACTCACACCCTCACCTGAGCACTGCCTTGTGCCTTTCATCTGACTGAAACATTGAAATAGATAAACTTTGTATTAGTTTTTCGACGGTTATTATTATTATTATTATTATTATTATTATTATTATTTTAACTTTCACGGTTAAATTTCCATTTCCGACACGAATTCAGTCTATACCGGGGTTGAAAAGGACTAATGAATATCTCCGTCGGCCGTAATAAGCTTATTCTCCATATAAGGTGATTTGGGATTTTGTTGTGTATTAATTTCTTCTCTGTAATTATAAATACATTGAGCCCTTTTTGTGGATCAGTTTTAATATTTTATATTACTAGAATCCACTTGGATTATCTACCAACGGATTTATTACCTTTACTCTTTCTCTCTCTGTCTCTGTCTGTCTGTCTGTCTGTCACTCTCTCTCTCTTTCTCTCTCTCTCTCTCTCTCTCTCTCTCTCTCTATATATATATATATATATATATATATATATATATATATATATATATATATATATATATATATTAATTTGTATTTGAGCATCAAACATCCATTTAAACATCTTTCATCAAATTTGGCAGACAAGGAAGATTTAATTAATTTTTTATTTAGTTTTCCAGTAAAGGACTATAGAAATTTTCAATAATTTTCATTGTACTAAGCGCTTTCGTCCGCTTCTTTTGGCCATTTTCAAGATGGGTTTGTTTATATCTAATCGTATATATATATAAAGTACAATGTATGCGTGCCTGTTTGTGCGTGTGGGTGACCAAGCAACTCTTACGCTGCCACTGGTTCGATTTCAATGATTCATAGCTCAATCAATAACCCTAGAAAAGTTGCGTGCAGGGAACGATTTTCGTTGAGCTCAGATTCAGGATTGCTAGATTATGCAAAGTTAAAATTATATATTAATATATTATACTAGCCATTATCGTTGCTTTCATGGTGTAAGGGGAGTAACTTTTATTTTCCTTTTGTATCCTTAAAGGCCGTTCCTGTGGAGGACTCTTGGTTTGGCCATCATTTCAATAGCTAGGGAGGAGTAGATGCGATAAGCATCAATAAACTGCAGAAAAACTCAAAACTGATCGTTGCATTTATTGAATTAATGTTTAAGCTTACTTTTAAAAGTTTAACGATAATTCTTCTGCTGCCACTTAATTTAAAGACGATTTGATGTACGTAGATCCTTATTTTCGATATTTCTGCTTCTTTATTTATGTACAATTTTGTAATTTGTCTTGCATTGTTGTGCTTTTCTTTACCTCATGTATGACTTTTATATATATAAAAAAACGTTAATGTTTTTAAACTTCTAAAACGCCTAAAGTATATAATGTGTATATTGTGTCGAATCACTGATGGGGGGGATGATTAAGGAGTCCGATTGCCCTCCTGAAATGTTTGTTGCAGTTGGGACATAGTGTTGAACCAGGCTGGGAGGTGGAGCCCTCTGGATCGTTCCTTTTCTGGTGCTCCGGATTTTACAAGGAAGCGCCAGGTGGCACGGTCCTCAGCAGACTCTTCCCAGTCCTTAAAATCGAAATTATAAGGTCTGCCTATTTTTCCATCTTGTAATGGTCAATTTTTGGCGAATCTGTTCAAACTTCATAATTTTTTGGCGCAAATACTTTCAGACATCACTATCCACTATCAGGAGCGTTAATGCCATAAAGAAAAAAAATAAATAACACTTATAACCTGGTATTTTGGGAACGCCACATTTATAATTTAAATATAGGTGTGACGTATACTAGTGACGTCATGTGTAGGCTGGTTTATAATTATATGTAAGCGGTATGTACATTTTTAAATTAAACCATTAAGGGTTACAAAACGTGACAGCGCTAATATATTATTAGATTGTGCAAACATATTTTAAAATACTGTCCACTGAGATGAAAGAAATTGGGTTAAATGTAATTTTTTCTGTTATATATTTTTTACTAATGTTCATATCCTACAATATTCAAGAGCCACGCAAAGTAGACAGTTACTGAATGAGGTTAGACATATGTTTATAAGAGGACGAAGTGGGAATAAAGATTATGAGGATATGTTAAATAATAGTCTATCAGGCTATTATTCTTTAGAGAATTGTATTTCTCCTCTGGCTTCCTCATTTTGACTTTTGAGGTTAGATACGGGAAAACAAAGGAAGTCGATTTTGATTGGCAGAAGCCGGCGTGTAAATGTTAGATATGGAAAGCGATTTCATGGAGTTAAGTTTTACACGCCGAACAATGTAGATGTGTTAAAATTGGGTCTCGGAACTTGCTCCCCAGTGGGGTCGGATAGCAATCCCAATGGCTAGTTAGAAGATGTACTCGTCGACGTGGTTAATAAAATAATAGTTAAGTGCCTTTGTTGAAGTTCTTATTTATCTCCGAACTAAAAACAACCAGTGATCAGCGGCCGGGAGAAGATGATAAAAGAAAGAGGGGAAGACATCTTTATTATGGAATTGAACCAGTCAACCAACACCTCCCAAGAAGAGGGGGAGCATACAACAGTTATAGGCAACGATTAACACTTGACTATCTGTCTATATTTCTGAGATGAGGTATTGTAATTATTTACATTATTTACATTTTGTTGTCTTCAAGTGGATAAAAGCGTTGGCTGAATCCATTGACTTCACCCAAAGAGTTGTGAGTTCAATACCTGGCTACGACAGTGGTGAACAAAAACTTGGAGAGTTGATTTAAAGGGATATAACCGAGACATCCGGAAGGGGTATGACACATAGAACTACAACAATCCACCCCAGTCGACGAAATAAAGGGTTCATTCCAAATTCCAATCACCTGAAGAAAGCCGGATCGTACAACGACCGAAACGCCGTGAACATGGGAATAAAGATGAGGACAACAGTTCAATGTAAATAGTCTAAATGATTGACTAGAAAACGTTAAAATTGTAGTATTAGGGAGAGCAAGCAGGAGTTTGTTCCATAAAGCAGCGGCTCTTGAGAAAAGCTGTTGGAATGGAACTTCTTCCTTATAATTGGAATACGGAAGAAATGGCCGTGCTACAATGGTGGGTCTCAGCTGTAAAAGTCTGAACTGATCGACTGAAGATTTGCAATGGAAATAGAGAAAGATTAGCGATAGGCTTGCGTCTGTGGCAAAGGAGCTACAGGGTGACAAACATGTCATCACCAACAAGGCCGCGTAAACTCTATCAAGGCTGGAATGTTAGTATGAGCAGCTCCATCCCAGATATGACAGCAATGCTCCATTTTTGGTCTAATCTGACTCATGTACAAAAGCATGTCGGAAGAAGCCAGGAATCCAACCATGGCTTTTATATATAATTCCAACTTTAAGTCTAGAAGGACGTTCTATGCCCAGTGGGCCTTCGGCGCAAGGAGCCTCATTTAAAAAAAACAGCCGTTCATCGTGACTGGAAAATACACAAGGCCTGATCAGTGTTGATTAAATGATACCAGCTTAGATTATGCACTGTTGAAAGTTTTATTAAGAAGAATAAAAACTTGTAATTCCAACGGATAAAGTTATTGTTAAAACAAATATTTTTCGGAAAGCTTTTGCAATCCTTGCTCATTCTTGAGAAATAAATGAAACGCTGACTAAGCTACATTGTATACGTTATAAATTCAAATGAACAGAAAAGAATTCGATCGAATTGAGTTCGAGAGACATGCGTAAGCTGAAAGCGGGAGAATTGCTTAAAGAAAGAAAGATATGTCGAATTTTTTATTTATTTATTTTTTGTTAATTTGAATTTATAACGTATATAATGTAGCTTAGCACTTATTCATTTATTTCTCAAGAATGGATATTTATTGCATAAAAATACAATTATGGCACAAGGCCGAAAAAGGGGAGGGGTTGAGGCTGGTCTTCACTAACTATCTTATACCTAGCTAATCCGATTCACAACCCATTCACTCATTACAATTTTCCCATTCACCATAAAAACTCGTCCGTCACCAATCAATCCTACATATACCATAATACCACATCCTCTCAAGAGGAACCTACGAAACGCGCCCCATGCCATAAAAATTTAATGATAATAAACTATATATACAATTCTAAAGATGAAAAATGAGAGGGAAGGGAGAGGTAACCAATAACAAACTAAACATGAACACAAAGTGAATTAAACATAACTTATGTAAGTAGGGCTCGTCCAACCCTCAAAACAGAGCTGTATTCTGCCCACTGGACAAAATCAAGAAGCTCTCTTACTAAAGGAGTGGGAAATGGAGCAAATATATACGGACATGGGGAATAAAAAGCTGACCCAGTCGAGATAAAAAGAGGGCAAAAACAAACTGGGGAGGTTTGGAATCTCGACTTGGATCATAACCAAAGAGGCAGCCGGGGAACAGGCCAGGGACAACACTTACTCGCATTAACTCGATACACAAAGGCTTGATAAACCTAGCAAGGGGGAGGGCTCCACAGGAAACCACCCCGATGTGACGTAGGTTGACCTAAAAGAGAAAATCAAGGCTAGCCCCGTTCAAACGAACCAAGCTTGCCTCAGTCACCCACCTTTCCGAAATATATATGTTTTAATAAGGAATTTATCCGTTGGAGTTACAAGTTTTTATTCTTTTTAATCAACTTCAATGCAATCAATTTTTTTTTTACCATTATTGAAAGTTTTTATTATTTTGTGTTTTTCACTACTCAAAGTACTCTATAGTATTTTAGTATATTTTAGTAATATTTGCAGATATGCCTTATATAGATACCTCAACAGAAACGCGATATCTAAGTTTGAAAATGAATTTTGAAAATGAAAACTTTTTCTTCAATCTTTTATTTTAGGTTTAATTTCAAGCTAATAGATTAAATTTAATATTTCCGATAAGCAAAATACTTTGCTTTATTTCAAAACTAACTTAAATTGACTAGAAGGAGTGTGTGCTTTGAAAACGCTTACAATCGCTGATTTAGTGCCATTTTAGTCTATCTATCAACACAATGTAATTGTCTTTATTAAAAAAAAATCATTAAAAAATAAAATATACTTTTCTGCTTCTTTGAGAAATATTACCCGATTTAAAGTTTAATCAAATTGATTTGAAACAAATATTACTTTCTTTAAGTTTAAAATATCGCAGAATAGCAATTTTAACACAGCGGCAGTTGTTTACTTAAGATGTTGACATGTTGACAGCTTGACCCACAAACAGAAGTTTATTAATTTTTTTTCTATGGTGGACATATCTGTAAAAATTACTTGAGGAATATAACGTGAACGCTATTTATATAATAAAATAATAGTAATCTTTAAAATTTAGGAAAATATTTCTCCGTTATCTAATATTGAATATATAGTTATTGCTCTTATTTTCTGATCATATCGTGTATGGAAGTCCGCATTTACAAAAGTCAGCACGTTTATACACACAAAAATATTTTAAAGTCCTTTTTAAAATTTTGAGGGTCACTGAATTGTAGTAAACTTTTCCATTTATGATTTAATAGATATAGGTTTTATCTAATAACAATATCACATAACCGGTACAAATTAATACATAATTTTAAAAGATTTAAAACTTTATAAATTATTCTAATTAAAACATTAAAAAATGAAAAAAAAATTATTTTAAAACTTCATTATTCATCGAAAAATTACTTTTCTTAAAACAATAGTGTTGATAATCTTATTCATAAAAACAATTAAAATCTTTTCTAATTAAATAATGTCTTATTTTTATTGCATTTTTTTATTTTACAATTCAGAGCAGAATCTTGGTAACTGGGGGTGCTGTTTTACAAAAAAAGTGAATGATTTAAATGAATGATTTAAATCCTTCAAAGAGTTCTGCATATAACCAATATAAGCATTAAGTTGTAAAAAAAATTGATTTCTTGAAATTTCTGTTAAAAAAAAAAATTATCGAAGTTTTCTAAAAAAGAAAAAAAATAATTTCATTCATTTGCGAATAAGTCCTGAATATTTCATTAAAATCCGACAATTATTTGATTTTTGCAAGAATTTCCAAATCAGTTTTTTTTTTTTCACCACAAAAAAGGACGCTAAAATGTTCAATACTAATCTTTGGTCCTCCCGCTGATACAAAAAAAAGAAGATTTCTGAATGAGGAAATTTTTATAACGCCTGTTTTATATCTAAGGGAACAATGACTAATAAAATTAAGGTGGCAAGAGTTTCTACTTGTGGGTTTCTTGTATAACGAAGTAGTGAATGTATTATTACTAAACCCCACAAGAACGTTCAAGAATGGAAGTTTATTTTTCTAAGTTCATAGGTAAAGTTAAGGACATATTTTATTTGAATTTGTAATTTATTCAATCAGACACACACACACACACACACACACACACACACATATATATATATATATATATATATAAACAAGGTTATACACCGTTGATCACATATATATGTACTGTTCAACGAAAATGGCTACGCATATATTGGCTCTTGGTACCCTAGCTTACTGAGTCAATAGTCTTCGTGCTGTCTACGCGATTGTTGTTTTTACGCTATACTTTTGTTACCTTTTGTTATAACAACCTCGTGACCTTTAAAATAAATAAATAATTCGTGTAAATTTCCTTCATCACATTTTGAGTGAAGCGTGGCAGATCTGCTAGTTGGGATCCTCACAACACTTCAGGAGGCGAACGTCCTTTAGGTTAATTTCTGTGGTACGTGCGTTTTCATGGTTGGTTGAGTGTCGCTTCCATGTGATGAGCGTTCAAAGCAATCAGTAACCATGGCGGAAAACTTATGACTTCGGATTGTTCCCCAAAACGAAATTGAATCTGTAATTGCTCCATTTTAAGACCGTAGATGGAATTCAAACGGAAACACGAGCAATATTTGGACGATTATCAGGAAGAGGAGACTTTGGCGTCGGTTTTCACGCCTGAAAGAGGCATTAGGATCTCTGTTTACATTCCCAAGGTGGCTACTTTGATTATTTATCTTATATGTAAATAATAAATGCAATATATTATTTAATGGACTAATGTGTACTGTTTTTAGGCTATGTCATGGGATTTACCGATACGAACAAGCTAAATTCACAAGGTTTAATTCGGACTTTTACTCGAGGTGTTTTCTGTTAATATGTTTGAGAACATATTAACAGAAAACACTTTCACTCCTTTATGGAAGTTCTTTTTCTGTTAAAGACAATGTCAAGGAAATGCACATAACGAGCATTCAGATGTTCATATGCAAAAAAAAAAAAAAAATATATATATATATTCGAATATTCATTTTTTCTCCATTGTAGTAGTAATAATAGTAGCCACTGATCTGATTGATTGATTTGTTAGTTTAACGGCATATCAACTCCTTATGGGTCATTTAATGCTGAAATTTAATTCTCTGTCGAGCTTTGAAGTAATAAAAATATCATATATATCATTCTGCTTTCACAATTGAATACATGGTAGATGATACTCAGCTTTTCTGTCTATATGTTTTGTGCCTATATGTTTGTGTGGACATGATTACTAGAGGCGTTGACGTGCGGTGTTTTTATGTTGGAGTCTTGTTGAAGTTATATTTTGGAATACAGTTCGATTTCTTTAAGAAAATGTAGGATATTATATGGATTAATGTCTTGAAAGTGTTCTTTTATGTTGGTTGTTTGAATTTGTTTAGCGACATATCAACACCTCTGTGGGTTATTTAAAGCCGAAATCTAAATATTTTGTACGTAATTTTATTCTTTCAATTACAGATATTTTGTGCAAATTATATACTTTCAGAGTAAAGGTATGTATTTAGATATATATTTTGTATATAAAAAATGTATTGTTGGTAATTTTACTATAAATATGTATTTTTATATTTTAGTTTTGCATTGATTTTCATTTTGCTATAAAAATATATTACTGGCAATTTTATTATGAAAATGTACTGTTGATTTTTGTTTGGGGGTTCACTATTTGCCCATAGCTTGGACCCTAACAGGTGCTAATACCTCGGGTTAGGGTGGACCTGGGAACACCAGCAATTGAGAGGCGGTTCTACGCTGCCCAGAACTTCCAATCTCCCAATTAGAGGCCTTGCTACCGAATGTAGTTTACCGTCATACCCAGAATGCATCACTAATCTACGCGGTAATAAAACGATCTATCAACTCAGCATTGTTTAATGAATTATAAAGTGTAAATCATTGTCGACTACTAACAATGTTTTATTCGTTCTTTTATTCTATACGGGACGTGTTGAAAGTTTATCCTAAATTTTGAAAATAGACGTGAAATGTTCTGGAAAATGAAATTATTATCTGGTAACATTTCTTTCATCCCTGCAGATAAACAGACACACAGACACACAAATATATATATATATATATATATATATATATATATATATATATATATATATATATATATATATATATATTTGTGTGTGTATGTATATACCCATACGCACACCATTATTAGATATTCCCTTTGTCTAACGATTAGAATGTGATGCATTCTGAAGGTGTATTAGTTAAGAAGGCCTCACTAAATAAGCGAAGTCAATGGGTTCAATTTAACACCCGACTGCATAGTAATACACGACGCTTAGGGCTTATTAATTATGGAAAATTAAATTTCCGCTGAGACGATAAAGAAAATAATTGAGTTGAATAATGCCTTGATAGACAAAGTCTATCCGGAAATGATTCAGTCATTCATTATTAGCAGAAAACATAGCCTACCTAAGGAAATGATACTTCTTAAGAAGTCCAGCTCTTGGGACCGTATATACTTTCAGTGTCGCTTCCACTTTTCAAAACAGTCTTCAATGTCCTCCTTCAGGAATGCCATCAAATACTTCGTCACTTTATCCATAATCTCCTCCACGTTCTGAAATGTCCCCCGATTGGGAAAAGGCGAAAGTTGCATAAAAACTGCAAGGGACCAACAAGTCTAGAGGACGCCATATTTTGTAAAAAAAGTACATGGCCTATTCAATTGCGTTTTACTGCCAATTGATAATTCCACGAGAAAGTGTCTGCTTATAGATACGCAAAAATTCCCTCTTATTGGTTTTTAAATAGCATCAAAGTTGCTCAACCGATATTTTCTGGACGAACCTCATTGGGTCGGCATCTTTGTGAAAGATATTGAAATCATTTAAGTTCTCACTCAAGAAACTGATAAATATGTTTTTTTTCTCTGAATCTCCCGCTGAGTTTAACAATATATTAGATTGAGTCATAATTAGTTCCCGTTTTGTTTATTAAGCATAACAACTACTCATTCCTTAAATATAACAGTTGGTGAAAAATGTTTTATAAACGACAATGTTCAAAGAAAAAAGCAGTGAACCGACAAAGACATATCTCTACAAGCGACCCCTAAAAGTTCAGCTCGATGGAAGAAAGTTAATGTTATGCGTGTGATAGGATCATCGGGGTATTATTCATTTCGAGTTCTTAACCACAATAGAACACTAAAAGCACATTTATACACCTAGCAGCTGAAGCATGCCCATAAATGTTTCGTCGAATTGTGCTCTGCTCTCACCAATGTTGTTCTCACCCATGGCAACGCAGGGTCGCGTATAGCGAGAATAACACAAGAAAACATTTTGGAACTCGGTTGGTCTGTTTTGCCCAAACTGCAATATTCACCTGAGCTTGTATCGATTATTACCTTTCTTTCAATCACTGCAAAATACTTCGATAGGGATAAATTTTAAGTTTTAAATGAAAACCTTATTCAAGTGATTGTCGAAAACCTTTTCATATTAAAACGTAGAATTTTATTCAAAAGGTATCGAAGTCATTACAAATAACGGTGAGTAGTTTTGTGAGTGTTTCGATACCATCTTCCTTCAAGACGTAGGTAATCATATTTGTTTTTCTGAATTCGAAATACTTCAGTTTTCCTTCTCCAAGACTGGCTGCCAAGGCTAGAAAACCATGTCTACCCCCCTATTTAACTCAAAGCCGGCTAGGGGCGAAATTAACTGACGCCTTTTTTTTTTTTACTTTGGTGAGAAACTGAACGCAAGCGTAATTTGAACTCGACTTGTCTGATAACCATTAGCGCCGATAACAATTACGCAACCCGCATATCCGAAGTACTGTTTCCAATTAGACTAGCTCGAGTCAGCAATAAACAAAAAAATCATTCAGAATTAATCAACAGAAAGTACATAATATTCAATCAAGATAACAACGCCAGACCACATGTTTCCTTGGCAACCAGGTAAAAATTGTTACAGCTTGGCTGAAAGAATTCCGCTCATCTGCCGTATTTACCAGATATTTCATAATTTGATTACCAGATTGTGTCTTTACAGAATTGTTTTCATCTAAAAAAAATGAAATTCCTTAGAAAAGTGAAAAAAGGCATCGAGAACTGTTTTTTCTACTCAGGGGTTTTAAATGTTCTAGAACAATTAAATAATGAATTTGATTGAATTATTAATATAAAAATATTAGTAAAATTAATATAAAAATATTTTTACATAATAAACCGAACGAACATTTTTTATTACACAACATTTTTTTTAACAGGAGTAGAGGTTTATCACTTGCTTCCTGTTTAGGATTGGGTTTCCGGTTCCTTCTAATGGTCTACTTCAACACAGTACTTCTAAAGTCTTCGCCTAAACTCTTCTTTCATTCACTAATTAAATCTTGACATTTTCAAGTCTAGATTTAGCTGTTAGCATAGCCACAAGAATTTCACTTCTTACCCTTTCTTACACTAATACAACACAGTAACCCTCTACCTTGAGTGGTGCTTGGGCCTTGTATTCGGTGAACTTTGGTAAAATAGTATTAAAAAGGTCATCGTGGAAACAGACACTTTCAGATCTTGAATCAAAGTTTTACCATAGGGAATAAAAAAGCCAGGAAAATAACCAAAAAAAAAAAAAACAACCCTGTTCCAGTTTTTAATGGGTACTAATTCAAAGATAGGCTTGTCTATATGATTTTTATTATTATTCCACAGTGAAGTGGGGAACAACATAACTCTTGTCAAAATGTAAACCTTTATTTGCCATTTTAGTCATCGGAAAAACCCGGACAACTTTTGGCGGAGCCCATTAGCGAAGACTTCTTAACCTATACTAAACTAATATGCTAAAATAGTAGAACTTCTCACTGCAATTTATTTAATATTAACATATTTAAATTCAAAATTATATTTGTATTTATCTGGAAAAATTACTAAGCATTGGTTCACAAATTGTGTTCGCCCCTTTATTTTAGGAGATGGAGCTATATAGCTATGGATATACAGCAGAATAAATAGATTAACGGATTTTTTCACAAACGCTAAGCAAGACTATAATGCCACTAAAACGCAAGGGGCTACTGGGAGTGAATGAGAATGGAAAGATATTAGAAGGAGCCGGAAACCCAACCCTAACCGGGAAAGAACGAATGAACCTATATTCCTGTTCAAAAGACGGGGGGAGACGTATGAACAGGACGATAGACGTACCTATCTAATCCTATTGAGAAAAAAAAGTAAATGAAATTTCTTAGTTTAGACGGAGACGTTAGAAGTATGGTGTTAATACATCGATATTAATAATTAATTGATATTACAAAAAGTAATGCTATATATTGCATGTTCCCAATATTTTTTGCGTCATCGCCCACTTTCATATGGAAGAAAAGGCCATTCTGTATAGTAAATATTGAAATGCATGCCAAAACTGCCAAGTGAAAGTTTTGTATTGGTTCATAAACTGATTTTATGATGTGGCAAGCCACGTTACAGCGATGACAAAAATAAAATACTAAATAAGGCTGACTTATGCGCCGCTGGCGGCCGCTCGTACCGTATTAAAGAAGAAATGAAAGCACTGACGACCATTGAAAACTATATTATATAATTTAGTTTTAGGATCAAGGTTAGTTTTATGGCTAGGGTTAGCGTTGCAAGTGTTGACAAAAAATTAAACGATCTTTGTTGATAATTATAAAATTAAATATATATATATATATATATTTATATTATAAATTAATAGATTTAAAATATGGTTTTACCGCTACACAGTGATAACCATGTTTCAGAAATGGAAGCTAAAGCCCCTAATGTCTTTGGTTTAATAACAAAATTAAATTCAGGGGCTTTAGCTTCCATTTCTGAAACATGGTTATCACTGTGTAGCGGTAAAAACCATATTTTAAATCTATTAATTTATAATATTAATGCTCTGTAAATTTAAATTTACATAGAGCACTATTGTGTAAAAATAAAAATATCTATAAGAACACCGGATTTTATATCTTACTGTTCTTTCCTTTTTATTTATATATACATATATATTTATATATATACTACTCGTAACTAATAACAAATCAGCGAATATTTTTTGTTAATCTTGGTCTTCCCTTATCTGATTTATATCCGAAAAAAAAAAAAAACCGTTATTTCGTCAGAAGAACTATTTGAATGTTAATCCCCGCTTCACCATAGAAACCAACAAAATATTCATTTTTTTGCGAGCATATTCATATCATCTAGGAATGTGACCTAGTGATAGCCTCCTATTATTCTTAGGGGCAGCATATGTTGAAATACCTTTTTCATAGTTAAAAATCCTATATTCCACACGAAAATTTCCATCTTTTGTTCAGTTGCTCATCAGTCAACCAGCAGTTGAAATCGAGCACCGGTCGGCGATAACGCCAAAGTTGGGAAGCCAACTATATATATATATATATAGAGAGAGAGAGTGAGAGTTGTGTGCAAATGTATTCGACCACTAAATTATTTTCTTTATTTTTTTCTGATTAATTATTCTGAGATATATTTGATGACATATCGGCATAATTATCGTTTGGAAAACATTTCAATCTGTGGAGTGATCATAAGAAAGAATTAATATTATAGATTTACTTACACAATTTTATACAATAATAAGGTTTGGCATAAGCATAATCGACCGTCACTGAAAATAATAAGTTTAGCAATAAATTATATCAAACCAGCCAGTTAAAACTGAAACAGTTGCATGTTAGAATTTCATGATATCACTTTAGAGAAACTTTATATGTTTATTTTACAAATCCATTCACTTTCGAAATCGTGAAAAAAATCATCGAATATTCCGAAGATCTGAAAAAGAAATTGATTGCGGCTTGCCAATTCGGGGAAGGCTATAAGAAAACATAGAAACGGTTTCACTTACCCTGTTTCACTACCTTATCACTCATAAATGGAAAAATATTGATTGTGTATAAAATCTATTGCAAAATCGGGTTGTTAGAAGAAGATTTCGACAGGAGGATGAGGGTTTAAAACACAAGGGAAGTTTCAGTCAACACAGAACTGAGCATAAATCTTATCCAGACTAATCTTCAAAACAGGCCAACAAACCTATAGATCTGAACAACATGTAGAACATTTAGCCTAGAAAGATTGCATGGACGGGTTAAACAGAAACGAATGAAGAAAACGCGTAAAGTGGATTGCTTCGTTTTCAGTCCCCCCCCCCCCAAAAAGCCGAATTATTACTGGAAAACAACTCTTTGGTCAGAAGAAACTACAGGGGTACGTTTATTATACAATCAGCAGCATTACGTTTGGAGAAAAAAGAAAAAATGCATGATGTGAAAATACCAACCCAACAGTTAATCATGGTGGAGGACGTATTATTTTCTAGCGATGCTTTAGCACAGCAGGTTCCGGGAAACTCACTAAGAATGAAGGGTAGGGAAAGAATAGATTCGCTAAAATATCAATTCATTCTTTTTGGAAAAGAATCTATCCTCTGTTATCCAACTTAAAATTAGCAGGTAATTCATCTTTTCAACAACAAGACTTCCAACTATATAGTTCGATACCATCTCAGAATGGCTTAAGAAGAATAAAGTTAAGAGAATGAAATAGCAACCTCAATCATCTGACTTAAATCCAACGGCCATTTGTGGAATGAAATGAAAAGTGCTGTTCACAAACAAAACTCATCGTATCGAAATGGTTTAGAATGTTTCTGCATAGAAGTGTCGAAAATAATAGTCGCGTTTTCAGAAGCCTTATCGAAGGCTATAGCAATCATCTATTAGACAAATATGTACAATACCAATCCAAACGTGTATCAAGTAATGATATATATACATGAATTTAGGTAATAATGTCGCAGGTAAAAATGACACAATGAAAAAATAAATTTATTGAAATATTTACTATTAGCAAAACAGTTTGTTTTTAAAATAAAATCTAATTTTTATAAAAGATGTCATATATAAACTTACTTATTTTTTAATTTTTGCAAAAATGTAAAATTATTTTACCTCCATTTATGAACCCATACAAAACTTTTACTTGGCAGTTTTGGCATGCATTTCCGGTGGGCAAACCTGACGTTACGTTATGCTTTAGTCTTAGCCACCTTCTGGGGAGTTTTTATTGCCAAAAACGAAGCTACACTCTTTTAATCGTCTGAGAGAACCCCTTTTACCTTCCGTCTTTGCTTTGAATATTGCTGCCACTTTTGGTTTAGCACTTCTGCTGTATATTTAGAGATTCTTGGTAAAATCCAAAGAAGAATCTGCAATGTTATTGGTCCTGGGCTATCATTTCGGCTTCAGTCATTTTTTCATCGCTGTCACGTAGCTTCTCTGTGCCTTTTCTATAAATAATTTCATGGTAACTGTTCTGATGGACTTTCCTCTATGGTAGCTAGACTTTATGACTTTAAGCACAGTACTAGATTGGTGGCAAGGTCTCATCATCTTACAATTGAAATGGCTATATATAGCTGAAAATACAATGCAAATAGTTTCTTCTTTCACACTTCTCGCTTGTAGAAATCTCTTCCGGCTTCTTACTTCCCAGTCAACTTTGTTTTTAAATAAGAACTCTTTTTTACAGCCCCCCCCTTGCCGTTTTCTTTCAATGCCTCCTTTAATGGGCACTACAATTAGTCTTCTGCATGAATAGATTGCCTTTCAGCAGAGAATCATCAAAATACCATCAATATATATATATATATATATATATATGAAGAAATTGTTAGGAGGATTTGAGATAATCATAATTAAGCAATTCATCGATTTTTTAGACGAAACCTCAACAGAATGCAGAAAGCACTGGACGGCCGTTTCGTCCTATATTTGGGACTCATCAGCAGTGCGCATCCACTACCAGGAATTATCAAGCAAACGTCATACCAACTGTTCCACGGGCCCCGTTTATATACATATATAAACAAATAAAACATAGCTATGACCTTTCCTACAAACTAAATGACTTTTGAATTTCATGATTGTGTAATCATGTTTCTCAACAGTAGCAAATCGGTCCAAAATAATTTTCACTAGATCGCTGAAAAAGTTGCCAAATCAGCCGTTTCTGGTCAACACTCAAACTCTTTGTCATCCATTTGGCTAAAAGAATTCTGCTCATGAATTATAAAGCCAATGCGTGCGCAGTCCTTTGGTCAAGATTCGTCGATTAGCCAAATTGAAGTCATTAATATGACCAACAATTTTAGGAATTGACACCTCTTAGTGTATGCTGGAAAATAGGTTTTAAATTCTGCACATTGTTAGTCAATGCACGATTCCCACAAGAGTTTTCCTTTTTGGTTTAACTTTACAATAACATAGCATTATATACAGTAGGGACCTCCACTGAATTTTCGATACCTAAGGTTTAAAACGAATTTACAAAGATGAAAAAGCATTCTTGAAGCTTTCATTTTAGCTTTAATTGAAAACTAAATGATTAAATTTACTATTTCCACGAAACAAAATACTCTGGTGAATTTCAAATAGAAATTATATTGATTGAAATTTGAACTTTTTGCTCACTTTCACAAAATCGGCCATCTTTGACACATTTTGACACATTTGTAAACAAAAGATAATTATCAGTTTAAAAATCTTCCAAAAATAAAATATACTTTACTGAAACTTTATTTGAGGCATATTAGCTGATTAAAAGTATAATTAATCTGATATTAAAAAAATATTTACTTTAAATTTAAAATAACAGAGAAATGGATTTTTAAAACAAACGGTAGCGGCGATTACGCCTTTATCACCGTCGCTTGTCACTCATGGATCACTTAACAAGTGATGATAAAATCTGTCAATACCTTTACTGTTGTTCTACGGAGAGTTTATCTGTTAAAAGATAATTTAAAAAATGACGGGTAATCGCCTTTTTTATATCATTTTTAAGTACTCAGTAATCTTAAAAATGTTTGAAAATATTCCCCGTAATCTTATTTTAGGAATGTTGAATTTAAATTTACTATTAGCCATCATCGCTCTTATTTTTTGATCATGGCGGGTATGGTTGAACATTATTTCAAACAGGTACACGTTACGTGATATTTCATATACATAAAACAATCAATTATTTTTTTAAATATTGAGTGTAAACGACTTTTATTGAGTTTTTCAATTTTTTATTCGTAAATATTGTTTTCACTTAATAACAATATCACTTGAGTGGATTAAAGAAATGCAGAATTTTAAACGATTTATAATATTATAACTTATTAAAATTTAAATTTTAAAAAAATTTAAAAAAACAATTCCTGTAAAAATTTCATTATACATTATTTATGGTAATTCATTATTTATGGTCGGATGAGACCAAACTATAACTTTTTGTGGCGGACAATAGGTGATATATCTGGCGAAGTCCTAATACGGCTTTTAAGAGAAGAATTGGATACCAATCATTGGACATGGGGCGATAGTATTATGATTTGGGGTTGCTCTGCTGCAGCTGGAACAGGCAAAATAGTACGATTGATAGCACAATGGGCTCAGTAGATATCAAGCAATTTTGAACAAAAGTGTCTTGTCCTCAGTTCAAAAGTTGGGTTTAGGCAGGTTTGGAACTTCCAACAGGGCAATGATCTGAAGCAAACCCACAAAAGAATGTGTTCGTAAAAAGAAATTTCAAGTCTTGGAACGAACTAGTCAAAGTCCTGGTGTAAACCCAATTGAAAAGCCGTAATTCAAGTGAAAGAAGGCAATGCATGAAAGAAATCCAGGTAATATCGAGCAATTGTTGGAGTTTTCCCAAGAAGAATGGTCAAAAATCGGCACTTACTACTGCGAGAAACTTCTTAAAACTTATAGAAAGAGACTGGTTGACATTGTAACATCAAAAGGATCAGCCACCAAATATTAAATATAAGGGTTCACTTACTTTTGCACATCTTTATTTTTAATTTTTAATTATTTTTATTCCAGCTTCATGAAAATCATTGAAAGTGGTTGTATTGATTAAGTAAAGGTTTATTTTAATCAATATATAGTTTAATTAAAATTTGTTGAACATCAGGAAAAAAGAGACAATTTAAAAAAAAAATTATCTTCTGCACAATCACTGTATATCTCAACTGTATAGCAGTTGTTAGGTCAGCTGCTTGGAAATGTGTTTCACTGTGCCGTGCTAGACAACTTTTCTCGCCAGAATCTACCTTAAACATTTTAAGTATGCCATATTGCTGCCACATCCAGTTTGCTGTTCCTGCTATATATTTAGAGATCAAATACAAATCTACAATAATATCTACAATTTTATTGGTCCTGACCTGTTATCTCGTCTTCAGTCACTTTTCCAGCGCCATAATGTAGCCTTCCTATGCCTTTTGTATTAATATTTTCATGATAATTGTTCTTTTGAGCTTTCCTCTTTGGTAGCTAAATTTTATGAATTTAAGCACAGTACTAGATTGGCAGTTAGGTCTCATCATTTCATAGTTGGAATGGCTAGATATAACCACAAGTTCTATGCTAACCGTTTCATCTCTCGCATTTCCCATTTGTAGAACTCTCTTTCTGCTTCTTGCTTCCCAGTCAATTTTGATCTTCAAAAATTTAAATACAATGGCAATCGTTATCGTCTGTTTTTGTAATTGTTGCTCTTTTTATTGTTCTCTCTCCTTAATAATGATTTATATTTCTCTCACACTCAGTAACCGCTTGCGTCATTTTTACCTTACTTGAGGTGAAATAATTAAAAGTTATTTTCTAATATGTGTTTGTGTGCGCGTTTGCACCAAAGAATGTTTGTCTATTTGCATCATTCTCTAAATATTATAAAAACTCATCGACTAATGCATGAGGTGTAGACAACTAATTAGACTTTACGAATATTAAACGCACTCGTTTTCTTTCTCTTCATCTCTCTCTCCCTCTCACATACGCACTTATATATATATATATACATATATAGATATGTGTGTGTGTGTGCGCGTGTGTATAAATCATTTTACTCAAACAAGGTAATAATGTCCCTCTCTCTCTCTCTCTATATATATATATATATATATATATATATATATATATATATATATATATATATATATCAAGTATGTGGTGCAGTTCAATTTATATTACAATGAATCATTCATACATTCTATATCTGTTTTCTGTATGAATGATTCATTGTAATATATATATATATATATATATATATATATATATGAGAGTTGGTACCGAATAGTTCTCGGTTCAAACCACTTCCCCAAATAAGTATTTAACGAAACATTGGGTAAAATAACCTGAGAAACGATGTGGTAATTGTGTTAAGCTCAGGAGTGAATATGTGGACGAATGTGTTTAATGTCTCTAGGTCATTCGTCACTACTCTTCTCTCTCTCTCTCTCTAACACACACACTATTCATATATATATATATATATATATATATATATATATATATATATATATATATATATATATATGGGGGGTGCGCACGAGCGCGCATGTGTAAAAATTCACATATAAATAATATATATCTATAGAAAGACAATATGATTAAAGGCAAAAGAAAAGGCAATATGAATAAAGATATTTACTTATTTTCGTTTATTAGACATTAAATTATATCCCTTATGACCCTCCATAGTTTACCTTGACTTTCACAGTGCTCTCGCAGAATATTTATGATCGTTCTTAAATTTAATTCCTTTTTACAAAAACTAACGACATTTCTTCTTCCGTCTATAAATACTTGTTGCAAATTAAAATCTTTACATTTGCCTTGATAAAGTCCATCAGAGGATGAAACGCACTGGCTGAGATAAGGTTTTCTTTTGTCTATATATATATTCTATATATATATATTCTACTTTTCTTTGGACATATACATATATCATTTTCTATGTATTTTCATTAAACCAAGCATACGTGTGGGTTAATGAAAATACAGTTGGAATAATATATTATTTATATATGATTCTCCATCAATCACGAATTAACATATATATATATATATATATATATATATATATATATATATATATATATATATATATATATTGTTGTGTGCGCGCGTGTGTATCTGTGTCTGTGTGAGAGAGAGAGCGAGCGAGCGAGAGAGAGAGAGAGAGAGAGAGAGAGAGAGAAGGAAGTGTGTGTGGGGGCACAGGTCGGAATCTCCAAGTGTCGAGTGTGTTAATTCGGCAAGCTTGTGTGTACAGAACGTGTACACAAACTGATATCTCTACACGTATACATGTTCATATCCTCTGTACATCAATGGATACACACGTATAGTTTCACGCTATGCCTTTTCTCCGGGAAAGATATTTGATATTAGTCTGTGTCTAAAGAAAACATCTTTCATATCTGATTTTCGATATCTTAACGAACTGATTGTTAGGAGTAATTTACATTCCAAGTGTTCATATCTGTACATATAATCTTGTCTATACAAATAATATAAGTACGATTCTCACACACACAGACACACTCACACACACACAAACATACATACATATATATATATATATATATATATATATATATATATATATATATGGAACCCACATTATATTGGTATATATTGAGTTTCACCTTCATAGAAAGATGGAGAGAGGTGCAAACAATAATTCTGTTTACTGTGATGATTTTCCCACTGTAATTTTTCCACGTTTAAGATCGCAGTTACAATTCCATCATTGTCGCAAATAGTTAAGGCAGGCAGATAAAACGTTTGCACCTCCCCCACTCTACATGTGATATTTGTTGGACAAACAAGACAATGAGTGGTCACATGTTGGTCAGACCTTCAATTATGTTCTCCCATAAAGGACGTCATGCAAGTAGCATCATTAGGAACCACGCATCTGGGGAGTAAATAACGCTCACTTTTTTGGTCATAGAATTTGTGGAAAGTTATTTTCTTGCCTATAGAAATAAACAAGAAAATAACTTACCAAAAATATATAAGTATTATTTCAGTAACACACAAGCTCGTAAATCTTCTCACGCACACACTAATATATATATATATATATATATATATATATATATATATATATATATATATATAATATGGTAGATTTCGGTAATATAACTTGCCTTATATATGTTTTATTAAACAGAACGTACAAAAGATGACGATTGAGGCTTTTGGTGAGTTTCCCCTACTCTCGAATAAATCGCTTGATACTTGTAAAGGCACTCTACGAAATTGTGTGTAATGTGCTGAGTACTTTGGAACATCGTTCGTTATTTTCGATGAAGAAGTCGAGGGATAGCTCGTGGTTCGTTTCTTTTCTCAAGAGTCTGGAGTTCGCAAAGAAAGTGGGTTTCCATGCTGTGATGGTGGAATGAAGAAACGAAAATGGCATTGTATTTTAGTATATATTTAATGTCAATGGTCATTCTAGACGAGGTGTCAAATTTGACAGTTGACCTTTATTAAATCAATTACAACCACTTTCAGAAAATTTTATCAAGCTGGAATAAAAATAATAATTAAAAATTAAGATGTGCAAAAGTAAGGGAACGCTTATATTTAATATTTGATGACTGTTCTTTTTGAGGTTACAATGTCAACCAATCTTTTTCTATAATTTTTAAGAAGTTTCTCGTGGTAGTGGATGCTGATTTTTGACCATTCTTCCTGGCGAAATTCCTACAGTTGCAAGATTTTACCTGATTTTTTTGCATGCACTGCTTTTTTTTTCATTTGAATCACAGATTTTCACTTGAATTTAGACCTACACTTTGACTAATCCGTTTCAAGACTTGAAATTTGTTTTTACGAACCCATTCTTTTTTGGTTTTCCTTTGATGCTTCAGATCATTGTTAAGTTGGAAGTTCCAAACCCGACCTAAGCCCAACTTTTGAACTGAGGACAAGACACTTTTGTTCAAGATTGCTTGATATTTTGCAGAGTCCATTGTGCCATCAATGCGTACTATTTTACCTGTTCCAGCTGCAGCAAAGCAAACCCAAATCATACGACTGTAACCACATGTCTAATGGTTGATATCAAATTCTTCTCTTCAAAATCCATATTAGGAGCTCTCCAGATATACCACCTATTGTTTCCATTATCATCATCCGTCATCATTATCGAGTGTGGTTCTAGGGTAAGTTTTCAGCTGAGCACCTGATTAATTCCTTCCACATATCTGGATTGAAAGCTGGAAATGTAGACCTGGCGAATCCCAATCTTCTCCAGATTAAACCACAGCCAATGACCTCCAAATTTAAGGTTCACTTTGGTCATAGACACGTACATGGTCGTTGATTCTATTAGTGAAGAACTCTCCGCAAAGACGGGATCTGGCATTTCAACGCAGAAAAATAAACTCTGAAGATATCCTGAAACCATCCACAACCCCTGACAAATACAAAATTACAGAACTAATCTTTCCGCTAAAACCAAAAATTAAACAAATTAAGCATAAATTAAAGCTACACAAAACAATTGATATAAAAAAGGAGCTGGGCGTCGTCGGAATCATCGAGTCAATGCTAACGCGAATTTCCTTAGCTGCATATTATGTGCTTCGCCAGGGCTACATTTTTTAGAATCCAGACTTTTCCTTCTCGTAGACCGGTTACCACCCATGGCTATAGGAACCAGTCTGTCTTACTATTTATCCATAGTTGAGGGGAGAAGAGTTGGATTCATACCTTTCAGCACGTAATTGAATGTAATGAACTCGACTGGAATTCGAACTCGTCTCTACTGATTCCTCAATCTGAGTCGCAATCCATCCACTATTGTGCCTCTCAATCTAATGGCAAAATAAAGGTAAAATATATCTTTCTGATAATAGTAAAATAAATATACCGTATATAGTCGCGTATGCACTGCTGGTCCTGGCTACACCGTTGACCAAACCATATTACTGTATTACAGTAGAGCTGTATTTAAAATAAACATGATATTGATAAAACTGATGTATTACTATACTGTATCCAATAATGCATGTACTATTCACATATTTAGTATCGTATTATAAAATACAAACATAGGGATTATATATCTTTTCTATTGTTTTTCGTTTTGTTTTGTGTTGTTTATGGCTGTACGCGTTTACGAAACGAGTATAGCGTTACTTTGATGATATCATTCTCTTTTACTTTTTTAAATTATTTAACTAGAAGATGGGATAGAGAGATAGGGGAAAAGAGGTTAGTCTATTGTAATTTGGTCTCTGAAAAAAGGAATTTCCATGATACATGAGATACATGAGATACATGATAAAATCAATTTTTTAAAGTGTTTTTTTTTTTGGGGGGGGGGAGTTCGCACGATACGCGAGATCGCGCGTTACACGAGTATATATTGTATATTTCTGATAAAGGCAAAATAAAGGTAAAATATAGTTTTCTGATTCCTATAATAACTTTATAAAACTCCCAAATCGCAACTTAGAAAAATAACAAAAAGTTGACAGTAATATAAAAAAAAAATGAGGCGGAAATTGAAATTCTATATATATATAAAAAAAACAACTTACAACTCCAAAACGACACAATTCATTGTGGACTATTTTACTTAAACCTTAAGGCAGGAAAATGAAGATATAACTACAGAATAAAATACAACTCATTAACACAACTCTACACCGAACTTAGAAAGAGCAAAACCATTGTAATTAGGAAGACTGATAAATCTAAAATTTTCCTTATTTTAAACAAGACTGACTACAACACGAAACTAGATGCACTTCTTAACAACAAAGGTAATTTTTTAAAAAACTTAACATAAACATTATCAACCGCCTCACAAACCGCAAATAAATAAACTAATCACAGTTAATAACGCTGAAATAGGATCCAGCTCAACAAAATTGTTGGTGAATATTTTACCCTGGCTACTTATATGGTAACGTATGAACACTCAAACCAATCTCGTTCCTACGTGCCATAATTTTACATATCTCTCCCTCGGTATGCTAATTATCAACAATTTTAAAACAACTGACCTTACCATAGTTACCTAATAAATACAGTGTTAATAGCCTCAACGAATTTCTTGAAATACTGCACTCAAATAAACTTAATAGCCTCATTAAATGTTTAAACTCTCTTTATAAATGTCCCTATATTTATGAACTTAACATTAATAACAGAAAGTCTTCACTCGACGCTTTCGTTGACGCTAACAATAATGATTTCACTATTTCACGATATAAAATCCAAAAGGGAATGTCCGCACAGGAACCAAATAAAAATAATGATTAACCCAGCAAAATTAAATTCCTCTTCGGAGACATTATATTATAAAGGCCTGAAAATATACACTTGTCAACAATAGTTCCCCTAGCCATGTCGTCGACGAACGAATAAATTTCTCTTTAAAGAAGTTTAGAAAACGAACACAAGCAACAATCCTGTAATAAAATTAAAATATCATTATGTTGTTCGACCGTAAGCAGATGAAACCTAACTAAAAGGAAAGCGATAACGAAGGACTAAGTATAAATTGCAAGAAGACAGAATGCATGGTTATCAGAAAAAGGATTGAGTCCAAAATGCAAATTGCAAATTGGAGATACTAAAATCAAAGAAGTACAAAAATTTAAATATCTGGGAAGTGTTCTAACAGAGGACGGGAAGTGCGACACTGAGATCCGAAGACGTATTGGGATGGCCAAAGATGCATTCTAAAAGCTAAGCATAGTATTAAGAAACAGGAAAAATTCGTTTGAAACAAAGAAAAGAGTATCGAACTATTATGTGATATCTGTCCTCTTGTGTAGCAGCGAACACTAGACAACCTTCTCAAAGATGAAGAATAGACTTGAAGCAACAGAATTGTGCTTCTACAGAAAGATGCTGAGGATACCATGGGCCGAATGACGAGGTTTTGGAGAGAATGGAAACAAAGAGGAAACTTAACATCAGGGAGAAGCCGTTGAAATTTCTGGGGCACGTAATGAAGAAAGAGGGCTTGGAAAATCTGATACTCACAGGACAGATTGAAGGAAAGAGGGACAGAGGAAAGCAGAACGTAGCATACTTGATGAGCTTAAGCAAATGGATGACGGAACAAAGTTTGGAAGAAATAACAAAAAGACAAATCTTATTAAGATCTACAATCGCCTACGTCCTGAAGGGACACGGCATATAAAAGAAGAAGAATACTTGAACGTAAGCAGATGAACTCTAATTAAAAAGAAGATAAAGGCATTTAGAACATTTCATTCACCAGTACATATTAATTGATGACTCCAAAAGTAAAGGCTTCCTTTGTTTGTTTAACTGCATATCAACTCCTCATGGGTCATTTAATGCCGAAATTTACTTTTCTTCGGAGCATTAGTAATTTGTTTTACAAAAATACATTGCTGGTATTTTTTTTCAAAGATTGTCTTGCTGGTAACTATAGTTTTTAATAAGTATGGAAATATTTTCTTTTTTTTTTTTCAAAAATCTTTTGTTGGTATTATTTTTTGTCTGTTGCTGGTAATATATTTTGTTCTTTGATGTGTTGCTCGTTAATTTTTTTACTATGAAAACATATTGCCGGTATTTTTACTATAAAAATGTATTTTTATACTTGCATAGTGTTTTGACCTAAGTTTGGTGGTTTTAATTATTTGCCTATAGTTGAGACCATAATAGGTGCCACCACCCACCCAAGGGTTTTGCATATATTTCACTAATTACTGCTGTTCACATAAGACGATTTTACTTGCATATATATATATATATATATATATATATATATATATATATATATATATATGAGCGTGTGTGTGTTTGTGTGTGTGATATATCTGTGTGTGTGTGTGTGTGATATATCTGTGTGTGTGTGTGTGTTTGTGTGTGTGAATGTAAAATTTGCTATTTTTATAGGAGTAGAATTCTCAGTATTAGAAACTGAATGTACAGAGAGAGAGAGAGACAGACAGACAGACAGACAGATAGACAGACAGACAGTGTGAACATATGACTCAACACTGTATGGTGGCTGTCGGTTTCACACTTCACTGAGGTTTTCAAATAGAGTCTGGAAATTGCTTGGAGATCGCATTGAACTGTGAAATTGACAATCATCATGCAGCGTTTATTCCTATGTCTACAGCTCTCTCTCTCTCTCTCTCCCTCTCTCTCTCCCTCCCTCCCTCGATATATATATATATATATATATATATATATATATATATATATATATATAAATATATATATATATATATATATATATATATATATATATATATATATATATATATATATATATATATGACCTAAGTTTGGTGGTTTTAATAATATTTTATATATATATATATATATATATATATATATATATATTAAAGACATTTTTTATATGTTTAACGTTCTTTTTATAAGTATTTTAAGTAAATGCTCTGTTTATAATAAACAGTATTAAATAACATTTACCGGCCTGAATTTAATACTGTTTATTATAAACAGAGCATTTACTTAAAATACTTATATCTATAAAAAGAACGTTAGACATATCAAAAATGTCTTTAATAAATTGTCGGACTATGTCCAATTCAAAAATATATATATATATGTATATGAATTTATCAATTTACTCGTCAAGTATACGTTTGCCAAACACAGGGTCATAAAATTTGTGTGAGTGAGTGTATGTGTGTGTGTGTGTTTGAGTCTTTTAGATTCGACTGCCTGCTTACCCTCATCTTATCACGTTAATATACACAAGGAAAATGGCTAGAAAAATTCATCTTCAATGCCGAAAAGGGCTGCATAACAAATTGTTTGAGAGTTATGATTAGACGTAAATTACTGGGCATGCGCGCGCGCACACACACACACAGAGAAATGTGCATGTGAATGTGTGTCTATGTGATATAATTATATGCATATAATTTTGTGTGTATATATAAATATGTATATATATATATGTATATATATATATATATATATATATATATATATATATATATATATATATATATATATATATATATATAAATACGTGTTTCAGTATGTGTGAACACGCGCAGTGAAAATATGGATAAGAATTCGCGTTAATGAATGAACTAAATAGGTATATACGTATCTATTTAGTTGATTCATGTATTTATGTGTGTGCATATGTGTGAGCACATGTGTGCGTGCATGTGTGTGCGTGCGCGCGCGCGTGTGTGTGTGTGTGTGTGTGTGTGTGTGTGTGTGTGTGGATAGCTCACACTAGCAAGCCAGACAGATATGACGAATTTTCTGCACGAATACTTGGTGATTGATATTACATCTAAAAAAAAAGTATTTAAAAAATGCTGCAACCACGCAAATTATATTCATGTGCGTTTACCTTTATCTCTACACATATACAAGTGTTCACGCCTGTGTGCACACAAATACACGCTAATACACTCACGTACGTGCGTGTATGTGTGTGCGTATGTTGGCCTGCGCGCGGCCCAAGATGGTTGGTCGGTCAGGTTCTTCTTCCTTGGCGTCCGCCAAAGACGCCCGATGGTGCCACAAAGTCTCTGCTTGGCCGTCACCATTCAATGCAAGGGAAGTTGGTAGAGGGTGGTGT
The DNA here is from genome assembly GCA_964036315.1 of Acanthosepion esculentum. Classification (NCBI taxonomy): domain Eukaryota; kingdom Metazoa; phylum Mollusca; class Cephalopoda; order Sepiida; family Sepiidae; genus Acanthosepion; species Acanthosepion esculentum. The sequence goes on along the minus strand of OZ038503.1, from coordinate 62,164,533 downwards.
TTTCATAGTCTGTTTTCTGGAATGTCCATGGCACAAGGCCGACTCTGTTCGCCTCCCTGTCCGATTGGCTCCATTCTCGGCGGGAAAGACAAGCAAAAAATGCGTATAAATTAAGATCCGGACATATCAATAACTCTAGTCTCTCGTCATTTTGCACATTTTTTACATATCGCTCACTTCCACTTCTTCTTCTTCTTCTTCTTCTTCTTCTTCTTCTTCTTCTTCTTCTTCTTCTTCTTCTTCTTCTAAAAACGCTGTCGTTTTTTCTCTTAGTCTGTCAATCTTTACCGAGATTTTTTTTATTTTTCTCTCTCATTCCTGTACCTTTAAGTTGTATATAGATTTTTACTTTTCACTATGTATTTACATATCTTAAACTTATATACAAAGAATTAATGGATTTAGACTTTACTTTTAGTGAATACCCGTATTTGTGTAGACGGCCATTTTTTAAACAGTGTGCATAATGTCTACCGGCCTACGGACTACAGAAACAGAAACATAAGAAGATTACCGCTTTTGTTGCCAAGCGAGGTTTTTATAAATTCAATCGAGTGGATCTGATTCTTAGCTGTGTTTTTGTTCTCAATGGATCAGTTAAAGCTTAACCAAAAAGAAGTGACCCACACCAATTTTTATCCTTTAAATAAAAATAGGGAAACCTAATATTACTCAATCATTTCGCATTAAAACGCAAAATCGTCTTAGGATTTTTCCTTCGGATCATTTTCTAACATAATTTCTTTGAACTGTAGCGAAAGCAGTGTTTGAAGCGATATTCGATTGGAACCTTTATGCAAACACGGGCATGTTTTGCTGTGATGGATTTACTTAGATAATTTAATTAATTAGTGACTAATTAATTACATGGACAGTAATTGCTCATTGATCAATTGATTCTCTTTGGATATTGGTGTCTAGACAAGGTCCATGGCTGTGTAGAAGAGGGATCACATAATGGTAAAATTCGGTTTTGTGTTCAAATTCTTCCCGGTGTTACCGGATGCATATTTTGGTATAAACGCTTCATCCATGTTTTTTTCATAACCCTATTAACATTAAACATTCAAAATGTCTATAACAAATTTCTTTCGGCGCACGACTTATGTTCTAAGCGTAAAATGAGAAAACATCAACTCATGGTATGAGGCTAATGTTGCATAAAATTCAGGATCCAGTCAACAGAGAAAGTGTAAAGAAGCCAAATTATTACAGTAAATTTAGGGATGCAGTGTCGAACCCTACTGGAGGGTAAATTTTTTTATTAATTTTTCTGAGGTGCGCAGAAAGACAGACGTTTAAAAAACGGGTGTCTACTCAAATACAGGTATCCAGAAAAAGTAACTAAAACTTCCAACTTCTTCCTTTTCCTCACCTTCGCACAGGTTTATTTAAAATATTCTTGAATTCATTTTGTCGTTATACTAACTTTTCTTATGCAGTCTGGATGTTCAGGTGATATGCAGGTGTTATGCAGGTGTTGTACAGGTGGTGTAATGCATAGCACCTTGAAATTAGAAATCGGAGACGTGTATGCTACATTCACTTCCGCGCAAATATCCTTGAAGAAATTATGAATTTATCTCCCCGCTCCAGCAATGGGTTAAATAGTATAGCAGACTGGACTCTTCAGTTATGGTTTCCAACCAGTCTAGGAGAAGGACAGCTCTGAATTCAAAAACCATATGTCGCCCTGGTGAAGCACATAGTATATGCAACTAGTGATAGGATCGTGGAATTCACAATGATTCTATGATCCCGAACGACTGCGGTTGACCTTAGTCGGTTGATATTCCACCTGTCTCTCTCACCTTTTCTCTCTCTCTCTTTGCTTTCCTTTAAGTAAAAATCCAATGTCATCTCTCTCTCTCTCTCTCTCTTTATTTTATCTTATATCTATTGTTCCATGAGAATTAGTCTATCCTTCCACCTCTCTGTAACTTTCTCTTTATCTCTTCTCTCAGTCTCAATACTCTCTCATATTCTCACCAATCATCATCATCATCGTAATCCTCCTATAATCATCATCATGTCATCTCCCTCTTTCCCATTGACTCTTCCTCTCTTTCTCTTTCCCTGCCTCTCTGCTCTATTCATAACTCTATCTCGATGTAATCAATATTTAATACAGACAGTTCGACATTACGTTCAATATGATATCCTGCCTTGAGTCAGACTAAGCGGTATGACATCTAAATTCAATAAAAGGCTATCTAACGAACAAGACATTGCTAGCGTAATGATATGTACTGCAAGAGCGACTGTCCAGTTCCCTTTTCGGGAAGACGAGAGTTCGGTCTCCGTAGAAGAGTTTTTATAAATCAACTTTTGAT